>OX375881.1:60180959-60780959 GCA_947359465.1 Metellina segmentata
TATATATATATATATCGACTCTATCGATACATATATATATATATATATATATATATATATATATATATCGACTCTTTCCCTTAGGAGGTTGGCCTCAGATCGTCACCGATAGCCCATCGTGTTTCTTCAGTGCGACGTTAATAAACTACCTATCTACCAAATCTACTAAATTCCATATTACTTTTTGTCATTATTTCACCGTGGTCCAAATTACGTGGTGTTGTCCTCGGATCTTTCCCATTGGGATTGATCCCGGACCGTCGTCAGTAGCCAGTTGTGTTGCTCCAGTACGTTAATTTAAATACCTACCTGCATACCAAATTACGTTTTTTATAACATATCATGATTTCAGTTTGCACCTGCATAGTTAAAAAAATATATTCATAATATCATAGTTTTCACACGCATGATAAAAATATATTTAACAATATTAACTTGCACACAATTAGTTTGCACGTGCTTAATAAATATAATATTAACGTTTACAAATATGAAAGTAGTAGTTGTACGTTAGCACTAAAAATTTAAAGTCTCGGATATCTTGAACGCCTCACAAATCACTTATCGGTGCGAGCAACTACCCATAGAATGTCAAGATTCAACTGACCCGCTACAGATTTCTGACATGATATGTTCCGGTTTCTCACAGTTAGTCAAGCAAAAGTGTTTTGAGTTGTTTGACGACTTGACGATTCACTCCAGGAAGCGTTCACGGTACAATCTTAGAGCACCTCTTTCATTGGCAGCCCGATATCTGGGATTCACGTCAGTCATCTAGGAATTCGTGTAAAGCTCCATCATGTGCGAAAACTGCGTTGCGAATGACGGGGAGAGAGAGAGAGAGAGAGAGAGAGAGAGAGAGAGAGAGAGTTCAAGAAAAAAAAAAAACATCTGAAAACATGCTAAACCTACGTGCACCTAATGCACTTTCTGCAACACTACGTACTTTGACAAAATATATTTATTTTATTCTAAACTACCGCGACAGCTAAAATATGACCACGACATTTTCCTGTGTTAACTCAAATACTCAAACCCTGTAGAACGTGTTTCCTTGTCAATATTCAATTATTGCAAGGAAACAAACTTAAGATTTTTCAAATTGAGGCTTTAAGGGGCACTGTTAGGACTACCTGTGTGTCAATATTCATGGTTATAAATGCTATAGATTGGTCTGAGGCCAAGAAAGTAATAGCCTATGTTTTCCCCAGTGTTCTAAAGTATAAGTGTACCAAATTTGGTGTGGATTGGTCAAACGGTGTAGATTTGTATAGATAATACACACATACACATACACAAACATCCTTTTTTTTAATAGATATAGATGTTTTAATTAACTGCTTCATTTAAAAATTTTATCCGTACTATCCATATTATTGCACGTTTCTGATTTTAACCACTCGTTGGGGCCTCAAAAGGTTCTCTCTTGGTAAGGGTTGGTTAGGTTTAATGGCGTAAATGCCTTAATTGGCCATGCAGTCACAAGTCATACAATATCAAGTAACGGACATGCACATAAGGACACGCACGGAGGAATCGAATCTGCCTATAACTCGCAGGTTACTAGCGAAGCGGGCAAATCTATTGAGCCACAACGACTCGCAATTGGAAAGGAAACAAAATACAGTACGACATTTCATGCTAGGCAGTGATGCAAACTTAAAGAAATCCCAGTACCTTTATATATAGAGTATTTTTTTAGGTAAGGGCCATTCGTCAAAATACGTCCAAATATGTATGACGAGATATCTCGTCCTTCACTATCTCGTCAGTTTTGCTAATGACGAGATATCTCGTCGAGACAACAACCTGGAGGGTTAAGCTGTCGAATTAAACGTGTAAGGTTTTTTTTGTTTCTTTAATTGTTGTTTTTCGACCGAAATATGATCCGAAAAATGCAAGGAAAAGACGTGCACAAATACAGTTAGGTAAGAGATAAAACAAAATACTTCATTGAAGCATATTACGTATTGAATTGAAGAGTACACTTGTTCCTTTTAGTAACCCCATAAACAAATATTACGCTGTCCAATCAGGAAAACGGGTGGGGGGCAAACGATGTCATTTTTTCCACCAGGATATGCATCCTTTTGAATTCGTACGGTTGCTCTAGCTGTGTAATATACTGTTGCATCTTGATGAAACTAAGTGTGCTATAAACGTATCGTTCGCAATTGACAGTTACTGCATTTTCATTAAAAATCTTAAGAAGGTATAATGATGTCATTTTAATTGAATAAACAATAAAAAATTCAGTAAAAATATCTTGTTCAAAACTTTTTCCAAAATAAAATGGTGCATAAAAGAATACCATTTATGTATGTGCTTTTGGAACAATTGTTTTGTTAATACAGATGATCTATCTCTATCGTAGTTCAAAATTGTCAAGTGCTGTCCTCAGATCCCAGATCTTTCCTTTCAGGTTTGCCCTTGATCGTCACCAATACCTACTTACCATTTTTAGAACTATTTACCATTTACTTACTTAACTCCGTCATGGGATTTAAAACCTTAGATTGGGTTTACGGTAAACAAAATTTCCCATAACGTGAGCAAAGGATTCCTGAATTTGGTGCTCCTGAAATAGGAAAATGATGCGATTAACACGTTGTTAGAGGACCTTAGTGCTTAGATAAATTTCGAATTGAAAAATGATAGTTGATTAATCAACAACAATTAGATTAAAAGCCAAACGTTGTCAAAACGACGCTAAACTTCATTTTTAGGTAAACCTGATACTTATCTTTCGAGAGCATTTGGACAGCAGGAGTAAAATCTTCGCATACCGTATGGTTTGTTAGTTTACACTGAAAATACTTCTCACAGAGACACACATTTTAGAATTCACTACAGATTACTGACACATTCTTCTACCAGAGTTTACAGAAAGGTTCAGTGACATGACAGAAAAAAAATGGTTCGATCAACACGTGTTGTTAGATGACCTGGTAGAAGAAGCATTTATACTGTTTAGCTAAATATAGGTAGTGGTGGAGCTCCCGCAGCGGAACATATAAACATGACATTATTGGCTTATTTATGGAATACGATTTCTATACTTCGCTAGTAAAAATTCCAAAGAATTAATTTCTTGTTGATTAATCAACAACGAATAGATTAACCGCCAAGCGTTGTCAAAACGACGCTAAACTTCATTTTTAGGCAAACCCGATACTTATCATTGGAGAGCATTTGGACAACAGAAGTAAAATCTTCGAATGCCGTCCTGGTTTGTTCGTTCGAATACCGTCTGGTTTGTTTGTTTACACTGAAAATCCATTTCACAGAGACACACATTTTAGAATTCACTACACATTACAGACACATTTTTCTAGCAGAGTTTACAGAAAGTCGTTGTGACATGACATAAAAAAAGAACATCTTCACTCACAAATTACAGAATAAACATACGGAAAGCATCACACAAATTCCAAAACGATTCCCCTGCAATCAACATCTTTTAGGGCAATTGGACCAAAGTTGAGTCGGTCAGGAAAAGGTGATTACATGTTGATTTGAAGTAGTTGAGCGTACACTTACAAATTGCCTGGCAATCAGTATTGGTAATGTCTTGTTGGTCCTAGTACAACGTCTTGCTTAATTTGGCTTCCAAAGGGTTGTTTCCGTTTGTAATGCACTCTGCACGTCACTAGAGCGTTAAGTTCGTGTTTTAATCGCACGCGATCTGCCGTTATCCTTGAAAATTCTTCTTGTATGAAATGGTCTTTGGAGTACCAAGAAACTCAAAGAGTGTTACAATCACCTCTGTTTCAACGTTAATGGCAGTAAATTTGATAAAATTCGTTTTTTTCCCTCCGAATTCCAAATTGCGCTTTATGCAGCCGAATGAGCTCATTTTTCTAATAGTTGCATAATTTAATAGAATTCCCACGGTCTTTTTAAATCCCCCAGAAATGTTTTATTTTTCAAATTCGGGTTCCTGACATAGTGCTTGAGGCATACCAATTTTCAACCGAAGTTCATTAACCATGGCACTAATGTACCTTACAGATCGTGAAACTGGTTAGTCTGTAAGATTTATTTAACGTAAATGGGTTGGTTTTGCGTTCACAAATAATTTGATGTAAAAATCCTATTTTAATCACACGTATAAATATGTTACAGCATTATGTTTTGTTGCAAGATATAAATAAATTTTTTATCAAAATTAGTGTTTTTAAAAGTTACTCTAGAGCAAGAAATGGCAAATACTATACTTTTTTATCAGATTGACAATCATATTTTTCCGGTATGCCACTGAATTTTAGAAATTAATTTATGTGTGCCATACCGTGAGAAAGCTGAAAACCACTGCCTTAACATTTCAAATTGACTTTATTTGTTTCTTGTTGAATGAAAACAAGCAGAAATAAAATAAAAAATCCCACAATTTTTTGCAGTTTAGTTTCAATTTGCTTTCTTTGGGGTATGAAGTTGCATAATAATTGCTAATACTACACGAAAGAGCTCGCGGCCTTGATGAAATTCTTCTTCAGTAGGATTTCAGAAGGCAATGAGAAATTCGGAAGATAGAAATTATGCGAAAATGTATCAGAGGATGCGAAAATGGTTAGGAATATATCGAATCGGTTTCGAAGAAGTGAATACGATGCAATTGAAGTGGACCTTAAGAAGCTAATTGTGGTAAAATAACAGAAGAAATAATTTATTGATAAAGGAAAAAGGAACTAACACATGTTAGAAATGCTATTTCGTATATTTTGACTAATTATATTTAATTGGTTGTATGAAATGTGCATACCGATGCTTGTATTCATCGTAAACGTATTCCAATATGGTGTGAAATATTAGTATTATTATTGCCATCAACAGGTATAAGTAATTAAGAAACTTTAGCACAGATACTACACATCTTGCGGGTTTCGCTTAACTTTTCAAAAGTACGTGAATTTTACCAGTAGATTGTTAAAAATAAAATTTTCTGCATCCCATTCATGCATTTTTCGACTTAGGTGTTTTCCCCTTATTATTGTAGTCTGCAAATTGATTTATAATTTTATTTTTTGAAATCTATTCAGGACTGATTTGTGCTTGGATATTAATTAAATGTAATTGATACTAATTGTTTTGAACTCCAAGAAAGTGCTTTTAGCAGAGTTTTCATGAAAAGAGAAATGTTTTGCGTTTTCAATTACAATAAAGCTTTTCTTAATACTTGTTCCAAACGGCCAACTCTACGACAACAATATGCAATGCATACCCGTAATAATATATTTTCCTTTGAACAAGTTGTAAAATATCCTATTAAAATCAGTCCTAAATTCATGTTTTTTAAAGAAAGAATATTAAACACCTGGGAACTGTATTGTGATATTTTATCGGTTCTTTTCACACTCACGGACTAGATCGGCTTTTGAAATAAGAAAAAAAAGATTCGATTAGGCCCTGAATGGTACCCTTCGTCTATTAGAATCAAATGCTCTTGCGAGATTACCAAACGGTCATTTGAACTGCAATTGAGTGCCCCCCACTTAACACAGCGGCTGGAGAGTCGTTACAAATGACCTTGTACTTAAGAATCCATCGCAAAGCGTGACTAATATTTTGACAAAATTCTGCTTCGCCATTGTCCATTGTTAAGTCAGTGACAGCGCAGCAAATTACTCCGGCGAAACACTCCCGCTACTTGCCTTCTCAACTATTGGCAGGGAGGAAACCGAATTCAAATGAATATCCGTTATGGAGACAAAAATTGTAGCGTGTTGAGATGTCCTTTTACGCGAAACCAGTTTCCTCTCGAATCGTTTGCACAAAAAATATTTGTTTCAATGTTTTGTGTCTTCTTTTGTGCTTTATTTTCAAACTACGTGGAGCTGATAAATGAAACTTTTTATAATGATCGCAATTGAATTTATAACCTCATAAAAATCCTCCTGCATGTTGAATGTGGTCTGGGAAAGGATGTAATGACTTTTTTCAGTCTTGTTTCGTTTTGCGAATTATCGCATTTTTATAATTATTTCAAACATTTCGATACACACAGAGAAGATAATCGGTTAGACAAAGTTATGGTACTATCACCATTTGGCTGTAATTACAATCGCCAGTTGATGGTAATTAGGGAATTTGGTTACCCGTTGCACGTTTCTTCCTCCACCCAAACCACGCCTTCCCAACATTATACCATAAGGTTTAGAGCTTGAACAAGGGAGGTTTCCTTGACGTGCACTTAAACTTGAGCGCAACATATCATGCGGTGATTAAAATTTTAGTCTCTGATTTGGCGAGGGGCAGATACAGTGTTTTTTAGTTCACAAACACACGAAAACCCAAAACAACCAACTCAACGGGATTGTATCCACGAACAGTCGTTTCAGTTAAGTTTTTCGAAAGGCGTTTTCGCCATTCGCCGTTGAATGGTCAACTCTTGACAAATATTCAGTACAGAGCATAAACATTATTTGATGCAAACAACTCAAAATTTTACAAACATATTTCGTGGTCCTTCACTCAATAATACTATCTATATATAGAAAGCAATATTAAAAAAAATCCTTTTAAGCCATAGGTTCCGGCCTAATTAATCCTCGTCTAGAAAAATATAACCAAGCAACACAACAAACCCCCCAATCAATAAATCAACTTACAATTCTTTAATTTATTAATAACTAATAAAATGCAAATATAGAGTACGACATACATAAGTAAACGGTTGTTTAGTTTCTGTAATCGGTTTTAACAAAAGAAAGGATTTTAGCAAGGAACTACAACTTGCTAATCCAAAAAATGATACATATTCTCCTTAAAGAGATGCATTATAAGAAACGTTCAATGCTGGTAATCTGCCTGATTTGGTTTAAAAGCTTTCGGTAAGACAATCATTGGAATTGGTGACAAATATTCACTTGGCGAGAAAATGTTCCTTACAATGCATCGTTGCGAAATTTTTTAAAAATAACTGTTATTTATTAATCTGAAACACGCAGTTAAGAATCTTCAGCTAATATTCTTTTTACTGGATGTATTATAAATCTTGCAGCTATGTAAGTATATTTTTGATTAACTACGGATAACTTTACAACAAATTTAAGGATGAAATAGAAGACAGTGAAATGATTTGATTTATGTCATGTACGACACACAACCTCATGACAATAATATCTAAGGAAACTAAGGATTACTCCAGAAGCAACAGAGAACAATCCTTGTTCAGGTGAGACAGTGGCTAGGCTACTTTTATGACTAGAGGTAGGTTTCATGGGTGACCAAGAATAAATATCAAAAGGTTCTTATGACTGAGCAAAATTAAACATTAGACTTCATCTACTAGTTTCTTGTGTGTTTTGCGTAAATCGAAAACATTGATGATGTTAAAACTTCTAAACTACTCGAAAAAGTTTAAATGTAGACAATTATATTTAAATTGATCCCTACAGAACAATTTTGTCATCTAGAACATTTGGCATAATAATAGTAATTTATTACTATTCAAATATTTATCTAGATTTTCACATAGGAATATCGTAGTAAAATGTAAGAATTTTATTCTTACTTATTCGTACAGGTATTTTTTGAAATTCGCGCACACACACATTGGAAAAGAAACGTAAATGTATTGAATACCGTTTCCTCTGAAGAAGAATAGTTAACTTTGTTGCATCTGTGTACCATCTGTGGAATATTTCTTTAGAAACTGTCGACTCTTTGACCTCTTAGAGCTATTTCTTTCCCCTTCACTGATGACATTGCGCATCATTTGGAATGTTTCTACAGCTGGAACGTGAAACAAAATGGTACGTATGCCTGATTAAATAGCGTTTCTATTTGTTAAAATTGCTGTTCTTAAAAGCATAAATTTTCATAAGCACGAAAGAGAAAATGTCATTAATGTAGCATATATAATACTGCAGACAGTTTTTAAATTCTATATACAGTCATGAATTATCTAATGAACATGAATTTTTGGATTATTGTGTGGAAATGATCTTAGTATGTGCTTTTGATTTTATGAAATTCGATTTCTTGTATTTAAAAAAAATTCATATCTTTCCGCTTTCTTTAACATGCGTTAACTTCCATCTTTTACCATTTTATGAGTCTTTACACATCTTTAAAACGAAATTCTTTTACTTTAAATATGCGTTTCTTTTGCATATAATTTTATTATGGATTATTTTTTCTATCTCCTAGATCGTTAAGGATAGAGTAAAAATTTCAAGGGATTTAAAATCTGCGGAAAACTTTACAATAAATCGATACCTAAAAATAAGACTTTCTTTAAATAAATAATTTTTAAATTGTATCTTTTATATTTTTTCCTATACGAATTTGACCTTTGCTATCGAGAAATCACAGATTCCATTTCCTGCGCTCAAATGATTCCAGCAAAGGGAAGCAAAAAAAAAAAAAGTTTTTGACTGACCTTGTTTAGTTCTTTTTTGTAAAATCGGTATCGTTAAAGGTAGATTGCAAATTTCAACGAATTTGAAATCTGCGGAAACTTTTACATTAGATCGATACCTAATGTATTTTATTTTATTTAAAAAAAAACTTTTCAACTGAATATCTATTATATTTTTTGCAAGAGATTGTGGAAACGTCACGCCTGTTGGATATCTTCTCAATTAGCGTTAGCGAGCAGTAGTCTCACCTGATCCCACGAAAAGAACTGTCACGGGCAACACTGTGCTGGCCAACGCAGTGGCTTGTACTTAAATAAAAGCTATAAGCAAAACATTAACCGTATTTTTTCGGATTTCAACTATAGCATAAGTTACAGCATGATAAAATCCCTTTGAAAGAGATAGAATAAAATCTAGGAATCTAATTTAACACCGGGGGTTCCAAATTTTCCACACTCTTAATTAAGACCAGTGGTTTTCATCTCATGGGACACATAAACTAATTGTTAATATTCTTCGGCACACGAAAAATATATTACATATTTTTTTGCTGATCTGGCAGTAAAAAGAACCAAAACCCAGCTATTATGTTGCTTAATTTTCAAACACATAAATTAACTACACTTTTTTGTTCCAAAGCGGCTTTGGAAAAAATCTTTGGAACAATTTATTTAGGATGCTTTGTAGTAAACAAATTCTACTGAAAATTAATTACACGGGTACTACTTGAAATCATTTTTGAACACATTTGCCAAAAGTTCAAAGAGAAACCGTTGAAATGAAATGAATCTGCCATAACTTAAAATCCGTTGGGTTTGATCCCGGACCGTCGTCAATAGCCCGCTGTGTTGCTCCAGTACGACGTTAATTAAAATACCTACCAACCTACCATAAGTTAAACCTTTTCATCTTCCATAAAACACACCATTCTCGCTTTGCATCAAAGTTCTCTGGTTTTATTCCTTCAGAATTCATTCTTTGTAATTCCCACTGTCAATGTGCTGGAAACGTATTCGAAAAGCAAGACTAGAGACGACACATACGAAATGCGTATCGAGAGTGAGTTCCACCACAACAACACTATCGCTACCTACATTTTGCTTAACAGAAGACGCTATATATATCGAGCTGTTAGTGTATTAATTTTTAACTCACATTGAAATCGTCATTTTTAGAAATGAGTAACTGCGATGAAAGGGAAAAGGCCGATTTCACTAGACAGGTGTATTGTAAACCACTGTTATATTCATTCGGTAACATAGAATCTGCCCTACCGTCTCAATGAGTCATTGAATTTTCCAAAACGTGTATTTATACTTCGTCACTCCACACCATTGTGTTTAGGAATATAAAGTTAATATTATGCTTCGCGTCTTTTCTCATTGATTCATATGGTGAAGGATTTAATGACCATCAAAGTGTGTCCGACTTTGTTATTCTGCCGCCAATGACCACGGATGTGCATTAAGCGAAAATGTTGGTAGATGACCAATGAATGTTAGTCCATGAAACCAGCCATCGGGAACGATGGAATCTTGTCTGGAAGTATTAGGTCAGTGGTGGCGTTGGTTCTTTTTGGGATGGATTAAATGACCTGAGAAAACCTCCGTAAGTTCCATCGAAGGTCAATGTGCAGTGCTAAAAAAAATTAGGGGAGCACTTAGTTTTAACGAAACTATGCAAATAATTATACTTAAAACTAACTTAAAATAAAACAGCCACAATCTAAAGCAGTGATGTCAAACCTATGACCCGCGGGTCAGACACTGAACCACACAGGCTTTTTAAATGACCCACGCATTGATTTTTATAAACTTATCATGTACATAAATAATTTTAATTATTTTTTGAACCCTCTTTAAAAAGATATGATGGAAATACACGTGTTAATAAAGAACTTATTGATAACCTTATCGCATCGATGGAAAACAGGTGTGCAACAGTCTTAGCAGCTCGAGGGAACCACACACCATATTAAAAATCTTTCACCGCCTTCAAACAATACTTTTTTTGTCATTTATACGTATCCAAATTAGTGCCTTGGAGCGTTTCTTCATGTTCTTGACATCATTTCAAAGAATTGAAATTTCCATACATGATAATTTGGTCTCTCGTTTTCGGTACCACGCTTTAATATATATGTACTTCCCATTTTATACCCATGCATGGCTGTCTCGCATGGTTTTCTTCATTTTTTTTCTTGCTCCCTAATTTTTTTGAGCAGTTTATTTAGATTTATCGCAATACGTTTTGCCACAGATTTTGTGTTTGTTACATAACGTTAAAAATGTAGTTTTATATAGTTTTAAATATAAAAAACACAGAACTTTTTCTACCATGTGCCTTTTTAAAGTAAGTATCGCGCCTTTTCTCTCACCCTACAGTCACGATATGTCTAGGAGTTACTTCACCTATATAAAAATTAATTTGTGTGTGGTAATATTTTGTAATTTTTATTTAACGTCGTACTAGAGCAACAAGTACGTAAGAAAAAGACCCGAGGACAAAATCCACGTAATTTTGAACCACGGTCAGATGACGAAATTTGTATGTGTAAAATTTCTTTGCACACTCCTTTACATATAGGGTACGTGATGTGTCTTGAATTAACGTCGACTGGAGTAACACAACGGGCTAAGTGTCTACGGTTCGCGATCCATCCCGAAAGGAAAGACGTGTGTGCAATTCTGATTCATGGTGGTCAGTTATGAGGTCAACACATGAGCCGGTGCCCCACCTTTCCAAACTTCCACACCACACCAACGAGAGGACATTTGCGGCCACGACAGATTCAAAGTACACCAAGTAAACGATGATCTATGGTTGGATATGGTATCTCACACAACGCTTCTTTTGCTAATCTGAGACTCTACCGAATCGGCTACCACGTTCCCATACATTTGATGGGATAACAATGATACGTGCATAATTTTATGTTTCGTCTCTCAAAGGTGTTTATATCAATTTTTAAAGTCCAGTAAGATGATATTCGTGTCTTACCAACGACATTTGAATGATTTAATTCTGTGTACTTCTAATTGCTATTTCGTATTTAAATGTATCATCTTTTCGTTTCTATTCCGCTGAAATGCTACTTTATATGGCTGTGTTTCTCGTTATTTATTTCTATTTATAGGCAGATGTTGCGTTTGTTGTTTCTTGTTTCTTCGAAAATAGCCGTGATTAAGTTTTCCGTCAAAGTTTACTTTATATGTAGACACTCTACTTTTCTCGTCATTTCTTCTTTTAAGAACGCTAATTTTATTGATACGTTTAATCTATAATTCTAACTTTATCCTACTGTATTATTGATGATTTACATACTTAAGATTTGACATAAATTTAAAAACAAATGGATGGCAGTAGAGAAATATTTCACATTTTCCATATGCTTCGGGCCCCCTTTACCCTGTATGGAAGAGAGGATTAATCTCAGAATAGGAAAACTCCATTCAGGCCTAAATAAAGACATCATCTGATATTGACATTAAAGTCAATGATTCCTCGTCAAGGATCAAACGAAGCTCAAAACTTGTCCCATTCGTTGCACATCAGTCTAAGCAGAGCAATATCAAAGGATGGCGGCATGGTATTCTGAGTCAGTATGTGACAATGGCGGTACAAAAGCCGTTTTCACTCAATAAACGTCAAGTCCGCATTTCTGACGATGTTTCCTCTTCAGGTTCATCGCACTACTGCCATGAGATCATGCAGCTGGAATAGTCGGAATAAACTAACACAATGGGAAGAGAATAATGTACATCTGAGGGGATTCTGTTTGCTTGGAAGGGACATGTTCCAAAGAAGAGAACAGGTCTTCATTTTCTTGTTCGTTCTTTGTGAGAGATACCTCTCAGACTATAAAAATAGGAATAACTAGAATCCATTGAATGAATGTTTTATCTACAAAAGCAATGAACAGTTGATTCTCAAATCAACAAATCGGTAGAGACGGTTACTTTCATTCGTTCGTAAGACGAAATCGAAAGTAAAACCGGGTAAATGCCATTTTCAATTCCTCAGGGCCAGAGTTCCAAGATGAAAAATTGGTCTCAGTACCAGGTTGTATGACAAGCCACTGTAGGATAGATAAGCCTCGATACCAAGTTCTTTGACTGGCTCTAGTTCCAATTTAAGTAACGGGTCCAAGTACTAGGTTAAATGACAGTCCTCAATATTAAATTATATGGTGGGCTAAAGTAGCAGGCTTGATCGTGAGCCCCTGTACCATGTTAGGCAATGGGCCTATATTAGATATCGGGCTTCAGTACCAAGTTAGATGGCGGATCCCAATAAAAGGTTATACAATGAGTCCCAGTATGAGGATAGATGGCGAGCTTCAGTAGCAGGTGAGATCACGAGTTCTAGTAGCAGGTGAGATCACGAGTTCTAGTAGCAGGTGGGATCACGAGCCCTATTACCAGGCTAGATGGCGACACCATTAGCATGTTACACGATGGGCCATAAGTTGTTGTTGTTTCTTATGCCTACACTGGCAGACCATCGGAGTGCCAGGCCCGTCGTAGACGGCAAGAGGCGAGGTGGGGGGAGGGGGTGCGGCTTCCATGCAAGTGAGCCCCATTGGAAGGAAGTCCGACTTAGCTCGAATTTTTTTTAGCCAACAGATGGCAGCATATCGACACGTCTCGTTTTTACGGAGAGGTCACATTTTCACAACATTCAATCATCCTAAGGCACACGGTTGTAATTTTTGATCCAAACCAGAGAACAACTAATCCCTGGTTCGGCACCCCCAGAGGTATTGATTTATTATGGGAACTTGGAGGACTTTGTGACCACGACAGATTTTTCGTGCACCAGTCACATTTAGCGTACACGGGAGTTTTCGGTCGGTTGGGGTCGAACTCATGATCAGTTAGTCACGAGCTCGACGCTCTACCGACCAGGCCACCTGGTCTTCATAAGTACCAGGTTAAATGCCGGTCTCTAGTCCAGGATAGTTGACGGACCCCAGTACTAGGATCTGTCCAGTCCAACATTAGAGGACTTGCGTATAGTCCGATTAGAGGACTTGCGTATAGATATATAGGACGGTCCGACATAGTACCAGGTCCTATGTCGGACACATGTATCATAGATGGAGGGCTCTAGTCCCAGGTTAGATAACGATAAACCCCAGTGCCAGGTTAGATAATTGGCCCTAGTACCAGATAAAATGACGGACTCTAATATCAGGTTGGGTGACTGTCTCTTTACTAAACTAAAAATATGTATTCCATGTACCATTGTTGTAACTTGGACAAATACAAATCCTCTTTCTCCAAGTAGGTTTACACAGTGAACATTTATAAGCTTAACAGGAATTCAGACTGCATATCAGAGTATAAATGAAGCTTCACCTTTCTGTACCCGCTATTCTCACTCCCATTTGTGGAATCTCTGAATGTCGACAAGGGGATGTCGTTGTCAAGCCGAAAGGGAGAAAGCATGAATAATAAATAGTGATTTTCCTACCTAAAATTGTGATGTCATACCTTAAGTGTATACAATAATTACTGTTAAGTAATTTGCATTTCTATGTGCTTTTTGTACAATCAACAAAGGTCAATATAATTAAAAGTACATACACTACCCTACAATAATAGACTGGACGCCAGTGGATTTGCATCAAATCCGACTACTTGCTTGGGGGTGTTTTTCGTGGTATGGCCTGGGACCTTTGCATGTTGTTCCTGGAAAATTGAACGACGACGCCTACATGAACATTTTGGGCAATCAGGTTCTTCCTACGCTCTGGCCATTTTATGGAATGGACGAATGTTACTTCCAGGACGACAACTATCTATGTCATGTTACAGCCTCTGTCAAGCAGTGGTATCAAGGTATGGATGTAAAACGCCTTCCCTGGCCTACTCAGCGACCCGACCTAAACCCCATAGAACATTTGTGTGGCGAGTTAGAGCGACGCTTACGGACCAGGGAACCACGTCCGAAATCTACAGCTGAGCTGGCGACATTCTTGCAGCAGGAATGGACACAAATACCTATTGCTGTGTATCAAAACCTTGTTGAAAGTATGCCCAGAAGGGTTGCTAGTGTAATTGCAGCACGTGGGGGGCTATTAAAGCCCGTATTCTTGTCCTTATACCATTACAGCTTGCTGTCTGGTCCATTATTGTAGGGTAGTGTTTAAAGTACGTAAATAAAATGACACGAGGCTGAGTCTAAACACTTAACGAAATAAATGTCAATAATTCAATATTACAAAGTAAAAAAAAATATTTATCAATTATATCAATAATAGGACTTGACTATCACTATTGAAATATTTAGAATTACCCTTTCCAGGTTTCCGTAGAAACCAAACCCCCCCCCCCCTTAATTTTGATTTACATGTTATTAAATATTGAAAATATATCGTGTTTTTATTAGGTGGAAATCTGAACCGAGAATCCTCACTTAACGGTCCTTGGGTCATAAAATATAACCAACACTAGTCCTCATGCATATAATCTATAGGTAATTAGTAATTTATCATGTAATTCATCTCAGGTAAATGTAGGGTGTCCATAAAAGAATGTCCCAGTTTCAATGGTATTATAACATTTTAATTTAGACTATTTACATCAAATCATAAATCAAATTGGTGAACTAACATAGTTTTTCTTACAAATGTTCAATTTTTTCACCTTTAGTTATACGGCACACATCCAACCTTGAGTCCAATTCTTACCGTAACAGGGTAGCTTATCTGGATATGTTCAAAGAATGTCTCTCTCCCCAATTAATAGAGGGTGAACCTGGAAACTTTATTTGGCAATAGGATGGAGCCCCTCCCCATTGAAATCTTTTTGTACGAGAGTGGTTTAACGTCCCTCACCGTTGGATTGGTCGTAATGGTCGAGAAGACAGATCTCTTTTTCGCTGGCCTCCAAGTTCACCAGACATAATGCCATGCGATGTTTTCTTTTGGGGATTATAAGATCGTGTCTACATTCCGCCGCTACCTAATGATTTGCCAGAGTTGAGACACAGAATTGAAGAGGCTATTGCTTCAATTACTCTGGACTTGTTAACAAAAGTGTGGGAAGAATTGGACTCTAGGTTGGATGTGTGCCGTATAACTAAAGTTGCACATATTGAACATTTGTAAGAAAAACTAGGTTAGTTTACCTTCATTTTCATTTATGATTTGTTGTAAACAATCTAAATTAAACTGATATAATATACCATTGAAACTGTGACATTCTTTTATGGACACCCTGTATAATGTATAATACCTTGTCTGTCCTCTTCATAGAACTTACATCGTTTTCTTTTTATTTCACTCACATTTTTATACATGTCATTGTAAAAATCCAGACCTCTAAGTTGTTTTTAGAAACCCATCCAAACTAAAATAATGTTCCATAGTCTAGTGTTAAAATATACACTCGAACTGTAAGTTGTTCACCCCTGCACTATATTAATCTAATATTTGCATATTTCGTTCGTCCGCTTAAGAGTGAGCAACTCTAAAAAATTAACACGACACTCTTGCCTGCAACTAAAAAATATTCGATTTAATGGAACCATTTTTTTTGTTCGTTGAAAAGCAAAACAGGAAAACTGTGAAATTACTTTTTCCCTCTTGTCCGCTAGTCAAGCACTCAGACATCCGGTTAAAAACCGAACTGAAATGAAAGGAGTTCTTTTTACTCGGGGACCCCCGTTGTCTCCCATCGTATTCAACAGGAAAATAACTATTTATTGCGCTCCCTACGGTTCCGAGCCTGCGTAGAGTGTTTTGGAGCCAGCGATTGATGGGAGCATTCTCAAAGGAACGTAATTCTTTTTTGAACGCTCTGTGATGTTGGGAAAAAATTATATTAATTGTGTGTGAAAGGAGAAAGCGATTGAAAAATTCTAGAGGTCGCCTGTTTTGCTTTTTTTTCTGCAGGAAGCCATCTGTGATTTTGAGGTTTTCGTTTATAAAGTTATCTGTTCGCTGAACTTTCGTGGGAATACAAAAAATATGATAGTCACGTTTTCATAAAATGTTGTCTCCAACCTCTCGGCCACTGTCCAATAATCCGGATCAGCCTGAAAGAAGTATGAAGTATCAAATTATCCTTTGATACTTCATACCTTTGATGTATCATACCTTCATACCTTTGATGTATCATACCTTCATACCTTTGATGAGAAAGTGATTGAAAAATTCTAGAGATCGCCGGGTTGCTTTTTTTTCTTCAGGAAGCCATCTGTAATATTGAGGTTTTCGTTTATAAAGTTATCTGTTCGCTGAACTTTTGTATGAATACAAAAAATATGACAGTCAGGTTTTTATAAAATGTTGTCTCTAACCTCTCGGCTACTGTCCAATAATCCGGATCAGCCCGAAAGAAAAATGAAGTAACAAATTATTCTTTGAAAACACTATCTACAGTATTTTACAACTGTATCGTCAATAATTTTAGGGCAGTCCTTGGTACGGTCTCGGATCATTTCGTCAAGTTCGCGAAGAGGACAGTTTGCTGATTTTGCTGCTCCTAAATACGGAGTATGTTCCTCTGTGTGTAGTCATGTTCCGTAAGTGGAAAAAAGGCGATTCTAAATGCCCTTGGAATCCGAGTTGTATTTATCAGTAAAGTATTCAATTTTTTCCCCTGTAGATAAATCTTTATTGATTGAAAACAGGCTGATCCTTACCTTGATGTAAACATAAACATATTGATGTTACGTAGAGGCAAAGGGGATTTAGCTTAAGGCAAATGTGCTCGAATCTTAACCAATTGGTCAGCTTGCTCATTGACATATACACTATATGGACACTGCTCTGGGAAAGGAACCTGGGATACGAGCTATATTTATCAGTAAAACCTTCAATTTCTTTCCTGTAGATAAATCTTTATGAATTGAAAATCGACTTAACCTTATCTTGATGTTAACATAAACATTTTGATGTTACGTAGAGACAAAGGGGATTTAGGTTAGGGCAACTGTGCTCGAATCTTAACCATTTGGTTAGCTTGTTCATTGACATATACACTATATGGACAAAAGTATATGGACACTGCTCTAGGAAAGGAACCTGGGATACGAGTTATATTTCTCAGTAAAGCATTCAATTTCTTTCCTGCAGATACATCTTTATGAATTGAAAATCGGCTGATCCTTACCTTGATGTTAACCTAAACTTGATGTTATGTAGAAACAAAGGGGATTAAGGTTAGGGCAACTGTGCGCGATCCTTAACCAATTGGTCAGCTTGTTCATTGACATATACACTATATCGACAAAAGTATATGGACATTGCGTGTTTTTCAAAAAAAAAAGTGCTCGGCTATTTTATTTAGCAACGGGTAGGTCCTCCTTTTGCTTGTATTACAGCCAAAACACACCAAGGCATACTTACACAAGTTCTCTGTCTATCTGGGTAGTAATAGCTCGCCATGCCTCTTGCAAAGCCGCGAGAAGAGATTGTTGTGAAGATGGGCGTGAGTGGCGGTGTCGTAATCGTAACTTCAGTTTATCCCACAAGTGCTCCATCGGATTAAGATCGGGGTTCCGAACAGGCCAGTCAAGCAAATTCACCTCATTTTCAGGTAACCAGTCCAGCACACGTTTTGCAGTATGGCATGGAACTCGATCCTGTTGGTAGAAACAACCATCATCTCTGTAGTATCGCCATAGTGTAGGCAAGGCCGAATTATCCAGAACATCGAGGTACACTTCAGCGTTAATGGTACCTGGTACATGAAACAAAAGGCCGTGTCCTAACCAGGAAAACAACCCCACACTAAGATGGATCCTCCTCCGAATTTCTGCAGTGTCCATATACTTTTGTCCATATAGTGTATATACCACAGTGACTTGGAATCCAGTACATGGAAACTTTTTCTTGACCTTCAAACGGTGACTGGATTTTAGAAACAACAATAATATTGCTATATTATTTTGTTTTTGCTATTATATTATAGTCGTATTATAGCTATGGATGTATTACGAAGTCCGTCATACTGTATGTTTTGGTAGACAAAGTGGGGAGGCGCTGTCTTTTAAGTATCTTACTAAATTGACAACTGCTAAACATGATGTGAACTCATGTACTTGCAAAATAAAAGCCAGATGTTGTTTGACAAATTCCCTGTACCGGCGCACAATTCGGTGGATGATTCATGACGAGTAAGTGAATTACTTTCACTATTCTTTGTCGCTGAACCTCATTTCTCCAAACTGTCAGCTATCGTCTTACTCGGCTGCTATGGGCATCACAGGTCGTTCAAACGGTCGTAATCATCTTCTGCATTATCACGCTTACAGAATCTTAACCGTATCTCAATACAGCTCTCACGCAATTAGCAATCAATCAATTAGTGGTATCAATTTAACGTATCTAGTCATTGCTGAATTCTGGAAGAGGAGTATTGTTTTGAGTTTAACCGCCACTGCATATTTAACGAACCAGAAAGTATATATAGCATTGTAACGTTACTCCATCATGAAGTTGGAGGTGAAAGTTGCACCGTATTTTACACATCTTATAAAGACTTAAATTCAAAACTGATGAAAATGAAGTTATTAAGCGAAACAGGTAAGATAGGTTGTACCAAAAAGTTATGGAAACAGATGGGGAAACGTTACTGATGATCAAATATTATTTTTTTCAGAAAAACTTAATGCACGTGAGAGAAAATTATATAAAATGAACGCACACAAAATTAAAGGATATAGGATTATTAGAAACAACCTCTTTTTCAGTTTGAGAATGAAGTTTGATAAATTTACATTGCATACGATACTATTATATGAAAGACAGTTTTTTTCAATATAGATTATGGGTGTGTTCCTAGCGGACGAATGTGCTTCCTGTATGTATCCTTAAAATTAATTATTTACTATTGTGTTAAAAACGTTTGTGTTTCAAAATAGCACGCGTTTTGCCTGTGAAAATGGAACTCAATGAAACACAGATTAAAATAATCGTTTAGTTTCTTTTTTAGAAACACAATTAAATTATTGTAATCTGTTAAGAAAAATCTAACATTCTCGTTGGAACATTCATGGTACATTTACCGATCTCCGTGAATTTCGCCATTTATTTGTCATCGCAAAACTGGCAGCACCGGAAACATCATTGTTGTTTCTATTCTCGGAACAATGGGCAGACGATTGATTCAATTCAATGAGGACGTTGTACCGCCATGATTTTCTTCTTTGATCTTTCTTTTTTCCTCTCGAAGTTCGTCCAACAAAGGGAGTTTTAAGTTTCTGAGAATATACTCTAGAGAAAAATTAGGAAATTCTTTCATGCTTCCTATTCAGGAATATTGATTTATTAAACTTCGCTGTTCCTTTGATGACTGTTCTCAGTTTCCCATTTCATTCACTGCGAAAATGGGAACTGTAACTAATTTGAGTTTAAAATGTACAAAGAGTGCTTTGTGGATTTAAGGATGCGTTTAAAACACGACCGTGGTCCAATAGCTATTGTCAGGGGCATAACTGGAATTAAGAAAAGGAGCACTGTCATATCGAATTCTTTTCAATCTGATGAAGTACTCTTTTGTTGAGCTTAGGTCATTTTGTTTTGCTTAACACTTTAAAAACTGTACTAATGTTTCTTTTCGTTAATTTAATGCGATTTACATCACTCAGTATTCTTGCTATTAAAATAAAATCACCATATATGGGTTATTTTCCCTTTCTTTTTTAATATTGGAGTTCATTAATATAACACGGTTTGACTTTCTGAGCGTCAAGAGATTTTCGTGTAGTGAAGTATTGATTTTCCACCACAACAAGCACACTGAGTAATTAACCACATCCATTAATTGAAAGAATCCTTTATTACTATAGAATTGTTGATATCAATATATGAGTTGATATCAATACATGAGTTGATATCAATACATGATTTGATATCAATACGTGAGTTAATATCAATACATGCGTTGATATCAATACATGAGTTGATATCAATACATGAGTTGATATCAATACATGAGTTGATATCAATATATGAGTTGATATCAATATATGAGTTAAAAGAACAAAGAAAACCTGAAAACTTTCATAATGAAATTAAAATAAATAAAGTTTTGTCCGAGTTATATATATATATATATATATATATATATATATATATAAGAGAAATGTCTGAAATAATTTAACAAACATATACCCTTTTAAAAACATAATTTGTTTTGTAAATTTTATTCTTAATACTACATTTATAAAATCTTGTTTTACTAACGTAGATAAATATTAAATTTCGTGTAGATGTTTCTTCTATTTTTATATTCAATGCTTCTTCAAAGATATTTAAATCGCTTTGTTTTCTAGGACATATTTAAAGTTTTCAGATACCTTATTTGATTCTTTCATGTTTAACTTAATTTGATTCCCAGAATTCAAGTGTTTTCACAACCTATAATTCGAGTTTTTTATATGCTGATTCACACCTTAATTAGCCACCGTTTGGGTTGAAACAAAGCTTTTAAGACAGAAAAGTAGATGTTTTTTTTTAATTTTTATTTTTAACGTTATATAAAGTTTTTAATATAATAATTACACTAATATATTGTTTATTTCTTGTTTACATGGTATAAACATCCACTATAACCCGTATAGCAGGTGGTATATTCAACAAATGATCAAAATGTATTCTTACTATGCTAAGCTTCCCTCCCACGAACCATCTGTCAGGACAGAATTCTTTCTCGCTTCGCTTTCTTCAACACTGAAGTTAATACACTCATCCAATTTCCTCCACATTATTTACTTCTCACTTTGCAATAATGAAAGGGTTTTTTACAACACCGACAGGTGTTAGGCCAACCTGGAAAACAAAAGAAATCGCGATAAATTGCCGAAAATTGAGTGGGGGAAAATTGGCAGTGAAAATTACGACGAGCATTCTACAACGTGGAAAATTACTCATGGATGTGAAACCGTATCCCGGGCTACTCTAATTTCGGTTCACAGAAGCGGAGCGGTCAAGGTGAAACAGGTGTCTATTTGAAAAAGAAGTGAAACGTGTAAATGCGTCAAGCGAATTATTTCATGTGGAAGAACTGAATTGATTGAATGGAATATTTCAGAGGAAACAGTTTGATGGAGCCGCTATTATGCATATAATTAACCCTCCTAGATGTTCACACGCATGATTCCACGTTGCAACCCTCAGACTTTCCCGCATGATTTATAACTAGTTTTTTTTACCTTTTTAACCAATATATAAACTTTCCAATGGATTCTAATATAAGGAAATGGGCAATAGAATGCTTCCAAAGAATTATATTCTAAGGAAATTAAAAACTTAATAAAGAATTCTTTTCTAAGAAAAGAAACAACGGAATCTTTCCAAAGAATTTACTTCCAAGAAAAGGAGTGGTAGAATAATTCCATAAGATTCTATTCGAAGAAAAGGAGCAGTAGTATATTTAAAAAAAAATTCTATTTTACGGAAAAAACCCATAAAATCCCCCCAAAAGATATGGGTCTTACTTAGCCTTTCCTTACCTGCCGAAAGATTATATTCTATGAAAAAGATCAATAAATTATTCATTTACACAGAATTCACTTCTAAGAAAAGGATTTCTAGGATCTTTCTAAAGGTTGAAAGAATTCATAGATTCTTTCACGCATACATAAAGTAATTTTGCTGATTGATTTTGGTATACACTATGGTACATATGTTTCCTTGAACTAACATTTAAGATTTGTTATAAAATCTGAAAACTGCACACTTGGTTGCGTCAAGAGAAAAACGAAAGTTTCAGCTATACCTAACATGATAATTGTGTTATTTAATGTTTATACTTGATCGGGTCTAGAATATGGATCTGTGACTTTCCATTATACTTAAAGAATAGATAATAAATGTTTTGAGATTTATTTATTTTTAAAATTATGAATCTCCCCCCTTCTACGTAACAAAAGTGATTGACTTTTTTAGTATCTTGTGTTGATTTTAACGTCCCCGGGTATATTACCATAAAATAAATCATTTTGAGTGAAATCTTTAAGAAATAAATATATGCAACATGTTTGCTACAAATAAATTTTTGGAACTGTGTAATTCTTTCTCAGAGATACATATTTGAGGATTTCGATTCAATTAGTAATTTGCTTCAATTCAGTGTTTTGGTTTATTGTTTATCTCTCATCTAACTGTATTTCTGTTTGCTCTTTCCTTGTGCATTATTTTGGATAATGTATTTTTTCTATACAATTGGATATTTCCTATAGAGAATCAACAATTAAGTAAATAAATAAATATTGATGATTGATGACTGATGCAATGAAACTTTCTGAATTTATTTTGTTTACGCTTTCGAGGAGCACTAAGTTAAAAAAGCTTTTTCATGGATGACTTATTACACAAATTTATACAAAAAAAATGTCATTTGTACACAACAAAAATTTAGCTTTTAAGTTTCTAAGATGTGATGTGTTCCTTTGTCACTGCCCACCTAGAACACTAGGCATCATCATATCAAATGAGATAACATTTATTAACAGAATATTTGTGTAATTGTCTCAGAGCAGAAACTCAGTGACTGATGAAAAAGATTTTTACAGTACTGCTATTTGAAGTCCAACTTTACATTTCAGACCAAATGATAAAATATATATGCATTTTGATATTGTTATGTAAATTTTGAACTTATTACAAAAAAAAAAATTATTTCTCATCATAATGGAAATAAGCATTTAGTACCTCCAAAAAATGACATTTAATTTCGTCTTTTGATTCCCCATTTAAATACATCTAAATCATGCTATGATACTAGACATATCACTGTTTCGTCTTTTTCTTCTGACATAAGTTTGAATTCAAATAAATATTAATATATCTAATACTATTGCCTATGTTCTCCTGAATTAAAAGTAAAATTCAGCGATGATTATTGAAGCATTTCAGAGATACACTAGATAATACGCCAATACCTAAATATGTTGCACTGACTATTTCAAAAATATAATAAGTATTCAAATATTTATAAACTAATAATAAAAAGGTTTGATTCTTCTTTTTTGGTAATCATACAAGCATCATCTAAATGTAAAACATTCATAAGCATTGAATAAAGAAAATTGTTGTATATGATAAGGAAATCATTCTTTTGTCATGTTTGTTCTAAGGATTATGAAGAAGCATAGAGTCTTTGATTTTAAATTAATTTAATTGGCCATTTCTTCATGCAGAGTTCAATCCCTTTCGTGTTTCCGTGCTTACCTCTTTTGATTGAATCCTAGCACTCTTCAATCATAATTGGCTGTGTCGCTAAGTCCAAAGGTGCTCATCGCATGATATTCTTTGTCTATGGAAGACATATCTTAAACTGCTTAATTGGGAATAAAGAAGAAAAACAGATGGCAGAGTTTCCTCGTCCGTCCTGTCTAATGTAGCGGAAAACTTCACAGACTCATTATTAGTCGAAGAGGATACCATGATTATTTGTCTAATCTACAAAATTGGTAAACGCTCTTATTTAGAATGTATCGGAAAGAAATCAGGTTAACATAATATCCGCTTGAGATGTGTTGCTTCGTTTAATGTTCATAAGAGAAGGTAGATAAAAATCTCGGTGGTGTTAGTGGATGTCTGCATGGCGTCACCTCTTCGGTTGTAATTGCGACCGTTATCATTGAAGGGATCCAAGATGGGTTATTTTTAATGAGAAGTAATATTCATTAGTTTTATGCTCTTTGATGGAAGAGATACGTTTAACGGGAAGTAAAAGAGTATGGCATGAAAAAAACACATAACGCTCTGTCTATTGGAATACGTCTTGTGTGTCCTCTTAGTTGCTATATATTGTTTCATACTTTGTATCCTCCATGTAAAAATTTCAATCTGGACAGAATTGTATATTTGGCAAGGTTAAAGATTACGTTCAGTACGTAACACATGAATATTATTCCTCGGTTTTCCAAAATGCTTTACAGTGTAATTTCAAAGCATATTTAGCTTACTTGGATGCATATGAATACAGTGTAATTAATGACTAGATTCCTAGAGGACTATGTATTGGGGATCTTTTATGGGATTAAGGATTTTTAAACACTTTTATGGTTTTTGGGGTTATAAAATTCCAAAATCAGATAAGTGCTTAAAGGTCAATAAAATACAAATTGTATTGACCTTTAAGCACTTATCTGATTTTGGGTCATTGTATTATTTTGTATCCTTTATACAAAAATTTCAATCTGATCAGTATTGTAAATTTGTCAAGGTTAAAGATTTTGTGAAGAATGTCAGGTGTCAATAACACCTGAATACTATTCCTGTGTTTTGAAATGCTCTACAATGTGCAATTTAAAAGCATATTTTGCTTACTTGGATGCATATGAATACAGTGTAATTAATGACTAGGTCCCCAGAGGATTGTGCATTAGGGGGTCTTTTAAGGGACTAAAGATCTTTAAACAATTTTTTGGTTTTGGGTCATTGTATTGCGTTTACATTGTACAGATTGTTGGCCACATGATAGGTTCCGCTAAAGAATCTAGTCTTTTAAGCGCTTGTGTGGATGTAGGTGATTATTCTTGTTAGATGTAACTGCGGCTTAGTCACTGCGTGTTTACTCGCAAATAGCCGCCATTTCACCCCTTGTTGTGTTGAAGAGGTCAGTTGATCGACATTAAAAATTGTCCATGTAAAAATTACACTTTGGACATAATTGCATACTATTTAGTGCGGCTAGAAAATGAATCAGAACGTTAGGTGTCAGTAACACTTGGACATTATTCTTCAGCTGCCCAAATGCTCTGCAATTTAATGTACAAGCATATTTTGCTTACAATGGATGCATATGAATAATGTAATCAATGACTAGGTCCTAGGCGTGATGATTGTACCTTTTGGGTGTGGATTTTTCCTCTTGAAGGATTCTGGTTTTGGATCACTGTATAGCACTTACATTGTACAGATTGTTCGCTACAGTCAGTTCCCAGGTCGAAACCGGGTTTTCAAACGTATGGATGTTGGCGATTGTCCCTGTCGGGACTAACGACGGCTTAACTACTTAATGCTCTTTCACAAATCTTAACTACTTAGTGCTCTTTCACAAACAGCCGCCAGTTCGCCTCTTGTGGTGCTGTAGAGGCCAGTGGTCGGCATTGAATATTATCTATGTAAAAATTACACTCTGGATATGATTGTATATTAGTTAGAAATTAGGTGCAGAAAATAGTACGTGAATGGCATGTAAATAGATTTCCTCAACATCCAAAATGCTCTATTTGGGTGCAGTTTTAACGAATTGTTGTACGTGGATGTGTATAGATACATATTAATTTGGGCCTGTATTTGATGACCATGGGAATTAGGGGTCTAATTTGTCTTTAAGGCCTTTTTTGTTTTGGGTACAATACTTCTGTCATCGAAAGAACATTATTTAAATGTATAAAATACGACTAACGATCGCTAATTTCGAACCCTTGTAACTTAAGACCAAACCAGTTGTAAGGTATGAATTAAAAAAATGATTACAAAAAGGAAAATAATAAATTTATGCTATACAACAGGAAGGAGTTACATTCGACTTACGAACAATTTGTCAAATGCGTTCCTAATGATTTTAAATTTAAATTGAGATTGCCTTGGTTTAATAGTACAGTTTTAATGTCGAATTGCTAATTAGTATTAATAAAATTACTATTCAAGTGGCCCCTTGCGAAAATGTCAGAAAATCATCGCTAGTTTTTTTAAAGCTTAAAAATATAAAATGATTTAGCATTACAGGTTGCTAATAGCGCAATGACGTAAAAACTTTCTTTTTTAAGAAATTAGGCTATTGTGAGAAATTCCCACTTTCCTCAATGTTTTGGGCGCTCCTACAACTCTATATGGCAATATTTGAGCACATATTTCTTCCACGCATTGGTCCAACAACAATTCTGCTACACTAAATGGCCTTAATTGCTGTTGCGAAGCGATATGCCTTCTGTTCAGAAATGGAGTACTCATGCATGGAGTATTAAACACTAGTCACATCATATTTGCTCACTTTTTAATATCCTCATTTTTGCTGTCAAGCTGAGCACTTGCTTAAATTTTTAGATTTTGTGTTATTTGAAAGCAAAAAATAAAACATGATTTTAAATTATGTCTAGCCCTTCTGATAGTTAAACCACAAATGTCGTTTGTTTGACGTGTTATACTCGATCTGAGTGTACCCGGACGTGATTTTAATACATAATATTCTCATTTGAAGTCACACCCCAAAAATGATTCGCTAAAACTTCGAAGAAATTTCTGCGTTTTCAATAAAATCTATAAATTACATTTTACTGTATCATTTATTGTATCTAAATGAATGATGATGAATGAGACCACTTGCCCTTGAAAAGTGTTTGGTGGTCAACAATCATGCCGAAGGCAGATGTTTCTTCTTTTTCAAACAGGATTAACCTTGATTGAAATGTATCTCACTGGAACATTGATATTTAAGATTACTTAAGTTTAGTATCCGTTAGTATAGATTTGCGTGTTTGGATGAGAGAAAACAATCAGCTCTTTCCTTCCTGCCTCGAGTAAAACTAAAACAATGAAAACACTATACCGCTTCTGTACTTCCTCTCTTGGTAGCGATGGTCTTGATGTAGAGGTCAGTTCAATATCGTTCAAACTGAAGTGAAGTAGGTTACCCTGACATAAAATAATCTGTTTATTTAAATTTTGCGTTTCGCTTCATTAAAATTTATTGTGACTGTTTCAAGTTGGAACTCAGAATGAATGTTTGTGAACTATTCGTTTCACGATACAAGGAAGCAGGTCTGGGTTTTTATGATTGAGATAAAAACACATGCGCTTATTTTAAGATGACAAGTTTATTGGAGGGATCTCACATACCAGCTAAAATATCAATAAACTCGCACGAGCCTTTCGATATATTTTTGAAATGTTTAACGACTGCTTTGTTCAGGGTATACGAATTTAAATTGAGAGCTGTGAAAAATATAAACATGATGATGAATGTAAATGAGATGATCTCTATTTCAGCTCCAACCTAATAGGCAAGGCCTACTTTAGAACAATAAATTACTACTTAACGACTCTTTCTAATTCTTGTACTCTGGCTGAGGGAGTGGGTTATCTGTTTCAAGTTTTACCATTCTTTTAGCAGTAGCATTCATAAACTTCAACCTTATATTAATGTGTTGAGGATTAGTAGATTTCGTGCAAAGATCAGTTATGCATTTAAATGAGAACCAGATGCAATGGTATAAACAATCTTGCGCTATGGTTCTAACTGAACGGGCTCATCTTTTCTCCAACCTGAAGTGGAGGCTTTCATTCTGTAGGAATCAAGGTCTATATCCTGCTTCTTTTATATGTAACGCGACATATCGATTTATCTCCGGTTAATCATATCTCATATGTACGCGTTGGGGGAAAAGTTATTACAATCATATGTATTTGGCTTCAAAGGACAGAAGAAAGTTCTGCGCATTGTCGTGAGAGATCTGGAGCACTTATGGCTTCGCAACAAACGGAAGATAGACATGGCGTATGGAGATGAACTAGTGCCTCAAACCTTCAAGCATGGCACTGATACAGCGACATCAACACCGTTAACACAACAGTGGGAGATTGTGAAACGTTGGGTGATGTTTGCTAGCACTATTCGCCAACGATTGATAGAGCGAGGGCTCGTATCTCGGTTTCCGTTACTGCGACTTCCTTCAATGTTGCCTAGAACAAAGACAATGGAACCTTGAATGGGAGCTAATCATGTTTTCTGACAATCCTATATACAATTTAGAGACCCACGTCATCTAAAAGAGTGCATTATAGAGTGTCGTTGTGGTTCTACACCATGCGTAAAGGTTTTGAGTGCTATTTCATTGGATTCACGCTCTTGTCCTAAATGGATCTCAGACGCTATGTGGTCACAGAAAATCACAGAAGTTTTGGAACCAGAAGTCCGACCACCCGTTCAGACCCTATTTGAAAGTATCTTCAGACAGGACAATTCTCCTCTCCATGGCATCCAAATTGTCCAACTTTTCGGATGTGACCAACTGTTAACACTTCTTCCATGGGCTGTTCTGTCACTCAATTTGTCCCCATCGAACACTAGTGGGATATAATTTTATCAAAATTGATTCGTGCGCCATTCTATACAACGCTTTTAGCACACTTATATACTGTTTATGGATAGGTCAAATGAAGCAGGATATGTCAGTTGTGGCATAATCTTTGATAGTGCCACCTTTGTTACAATCTTCATATTTCCTGCTCAGTATACACTGCTGAAGCTATTTTCTTTCAGCAGATAATCTACCCTGCACACACTATATAAGTGTACATACATTGGCAGCCTGAGTGTGATGGGATAAATGGGACACTCATGTTTCTTGGTCATTCTATTCTATTGGATATTTTTACCATCCGTAGGAATTAAACAACAAGAGTACTGAGTAATGTGGGCAACACGATCAATGAGCTTGTCGACGATGCTGTTAAACTAGCTTCCTTTCTGACATCAAAATGTTCACAAAGGAGTTAATAAAATCTTTGGGGCAATAGTCATGGTATATATAGATCACCGTCAAACTTCATTTCATTAAACTATCAATTAATTTGTAGTCATCTGTTTCAAAAAGAAGGAATAATGTCAAAATACCTAGTCTTCGTATGGGTTTTACACTCAGCTAGAAGAAAATGTTCCTATGTGTTTAAACATACCATTCATTCAAGAACTTAAACGTGTAAGTTCCTTTTACAATTTAAATTTTAATTGCATATCCTTCTTTTAACTATCATTGCATCACATTTCGTGACAATTCAGTACCTGAATTATAGATTCGATAAGAGAAAAACCTCATCCAAATCTCAACCTTTTTATAGGCCATGGTTTTAAACTCATATAGAGTTTTTACCTTATAGTGCCATCCTAAGATACCATGTTATCGATTACATATTCATCTGTTTGTTGTGGAGGGATTGTCTGCTAACATACTTCCCACTTTTCTTTGCGTGTTGGTCAAGTGTTTTTACATTCATACGTTTCTTTTAAGTTATCATTCGCTTTCATTCTGTTTTGATAGACTTTCAAAATCTTTTTAGCTGAATTATTTTAAACATGAATAAAACTGTTATCAGTAGTTTTACGGTATTCGCAACATCTTTCTTCGCATGCTTCTGTACTCTGTTACTGAAGTTATTTAGTGCAGTGCACGTGCCTAATAGTTGAGCCGTCATAAGTTGTCTAGCTGTCTACCATTATAGGCATTATAATTAATTGTTAATTTCCAGAGGAGGCGTCGAAAAATATTGTCTTTGAAAATGGGCGTCAATCCAAAAGAGTTTGGGAAACTATGATATAACCGATAATTGAGGCGTTCAGAACTAGAGTTGATCAAGTTCTTTTTATAACATTTTGAGATACATCGAGATAAAGTTTCTTCTCGTGTGTATTTTTGTTATTCGCTGGGCTTTTCTTCTGCCATTTCTCGGGAACAAAAGCAACTAGGGACCTGATTGAAAGATGCACTAAAAAGATTCAACTTAAAGAAGTTCGAGTGTTTTTCAGAGTTTCACTTGAAAGTGAACATGATCCACTCTATTTCTAAACGCCTCAATTATTATGGGAACCTAAGGTTCTCGAAATTGACACTCGAAAATTAAGGGTTCCCTATCTCGTTAGAAAGTGATCTGAACTAAAAGTTGTACAATTTAGTAACATCTTCAAAATATCTTTTTGAGGTCTGGATTTATTTCAATCTCAACGTCGTCACGATTCCCCTTCTTTCACTACGTTGCGAACGAATAAAGATAGGTTAAAAGAACAGTTGTTCTAGTTGGTACTTGTTCTAGTGGACGATCATCGATGGATGACAATGCCTGAGCATACGATTAAAGCCCGGTGCACACATCCGGTTTTTCAACGTGCGGCGCCACTGCGGCACCGAATCCCAACTATGCACACATAGCCGTGAAATGACGCACGAACTCATTTCGCGCCATTTGCGATAAATATTCTATCGAAGAAAACGTGTTTATTTCGCTTACTTGGTGTACAAAAAAGTATATTTTGAAACAAAATAGACGTTACTGGATTCAACCATTTATTAATTATTATTTATATTCCATTTGTTTATGAAAACAAGATAATTCAGAACGGAGACTCATGTGCGGCGCCGCGGGGAACTGCGGTATAAATTGCACGCAAGTTGGACGTGCGTCGCCCGGCGGCGAGGAATGTGTGCACTGCTCCATTAGATCTAATATATCTCAGACCGCACTTGCGTTGCGACAGCGGCGCCGCACTTTTTAAAACCGGATGCGTACACCGTGCCTAAGAACATGAAATATTGAGTGCTTTTCTGAAAAAGAACACGAATAAAGATATAATTGTTGTACACTTCGGAAAAGTCAGACGTGTTTTTGCACGAGACTGTGCGGCGTGTATTTTGAAACTTTATGTTGTATTGTAAATAAATATCCATGTTCAATTTACGTGTGCAGTGTCCTTCTGTTCTTGGCCACTACTACATACACTATCAATCAAATTAGACATCGCTCAAACACTCTGACAAACGTACAGTAAGGTTTTATTAGCCCACGAGTAAGAATACAAATTATTGCATACCGAGAAACCAGACCTTGCATATCCCATTACATTTTCATGGTAGGGCATTGACCCCTTTCATCTAAAAGCATACCAAAACAGATCCAAATGTACTATTGAATTATGTGCTATCATAATCATAATGATAGAATAACAGGAATGCTTGCTGTTCAAATATGTTTATAAAAATGGAAAAACTTTACCTGTGCAATGATCGTTCTGCCTGTGCATTAAAACTAAAATAAATTCGGAGTCTACTTTTACGAATTTAAAACATGTCAAGTATTCTAATATAACATCTATTAGGGAATGATTGGAACCAATCATCTTTAACAGATTGAAATTTCTATTTTGTAATGGTTATGGTAAAACGTTTGGTTATTAACTTTTACTATTTAAATGAGTTTGGATCCTCTTAATTCGATAATAATCGTAAGATCTAAACGAGCTGTTGCGTGTCATCGCACGGAAAGTTCATCGAAATTTTAAAACATTTATTCACAGAAGAACAAGTACTTTATTTTTGCTTCGGAAAGTTCTCAGAATTTCTGTTGATCCAATGAATGAAAACAAAACTGCATTATTCTTTCACTATATCTTCACTAGCGGCTAAATGCAGTGATAGTGTTTTGACAATCTCCCTAGTAACTGCAATTTTAACATATTTTTTCGATTAAGAATGATGCCAAACAAGCAAACCAAATTAATTCTTAACTAGAAGAATTTTTTCTGCTTCCAGTTGGAAGAGCATTGGATTAACAACCGAAAGTTTGCGAATTCAAAATTGGGTTCAACATCATGTAGACGGAGGCTGGTGCACGTTAAATATGTCGTGACCTCAAATGTACTCACAATTGCGTGGTGTGGAAGTTTGGAGATGGGGTGCCTGTTCAGGTTTTGACCTCATCATCTGACCTGGGTTTAAAATTACGAGGCGTTGTGTTGGATCTTTCTCATTGTGTTTTGATACCGGACCTCCGCTAATAGTCCGTTGTGCTGTTCTAGTACTACGTTAATCAACTAGATACCCTCTATTTGTAATATCTCCACTTTCTGTCTGGTTTAACCTGGAAACCCCTCTTTTAAAGCATCGAAGTGAGCTAAAAATATGGTAGTAAAAGAGGGATTTGTTTCAATGTAAACAAACAAGCCGGACTGAAAGTAAAGCTTTTCCTTACCCAACATAAATGCTTTCACATGATACATAACGAGATGCCTTAAAATGTATTTTATAGCCATTTTGATAACTTTTGTCATTTAATGCCGTTCTGTTGCATTTAATTGCATCTGACCAATCAACTACCATACATCCATTCGGAATTCATTCTCTAGAATATCTATTGGGAAGTGCTGAAATCGTTTAAAAAAAAACCCAAATGATATCGCGTTCGGAATCTGTACAGGAAACGTGTTCCGCTGCAGAAACCACAACCGTTACCTAACACAGTTTTATGCAAATGCGAAATATTTTGGAATATTTAAAAATAGTTTTAAAATTATAAAGTGTATACATACTAAATAAAAAGTTTAATAATACCTTTTGAGCTTCGTTTCATGAAATTAAAGGTATTGCTCCAAGAAGTTGTGTATACTCTATGAATTTTAAATGCAATTGCTTCGTTTCGATGTAATTACGTTTCACTATTTTTATTTCGCGTTGCTTCATTTTTATTCGGAATTTGTATAGTGAAAAATCAATTTTATTAACGGTTCAACTGACTTTATAGAAAAGGAATACTCATCAAAAGAGTGATAATGACAGTAGGAGCTATAATTTGTCCAATCCTTGCAGTTCCTTTCAGTATGAATATTTTCTAGGTTGTCCTTTTACTGTTAACTACTGTAGACTACCATTTCACGGATTTCTTTACATCTGTTTAGTAGAACTCAACATGAACAAAGAAGATTAAATCAATACTGGAATGTTAGTACATCGTTCTTTAAGACCTGAGTCATTTTCGTAGTAAAATTCATTTACATGTGTTTAATGATTCTCATAAACAAAAGATTACATAAAAAGCCAACTGAACCCTTAGGATTGATCAATAAATGAAATAAAATATGACATTCCCGTTCAACTGTAGCTGAGTAAAACATGGGTGGTATAACAGATTAATTCCACTTTGAAAAACGAGTTTCACTCACGTCAACGACAACTGTAAAATAATTTTAAAATTGAACTAACATCTTCTCTATTGAATTTAAATGGCAGTAAATATAAACTGACGTTTTCTACTCATGAAGCTAAACTTTAAAACGAAAAAGAGAATTACGTAATAAAATTAATTTGAACTGCATAAAGATTTCATGCGTACATTTTTATTCAGAGCACTTTTATACGTAACTGTAAGTAGAAACTTCCTATTCGTAAAAAGAAATATCCCACGAAACTTTTAACAGTTCTTATTGAATCTATCATTTGAAAGAATTTTTTCATTTGAACACAAACTACAGGTTTATCAGAACTAAACTCAGCAAATAGTCACGAAATGCCCTCTTCAAGTAGTTCTCTTTCTACATCGACGATCAAATACTCAAAGATCTTAAAGGTAGACTTCAATCATATAGTCATCCTTACCTCTACTTCAAGTATCCAGGCAAACGTACGAAGCTCAGGAATCCTATAGAAAAGAACATTCTTTTATACAAACAGTCCAAAAACGGGAGCCAGTGTGTTTTATTCAAAAACTTTTCTTAAATCTCTTCACATTGAAAAAACGAAAGCTTTGGAGAATTCTAGATTTTCTCTGTGCATCTGATGTATCTATGTGGTTCTTTTTTCAATTCAGGTTTTAAGGTCACACAAAAATAAAAAAAGTATTTTTTAGTTATTAATTTCTTAAGGAGACAGTATACTTTCGTAACCACCAAAATGGATCGAAAAATCGACATTTCAATTTCAATGTTAAAATTAATTGATATCCAAATCTATGCTTGCAAAATAGTTGTTATATTATGATAATGTTAATTATTTCATTGATTATAACATGCTCCACCCTGTATGCACTTCATCTGATTATACAGTGATTATATGATGTTTTTAACCGTCTGAATAAGGTACTATAGATATAACAAGTGCGATTCTTTCTTGGCGCGATTCTTATAATTTTCAATGTACAAATGCTGTAACAGCCATAATCGAAATTCCTTCTTTGTGCGATCATGGTACAACTTCTGTACCGGCCGTAGTCTAAAAGTTAAATCTAAAGAATAGATTTATTAAATAGGTTCAAAAGTTCACTTTATGTACATTATTTAGATTTAAATATAGACTTGAAATTTGGAAACTGAAAATGAGTAAGGTCCAAGACAAAAATAGTTTATTAATCATGATTAAGACTGGTGAATGTAAAATGTATACTATCCTATTCTCAATCCATTTATTTTAAAGCCACACCCCTTTGCTTCCTCAGAAAAGCTGAATTTTGTTTGTTAGTTTTCAAGCACAAAATCATTTGTTATAGGTTATGATGCAAAACTCCGATACGCTCTTACTCTATATTCGTATCTGATTTAAAACATGTGTGAGAAATTAATCTTTCTTACCGAGATGATTTTGGTATCTTGGGAATTCAGGTTTATAATGGTTGATTATCGTATTTGGTATTCGCTGCTTGCGAAATACCTATTGTCCTCGTTGAGGTTTGGAGACATAACAACACTTACAAGTTAGATATAACAGACGTAGTGAATGGGTTTGTAAAATCACCCGGCCAGATACGGCCCACCGAATAGGTTTGTAAGGCCCGCAGTTCAGATAAGGTATCTTATTAACATTTATTGATTGGCGACATGTGATACACATAATGAGGTATTTTCACCTTTTTTGTTTTAATTTTAGTTTTTAGAGGATGAAAATCCATGAAAAATGACTTATATATTATTGAAATTGGAAAACTATTTCCCGAGATATTAATTTTTAAATTTCGTTTCCGGTATTGGCGGGAAAAACAGGAATTTCGCAATGACTGCTCTGTGACGTCACTGCTCATAGTAACCCACTGCGCCGGCCTTGCTATGGTTGTTTACATTCGTTTTCGTTAATCAAAATTAATACAGAATTAATTTGCTTCCATCTTGATTGTTGCATTTGGCAAAATGTTCATAATTTGGACAAGTTCAGTAATGATACTTAGTGTAAAAGGGCTTTATGCATTTCTAAAACCTTTTCCAAAACTCTTCGAATATTTCTGTTCTGCATAATATCTTAAATTATTAATTGAACCTTTCACTTGTTTATTTTTTATGATTGCCCTTTTGTAAACAGTATTTGTACTAGTGATTTGCTGGTTCATGAAGTACTTTTTATAAACAGTTACTTTCTTATTTACTACTGCTTATGAAATAAATTTGCGAATCAATATATACACGTGTTGATTTCATACAAGAGCAATTGCGAGTGTATAGGGAGCATAGATAAGAGATGTAAACAAAAGCTCAGCTATGCGCAATGACGTCACATCCAACGGCGGTCTGTTTTCGGATCATGTGACTTTGTTTCGTTTTCAACAAAATTAAAATTGATTTTTTAATCATTTCAAAATTATTTTGAAAGTTTAAACGCAATATTTAAGGATTTTTAAACTTAGAAATACTAGAAAAGATCGTTTGTAAGCAAAACCCTTGCACATGCAAATACCTCATTGTAACCATTTGATATCTTTATTTGGAAATTTTTTTCTCAAAGCTAAATGTTTTTAAATAATTGGCTTCAAATTTCTCAAAAACCACAAGCGATTACAGACATACCAAATGCAACAGAACTCATTTTTCAAAACCGTCGATTCTTAATGGACAACGGCTCGCTGTCATCTCTTTATAATTTCGTCAGAACGAACTGCTACAGTAATATTGTCATTCCCTCTCATCATACTGTTTAATTGTTCAAAGTTATCCAATTCCAAGTCCTTTTGTTCAGACGGCGGCGTCCTAAAATTTGTAGGGTTTATTTATACTTTGACTATCAAGGATTTAAAAATCTTTACAAGATATCTTTTCTTTCAGCAATTATTTTTATTTAAATCACATAACTTTGCTTGCCATAGATTAGATTATAATTAGAATAGCAGGTTTTTATTGAAACAAACTGTAAAACGTTTGATTTAAGTGTTACATACGAAGTCGAATCTGCTCATAAGCTGGTTTGTTTTTTAAATGGCTCAAGGGCCAGATTTGGCCAAGACTTACCAAACAGTGTTTTTCTTTGAAGCAAATGAGCATACGTACACTAGGAAAGTTAATGACACAGGAGATCGAAATACTTCCAGGATGGTTACAGGATTTAAAATGTCTAAAGCTCACAGGCTGATAGGCAGTGTATAAACGCTCTGAGATAGGGTGTACTGCTTTTGAATGAAAGCTCTTTATATATAATTTCGTGCTTCCAACGCTCAAATTAATCTGTTACAATTTTTATTAGATTTCATTTGGCTTGGCAACAATTCTTCGCTTCGTCTCGTGGGACGGGAAAACAGGAAAACAATTTAAATGGATGTTTATACAGTTCTTCTTTCGAAAACCTCCGATTTTGAACTACCCAATATATCTTCTAAATTTTGGATCATTCAAAACCTTACTGCTTAGTATTCGTAGAAGAACGTTGTTATTGATAAAATCAGAATACGTGCGAAGTGTCCATTTTTCATGGGTGTTTTTGGATGCTCCAAATGTGTTTTATGGACAGGCAGAAGGCTTCTCTTGCACGAGAACGAAACAAATGTTTGCGCTTGATCGGTTAAGCGAGACGATCTCCAAACCTGCTGTCATTGTCATTTTCGAATTTTTCTTTGTTTCCAACTTTTTCTCGCTTGGCGCCATTTTTAGAAGGTGAAAATTGCAGTTTTTGATTTTTTTTTACATCTCTTGAGAAAAAATGTGTGTTCTTTGTTGGCAGAATAATTCTGTTCCCTTCTGTAGTCTTCAGTGTTCTTTTTCTTGGAATTCTTTTATCCATTTCGTTAGGGATTTTTTGTTTCTGCGAATAGTTTCATGTTTCATTGTGGCGATGTGGTAAATGCCTAGCATGTTTGTAGTTTCCCCGCGCTTGTTTCGCATGTTTTGACCGTGGAACACTTTAGGAAATGTGAAATGTAGAAAATACATATTTTAGGAAATACTTAATGTTATTTACATTATAAAATTTTCCGAACTGGAATTTGTTATTTTGCTAGATTCTTTTATGAGATTAGTGGTTATTTTATGAAAATATCTTTTAGATGGTTGTAAATATAACCCATTGATTTTGAGGAAGAATTTCTTTGCAGATTTCCCCCTCTCCTTGGTACAGTGTATTTTTATAAATTTCATTCTGGCGATGTTGTTACTGCCTTTTTAAATCAAATGAAAAAACGGATTCCATATTTAACCATCAATCTTTAATGTAATCGACAGAGCAAGTGGGCGGAGTCGATTTTAACCAATCAATAATTTAGGATTCATGCTCTCCCCACATCCACGTGAAATTATTTTCAATCCGAGCGACTTGTAGAAACAACATTTACCTGCTTGCACATGCCTCCGTATATTTCATTAGAATGTCGATGTATTTAAAAAAGGTTCAGTAGTTTTAATTGATCCTGAACCTTCTCGCGTATGTTTTAATTGCAATTTTTCTGATCTGTAGGTAGATATTTAATTAGTGTCGCAGTGGAGCAACACACTGGGCTATCGGGATCGGCCTGGATGAAATGCCAATTGAGAGATCCGAAGACAACACCTCGTAATTTTGAACTATTGTCAGATGACGAGGTCACACCTCAGCTGACGCCCTACTCTCTAAACTTCCACACCCCTCCAACGTGAGGACATTTGAGGCCACAACGAATTTAGCGTGCACCAGCCCCTTCGTATACGAAGGTCTTTGGTTGGATCGGAACTCACAAACCTCCCCTTCGGTTGCTAGTCCGTTGCTCTTCCAACTGTTTTACCGCGGCCCGCTTTTCGTATCGATTGGAAGAAATTACTCAATATTTATAGAGCCCAATAATTTTTTTAGAGATGCTTATACAATCATATACTTATAGAGCTATACTTATGATCTCAGAGTCAAGTAATTTATAAACATACTAACAGCCAAGTAATATACAGTGTATTTGTAACATTAAATGGGCAATGAAATGTTAATCTGAAATAGGCTATAAATATTTTATTTGTATCTTGATGATAACCTGATTTTTTTAACCTTTAACTGCTGTCATGGGTCTCACAGACCACGAGTCATTTTCGACAGGTCGTTTCCACCCCTTAAAGTGAATATTGGTCCCTGTCCTTCAGTTCCTTCTTACAACGCCCAACAGAAGCCACATTACAAGACTGGTTTGTGTTTTACACTATTTACATTTCCCGCGTGGTCTCTAAGGCCCCTTCACGGCATTTGCGTTACCGTTCTTGTAGAATGAAATCGTCTAATTGGAGTAAGAAGTTTCGGCAGAGAACCTAAAATGGCAACAAACTTTACTAAAAAACGACACGTGTCAAAAATAAATTCAGGATATTGTTGATAGTTGGTCGGAAATAGAGTACTGGGATTGTGAAAATTTCAGATATTATTGAAAGCGAACACGAAACGGATTCGGAAATTTAGGCAGATGAAGATGAAGACATTTCAAGTGCGTCTTCACACGAATAATATTTCTACGGAAAAAATAGTTCAAATGAGATGCCCGGGGAGGGGGGGGGGAACGTAATCGTGCCGTTAGAACACCAAAACAACAGTTTTACAGTTTCCAGGTTTGAAACGTCTTGCAAAATTAGGTCCGAAAGCTGAGCCTGAAGAGACATGGAATCTACTTAACTTATATAATAATATTAAATGTATTTCATGTTTAAGAATTGAATTATTTAAATTTAAAATGTATAAATAATAATTATCTAAAGAATCTTTCATTAATATATTATATTAATCAACTTTATACGCATTTTCGTGAGCGAGGTATGAGAGACCCCCTCCACACTAGTTACGAGACGGTTTGTGACACAGCAGTTAAGGGTTAAAACTTGATTGTACCACCCATTCTATATAAATTAATTGCACTTTATTTTAACTGTGGATTATATCAGTACCAGCATTAAATTCGATTTATATGAACGTTGCATGTTAAATTAATTGCATACTACACTGAAACTTTAATTATTCCTCTCTTTGCTGGGGATCAACGTTTTCTCCTATATTTCAATCCGAAAACTAAATTTTGTTTTGGGAGATGATTTCTGAATTTATTGCAGTAACTTTCTAATAGTTATGATAGCATCACTGGACCGATGAAGTAGTAACCGAAATATTCTGATGCGTGCTTAAGGAGCATACCTTTTCGCTATAGTTTGTCAGATTCTTACTCAAAAAGATCTTGTTATCTAATTTCCAGGTTTTTCTTTTTCAAACATCGTAATAAACTTATACATATTCATTTGGGGAGGGGAAACAAAGTTAATAAATAGCACTACGACAAGTTGGAATGCTTGTTACAAACTGATAAGAATATAAGAAAATGCAAATGCTACTTCTGTTAAATGGTCGAACAATGAACCCAATTCTACATGCATTTGCATACACTTCCGTTGTTAGGATGCAGGTTCTTATCCGAGATCTTAGTGCAGCTGCCTTTCATATAGCATATTCAACAAATGTTCGGATTGTTTGACTACAATTGAATGATTATTCTATTGTTTTCGCATTATTCCAAAATTTGGTAATTTTAACCCTAAAACTAGGTATTTTAACTATAAAATGTAAATATATAAAATCGTTTGACGTCAATAGTGACGATTGTGACGTGACGTCAGAGGGGAAAATAGCAAAATTTTGTCCTTTTTTTCAATTGCTGGGAACGGGATGGAACAAAGATATAAGGTTGAAAACTAATTATTAAATTCATTTAAAAATGCTCTATATTGAATATTAAAATTCGCCTCGACCCTATATTTGCAAAAAAACGGACTACCAGCGTTCCAAATCCCTTTACTGTAAGTGCTATAGATTCGTCAGGACTTTGCGAGCAAGAAACAAACAAACAAGCAAACAGACCAACACTTCCTTTTATAATATTAGAGATGTCACCTGTCTTGATTGTGAAAAATAAATTATTCAGGCGATTTTTTCATTTCTCACGCATACCTTTGTAGAGTATTAGTATAAATAAGGGAGACAGATGCTTATTTTCATCCGCATTTTTTTAAAAAGTTTCTAAAATCGTTGAAAAAATTTCTAAAATTACTTTTTTTCCAACAAGGAAATTATAGGGTAAGCATACAATAAGAGAGAAAAGTTGATACATTTATATTTATGTTTCGATAGATGTATTTTCGAGTATTATGTTTTTACACAGCTGTTTTCATAGGATACATTTTACAAACTGTTTTGTGTAGAATTTGGTTGTGCTTATCAAAAGTCAGCATATCCATTAATCCTTTGATTGAACGATTATTTTAAGTAGCGAGTATATAAGTGTGGTGTGTGTATGTGTATGTATATCTCTCTCTCTCTCTCTCTGATACTTTACAACATCAGATAACACTGTGATAATTTTATCAGCTAAGGATTGAATGTGCGCTTTTTCTAGCTTTTAAATAAGACAGAGGCTTTAGTAAACAGCATTTTTACAACCTCTAAACTTTTAGATCAAACTAAATTTGATTTTGTCTGTCTCTTCTATGGCAATCTTTTGCTACACCGTGCTTCTCAGACCGTGATCGATATAGGAAATGCTGTTTTCTAGACTAGCATGGAAGAATTGTAGTTCTCTTTCAAGACTGTTTTGTGCTCTTTAGTGCATTACGCCATCTCTAGAAATGTTACACAAATCAAACACACGATTTTATTTTTTCAATCAACAAACAATTCTAAACTTTTACAAACCACAAAACAAATTGGGAAATAGGAAGTGAACGAACTCTACTAATTTCCTGAAAAATTTTCAATCTCTTAGCTTTCCTGTAAAATTTATTTATTTTTTGCTGTTTCACTTTTTTAGAAAATAAGCGATATTACTGTCAAAGTATAATAAGCGTCTAATATTATACAACGATACATATAGAATAACTTTCTTGTGGCACATAAATTTTTTTAATCTATTTTGCCTGAGTCAAAATAGGGATGCATGGACCGCGACCCGTGGGTCACTTGCGGCCCTTTAGATTTTCTGGCGGCCATCCTCACGATGTTATTTTAACTTTAACGTCAAATCATAGGTAATTTATAAAAATTGCACAAATGCACAACAAAGTATCTGTGGTGCCAGTCGTGGCACATATATCTATGAATAATCTTCATCCGTCATGAATAGTAATAAATCGAAAAATAGGAACAGCTTGATTAATGGAAATTCAGAATCAACTTTGCGCTCGGCTACTAAAAAATAGAACCAAATCTTAAAACAATTGTTAAATCAATGTAATGTCATCATGCATCAATGCATCTTGCAATTTTACTTTTTTATATTTCTTTGTAACAATATGAGAAAACTTTCATATTTTTTGGCAGTCTTTCCATAAGTCAAAGTGAATCCTATAGCCTTTGGTCTTAACAAGTCTGTGCATCCTGCTCTAAAGTGTTCGCCTTTTTATATCCATTCTCTGGGATTTGTGCGCATGTCAATAATTTAGTTGAAATATCCTTTTTAGCTTTACTTTATAAAAACACGAAGTTCAAAATGTGTGGTTAAGTATATGTAGTGCTATATTTCAAGGGTAAACAATTATTGAAGAGAGTTTTCCGTGGTGAAATGTTGCTAAATATAAATTAACAAGGGGACCCGTCCCCTGCTCGCAAACGCTTGCCGATCCCCTGGAGGATTGCTTTGGAATCCTCATTGGTTCGCTCCGCGAACCTTCTCGCTTAGCTCACATAAATGAAGACATGTGTCCTTGCAGATGGAATTGTTTACAAAATATGATATTCCAAAAAAAAATTGTAAAATGTAAAGCTATACAGTATTTCTGGAATCAGAACTCGAACAATTTGAAATTGAAATGAAAACTTTGAGCAAATTTTGACTCGAAATGTGAGCGCTGCTTTGGAAATCGAATGCCCAGCATGTTGTTTGGGTGTACATTTCCTCAGCACTCGAGTCACTCATACACTTGTCATTGAGTTTGTTGTCGAAAGTTGTAAAGCAGGCGTCTTGTTGAACTATAACTATTGACCCTAAAAATGGCCGTTTTTTTAAATGGCCCTGAAAAGAGCCCTTGTTTTTGACATTTTGAAAGAAAGTACTGCAATGAAATTTAATTATTCATCTTTTCAATAAAATTTCTTCCGATAACGCTATAAATTCAATTGAGGTGCCAGGCTTCGTGCTAAACAAACAATCGTACAGTATTGCCCAAACGTAATCCAGATTAAACTTACCAAAATTATTTTTCTTTTACTCAATGGATAACTTTTTTAGTTTTGTCCAATGTATTAGCGCGTGCTTAACGCCAAGAAGGCAGTGTGTATAACTATATACGTATTAATATTCCTACTATCGTAATACTAACATCTAAACAGTTTCCTTTGACGTTTCGCATGGCAAGCGAAGTGTGAAGCACTGCTTTAAGAAAATGGAGGATTCAGTGTCTTTGTAAATGAATACCGCACTTGTGACTTAGTTAGATGGTAGCATAATTCCCACGGTGAAGCTTTCATAAAAAATTCAAAAGACTATGAACTCTTAATTTTCTCCCGTGCGATTACGATGGGGACGTTTTTCATTGTCGAAGTTTATTTGTATTCTACCCTACTGTATATTTTACTTGAAACTTAAAATTAAATTTATTCTCTCGCTACTCTACTACGCTTTTATTCTAACCTAAAAAACAATGCGAATTAAGTATAATATATTCGAAATCTTCATACGTTTCAGTCGATTTTGACTTTACCCCATTTCCCTTCACATGGAAGAGATACCAGGTTTTGGGATAAATGTGTCTTTAGTTGACGATACGTTGTTTGATTTGAACTTTATATTTGGTTAGGTTTTATTGTGAAAGAATTATTATAATCTAGCTTTAATCGCGGCCTTTTCCTTGACACAAAACAAAATTTAGAAATCATTACTATAAATAGCCCCTTTTTTTCTGTGTTTGGCCTCTGCCTTTTTTTTGGTAAGTCCACGATATTGCACTGGTACAGAGTAGCTTAAAAACCTGAAATGAATTATCAGTTTTGAGAATTGATGAAAATTAACGTTAACACTCGTGGCCCCTACGATATATCTCGTCATAATCAAAACTGACCATATCTTGATTGAAGATATGTCTCGTTATTATCAAAACTGACCATATCTTGATTGAAGATATATCTCGTCATAATCAAAACTGACCATATCTTGATTGAAGAAATATCTCGTCATAATCAAAACTGACCATATCTTGATTGAAGAGATATCTCGTCAATATCAAAACTGACTATATCTTGATTGAAGAGATATCTCGTCATAATCAAAACTGACCTTATCTTGATTGAAGAGATATCTCGTCATAATCAAAACTGACCATATTTTGATTGAAGATATATCTGGTCATAATAAAAACTGACCATAACTTGATTGAAGAGATATCTCGTCATAATCAAAACTGACCATATCTTGATTGAAGATATATCTCGTCATAATCAAAACTGACAATATCTTGATTGAAGAGTTATTTCGTCATTAGAAGAAAACTTATCCTATCTTGAATGAAGGGATATCTCGTTATTAGCAAAACTGACCATATCTTGATTGAATAAATACCACATCATTAGAAAAAAATGATCAGATCTTGATCATCATAAGGAAATCGGCAATACCTTGATGATGATTTACCTCGTCAGTAGTACAGTTGGTCGGATCTTGATGGACGAGATATCTCGTCGAAACCTATTGGAGGGTTAGCGAAACATTGCCGTTTTTCTTAGCTATGACGTATTATTTATTTAGCCATATTTTTAAGATCATGCTTCGGGCATTAATATTTAAGATGACTGTGGTTGCAAATGCGTAACATTCGGATATCTAAATGCGACCCTGCTTTCTCAATAGGTACAGGTATCCAGCGATAGATTTATTAATCATTTCGGTATCTTCTGTTGGAAGTAAAAAATAGTTATTTTTCTATTTCAAAGGAATGTTTTTTAAATTAATAAAATTGCCCAGTGTACAAATGTTTTCGTGTTAACAACAAAAAATTGGGTCCTATTGCTTCGTTAGACAGCAACTGCTGTCGTTTCGGAAATGTATTTTAAAATAGGACTAAAACAAGCAACTTAAAACCGATATTGAGAACTTGTGTAGATAGTTTAACGGTAATGAACTTATCAGAAACTCCAAGGAAAAGGTTTTTCATATCAATTTACGAATCCCCGATGTGTAGGCATCTCCAAAGTGTCAGTATTATCAAATGAAATTAGGCTAGAAGGGGTGTAACGTAATGGGCCGAGTGGACTGCCAAAAAACGACGACACAGTTAAAATACAAGAAAAATAATTATTTATTTTAATAGAATATATACATTATGTTCACAAATAATCAGAGAGTTATGTCCCTATGTTGGGTCACCAAAAGAGGACAAACGAGTTCACCTAAAAATTTACGAACCAAAATATACGTCTGTCCACCTCGAGTTCTCGAAATCGTCTCTTTCTCACTCTTTCTAATCCCTCCAGATGACACTTGGTAGCAGTTAATTACTAAGAGGGGTCAGTTGTGCACCCCTTTAAAACATCTGAGGGGGAGGGGATTTTCCAAATTGTTTACGACCCACGATCAGTAGTGCAAGTGTTGACCTCTAAACCCGAGTTGTTAATATGGATATTATAGGGTAAAAACTGACATATAGTCATTGGTTATGGGTAGCAAATTTGTTACGCTCTAACGCGTGAGCTTATATCAAGTATGAAGTCGCTCTTTGATGTTCAATTGTGACGTCTATACTTACACTGTGTACATAGTACTTACACTGTAAAAGCAGTCTTATTTGCTCGACAGGGGGGGGGGGGGACCAGTGTTAGCCTCGGCCTTCTTGGTGATTCTGTTCTATCGACCTAGTATTGTCAGTAGCTTTCAAGTTCTTTTAAAATGTCAAGTCCTTGTCTACATTGTCAATCTAATGTTTGGTAATCCTCTAAGTCAAGCTCCAGTTGGCCTGGCCAGAAATATTTTTGTGCTGATCGATCATTCGAATAAAAGGCCAGAAATCTTTTGTGTTCATCGATCATTCGAATGATATGCCCACCCATCTCTTTACCCACGATTCATTTGTCTGTATGTTACCAAATATGCTCCTTAAAATATTTCTCTCAAATGTCTGCAGTGTCTTTTCGACATACTGTAAAAGTTATCATACAGCGGATATTTTTAGTGAAATCTAGACTTTTGTACTACAATTTGGTATAATGAAAAGTCACGTAGACTGTTTCGGCTGAAAGAGCTTCACATCTAATGAAGATGATCATGTCCGTGTGAACAGACACAAAATTTGTTATGTGTGACACAATGCAATATTGATGTGTTATTTGCTTACAAACGTTAGAAATAACACATCAATAACTATTTAATAGATTAATATATAATTTTCAAATACATCATCTAAGTTTTGGCCTTCATTCTATAAGTCACTTTTGTTTCACGCGAATTTCAATGCATTTGATACTATTTGCTTGGTTAAACTACTGCCTAGGTTTCTTCTTTTAGAATTGGGAATAGATGCGTAGAATGTAATCTATTTAGAGAAAATTATGTAACGAATATAAATTATATAATAAATATTATATAATATATATATATATATTTTGTCAAATACATGATCTAAGATTTGGCCGTCATTCTATAAGTCACTTTTGTTTCACTCAAATTTCAATGCATTTGAAACTATTTGCTTGGTTAAACTACTGCCTAGGTTTCTTCTTTTAGAGTTGGGAATAGATGCGTAGAATGTAATCTATTTAGAGAAAATTATATATTTGATTTTTAATCTTATAAAGCTATTTTTAAAAGGTCGGCTTAATATTTTTAGCAGCTCACAACAATAAGATGCCTTGCAAGATATTTGTATATTTAATATATTTTTATTAAAATTCCTTATCGACATCATGTTCTCATGAAAAGGAAATTTATCCGATATTATACAAAGAACCAAAGGGAGTTATTTTCGATTGAAATCTTCCTAACTTCTTAAAATGGTGTTATTCTCAAGTCCTCACGATTCGAAAATATCGTGACGACTTCTTCCATATTACAGCTAAAATGGAAGCGTGAATGTTTTTTGACTGAAATCTAGCTCTTTCTCCCTATTCTACAGTTCTCGTGACTATGATGACCTAAGATTTTTCAAGAATCCATTCTCAAAGTAAAATGCTGTTTGTGGAGAAAATTAATTCCTCGCAAAGAAAAGAGCGAGATATGTAGTTATCTTCTTTGGAGAACAAGGTTAAAGATCTGCTTCAAAAATAGTCGAGTACCTACGCAAGTTCCACTTGGTTTTCCAAATGTTTCCTTTGTGGGTTATGAAGTTGGAAAGAAGATGGTATCAGAGTGTTAAATGATTATGCATGGAAATAATGATAGCCTGTCGTCAGACGATAAAAGAAAAACTTCTCTGCAGTTTTAAACTAGATTTGTCAAAGTTTGAAAACAACCTTCTGATTAGTTAATAAATACTATAATACAGATTTTTATAATCAGCAAAATAGCGTCTATCATGTGATGATTTTTATGCATTAGATATCTGCTGATTTACGGGGTTAGAATTGTAAACCTCTCCATAGCAGATTCTGTATTCGAAACAATTGAAGTTTCTTATACTAAATAGTTGTTCACGGGAAAAGTATGCAAACTGATATTGTTTGAGGCAGGAAAATTGTAAAGTTTGGATTATCTGAAACAATATCAACCGGTCTTTAGAATCAAACTAAAAGCATCACGCTATCTTTCCACTGTAGCCAAACCATTCGTCAAATTTTCTTTCAAAAATAAATTGTAAACGTGCATAGTAGAAAATAAAGCGATAACAAAAAAATGATTATCATAATTATTTTATGAGAAATTCGATTTTTTAAATATACCAGGCTCTGTGCTCATGAGCCCATTGCAGACGCAGCTGTCGATGGTTTGGCGTGAGGGAGATCCTGTATAAAGGAATCCTTGCACGCAGACCACGGTGCAACAGACGTCGGAGAATTGACGAAGCCGACATTAGTACACCCATAGCAGGAGACCAAAGTGATGCCAACTGCCTGGAGGAAGCTGTACGTTCATTAACCGCCATGTGGACCAGGTGTCTATCATCTTGCGCTGACGTCACCTTCCGTCGTCTACTTCCAGTTTTTCGAGTTGTCCGGTGCTCGTCGGTCCACTGCTTTCAAACTCGCATCACTGTGGAACTGTTCCGCTGCACACGAACTGCTATTGCGTGATAGGAAAGTCCTCCTTCACGAAGGCCGATGATTCTCCCAGTTCAAACTCCTTAAGTTGTTGAAATTTCACCCTGTTTCGTCTTGGAGGCATACTTAGATCTCACTAAAAGTTCGCCACTAAAAAATAACCATGCACTATTTTCAACGTCCCGCTACAGCCCTCTATTTACATGCTTTTAGCATCAGTTCATAGGGCGCTGCTCACACCACGCATGTGTGGTGGCTCTGAAACTTTACTACTTTGCATAACATTCTATAATTGACATTTGCTGCAAATTTCATTCCATTCGGATGATTTTTTCATGGTGTTGCATTTTTTACAAACAGCAGTGTATAAACTTTGTAATCAGTGCTTGACAAACGAAAACTAGCCGATCAATTTATAATCGATGGATTCATTACCATCGTTGATAAATCTTAGAAGAATTGTGTTTCATTCTCTGCGTTAAGTGTTCCCAATGAACTAGAATTGACGTTGAACGCTTTAATAGGGATGACTCATTCGTAAACGGTTAGCGTTTACGGATTCGCTTGTTAATTTAAATGTGTGTTCTCTCGCCTGGCAGTAATCACTTTTTGTTTCAGATGGTCCCATTTCGTAGCGTTATGATTTCCATAACCTATTGACTCAATTCTTTCACGGTTTGAATCTAATAAATATTTGTGTTGTTAAAATGGAAGTGAGTTCTAGCAGAGCAATAGACTTTTTTTATTCAAGAATTGTCATCTAAGAAATTTAGGAGCTCGTCCCACCTCTCGACTGGAAGACCCAATAGAACGAGCTATCAAGCCATTTGACCAGTCGATGACCTTTTGTGTTGCATCACCGACTGTTGTAAACCGTCGTCCCCGTTAGATCCTTCTTAACGGACTTCAGGATGTGACAGTCATTAAGTAGCATCGTAATTATTACGAGTCACCATTATGATTGGTGAGGGTGTTGACTCAGTCGAGGAAGATCTTTACTATCGGAAAATCTTCGTGTAATTTTGGACAAGAAAGCACAGAACTAAATTATAGAAATCATTAACAGAGCCGTTATTTTTTAAAGTGGTATAAGTTCATTTTTTGATACATCGAGATATTTAAGGGTCTGCGTTTAAATTAATTTAAAAATATTGGCAAACGTTACTCAATCGGATGATGTTTTTAACACTATAAACATGTTAAATTTTATCATGCAATGATATTATTAAAATTGTAAGAAAATAAATTCATTTTTTTTTCAAAGTCGATTAATACTCTTTTCAAAAATAACGGCTCAATCATCTTCGCTACAACATAGATAATACATGAAATTCTGTAGAACTTGTCCTCCTCATAATATGTATAACATCTTTACATGTCATTCTTGAGACTTCATTCCCAGATAAAACTTCCGACCAACCGGTATAGTGGTTAAGGTGTTAGCCTCTAGATCGGAAGGTTCCTGGTCCGGTCATGGATGTTTGTAAGCGTATGGTGTAGAGGCGGCTGGTGCACCTTAAATCTGTCGTGGCCGAAAGTCCTCACGTTGGGTTGGTGTGGAAGTTTGGAGAGTGGGGTGCCAGCGCAGGTGTTGCTTCGTCATCTGACCGGGGTTCAAAATTACGAGGTGTTGTCCTCGTATCTTTGCCTTAAGGGATTGATCCCGGACCGTCATCAATAGCCCGTTGTGCTGCTCTAGTACGACGTTAACTAAAATTACCAATTACCCAGGTGAAACTATTACACCTACAATTCTGATTCATTACGCTTTAAACTATGTAAAACCGCATTTTTTTAAATTTATCATTCAATAGATTAATTCAAATACATCATTTCCCTTTAGAAAGTTAACAATAGTAGTCAATAGTGTTCTGCATAGCTTAAAAGGTCATATCAGAGATAGAAATCTCCAGATAGGCATTTGTTTTCATTATTCCTCTCTAAGGGTATGTCGACGTACGAGAACTGCTCCCGACAACAAGTCTGGGTTATGTATTTGGTTATTTTTAATGTATATTGTCTTAGAAACAGTTTTCAAAGTAACTATCTTTCTAATTTGTGGTTTTCTAACAGTGAAAACACAGTTTTAGTGAAAACAAGCTAAACGTGGAATACGAAGATTTTACTTCCGCTGCCCAAATATTCTCGAATGATACACATCGGAATTACATTAATATTAAGACTACGGCCTATACAGCAGTTGTACCAAGAAAGAATTTAGACTACAGCCAGTACAGCAGTTGTACCGTGAAAGTTATAAGAATCATTCCAAGAAAGAATTTAGACTACGGCCTGTACAGCACTTGTACATTGAAAGTTATAAGAATAATGCCAAGAACGAATTTAGATCACGGCCGGTACAGCAATTGTACCTTAAAGTTATAAAAATCGTACCAATTAAGAATTTTTACTACGACCGGTACAGCAAATTGTACCTTGAAAGTTATAAAGATCACGCCAAAAAATAATTTAGACTACTGCCGGTACAGCAAGTAAGTTGAAAGTTATAAGAATCGCGTCAGTCATATCTATAGACGTATTCAAAAGGTTATTGGCGTTAATTCGAATTAGTGATTAGTGTTGACCCAATCAATTGTCATATTTAATTTCTCCCCTTATCTTGAAAAATAATGTTTATACTACGGCTGACAGAACTCATTTTCTCAGTCTATTTTGTATACATTGCACACACATTGTAAGTATGAGAACTCCAATTTTTATTTGTTTAACCGTCTTAGTGGTTGTCTCAACGAGATATCTCGTCATTAGAAGAAAATTGAGAGATCTTGATCTCTTCATTATGAAAAAATCGGTAGTATCTTTATGACGAGGTGTGTCTCGTCACCAGACAAATTGGGCAGGTGTTGAGAGAGAGAGAGAGATGGACGAACTATCTCGCTGCAATCACTTGGATGGGTAATAAATAATGACGTGTAGAAATTCCGTTAGGATTTGTAACTTCTTTAAATTTAATGAAAGGAGTATATTTTTATGTACCTTTTCATCTGTTACGCATATTCTTTTTTCAGTCACGTGACTACTGGCAAATCGTAAAGTAAATAAAAAATAAAACGAAGAAATGCAATAAATAATACGTGATAAAATTGGACGATGCAGCCAGTACGTTTTCAATGCAATTTCAGTTGGAACTTCTGATGTAATAAATTGCTCCTTCCGTGGAATGCTGTAAATTCCTGACGATTTCTGGAAGTGGTCAGAGCACAATGCGTATCAGTTGCAGAATTTATGATAGGATGTTATTTAAGTAGACACATAAAATCCCAAAATTTCCTATCATTTGCATATACTTATCTTTTCATTCATGATCGTGAAGCATATTTCCGTACCTCGGCATATAATTGAGTTATCTGGAAATAGTTTTCTCGTCAGCATGCCGAAGAAAACGGCGATGCGAAGATATTTATGAACATGTGTATTTTTCGCTCGTTCTTAGAGATTTTATTCCATATTTTTTCAAGCTTTAATGCGCTTTTACACTCGTTGTTTGAACTCTGGACAACTATTAAACTTAATCTTCATTCTTCGTCATTTTGATTTATTTTGTATAAAAGGGTTGGTTATATTTGGTCTTACGGCGCAAGGGACATATTTTGTATGAGAGTCTTTCACTTCAGTTCGGCTGCACGGGAGAGAACATTTTTGAAATTCTCTAAAGAAAATTTGTGGTTCTTCTATTCTTTCTGTTTTTTACTATGTTCGGTTTATGCATATTGCTTCACTGGTTTATAGAAAACGTCATGAAATAAGTGTTAATACGTTGGACTCGTGTATCAAGATGAAGATGAAAGCAAATATAGAGGATGCTAGTGTGTTTATGGAAGTTCGTAATTCCTGTTACTGTCGGGTTGGTTGGAGTTTAATGGCAGAAAGGCCACATCTGACCAAGCTGCGCTAAACAATGTTAAGAAATTGAACAAAACACACAATGGAAGTTTTACTGACAAATAAGAGAAACACACTCAGGGAGGAATCGAACCTTCGCCACATATAACTTTCAGATTGCTAGCGCAGTGGAACCCTCCCTCTGAGCCAACTTGTTTTAGTACGGAACTTGTCATATGACTCGAATGAAATTTTAGTATGTCAGTTTACCATGTATTGTTTTATATATACTATATTCAAGGAGATAGATTCCACTTTTATTGAGGTTAAAAGGCATTTGTATCTGTTGTATTATGGAAAGCCCTATCTTCATTCTTCATTTTGATTTTGTTGCTTTAAACGGGTTTCCTGTATAGTTAAATATAGAGGGCAGGGAGTTTTAATGAAGTCCACTAGTCCTATTTCATTCTGGAAGTGAAGCATCTAGGCAGGTTAATCAAATGTAATTTGAGTATGCAGTTCAATGCATAGAGCTTTTGACATTCTTAGAGATACATGGTTTCCGGATCGTGTCTTTCTGGATTCATCCCGAACCGTTCTTAATGGTCCGTTGTGTTACTCCAGTGTGATCTAAATTCGAATACCTACCTATCTAATGTCTACGTTCTACTTGTGCCATTTGCACTCTTATCTGAACCTCGCACCCCGACAGCAGAAAGAGCTTAAAACTGCGACGCACGTCTCAGAACAAAGTCTTTGCAAATCTTCCTTAATTTTAAAAACAAAGTCTTCCTTAATTTTATCAAAATTTTGACCGATTTGTTTTTTAATCATAAGTTACGATGTTCTGCAGCGAAAAGCGCGTTCCTTGCCACGCCTTTTTTTCTTCTCTAGCTACGGAACAGCCTCCCTACACCGCCCCAAATTCCCACAAACACTTTATAAATAACACATCTTCAATGTCGATGACAAAATATTTAACTTCAAAAGTTATCGACAGAATTGCAAATTCTGAAAGTATGCCTTGTTTTTAAGTAAATAGAGTAAGTTAATTAATTTTGATGTTTTATTATAAATTTGTAATACATTTTTAGCCGATAATTGGGTTTTACCTCTGTTAATGATTTGACTGCCGTTTTCAAAATTCGGACAAAATGCCTGCAGAACAACTGCAATTGTTTGGAGTTATGTCGCAGAACACTGAATATAACTCTGAATCAGGTACTTGCACCCTGGAAAATCATTCTTCACTTTTATTTCCGTTGTATTAAATGGAAAGAAAAGCACTAGATTCCTAATGAAAAATTGTACTTCTTCAGATATGCCAACTACTACGCATTCACCGTAGCTTCTACGGATTACGGTATCAATTATTTTTTTCTACGAAAATATTCAATTTGATTTATTTTTTACAACATATCAATTAGTTTACTTATTTCTGTATTTTTTCATTATTATTATATTTTTTTTGGTAAATGGGAGAGAGTGCTTAAATTATTTATTAAATGGTTTTTATATATAATTATTTCATGCACAATTATTGGTTCTATATATGTGTTTTCCTTTATCATATACCTTACTAATTATAAACAATAAAATGTGTTGCATAAATGTTTAAAATTTGTAATTAAATATTTGAATTAATGATATATGCGTGTTATTAAAGCCGATTTCTTAAATTATTACTTGACTACTGAAAAATTCTTAAAACTACGGATTTTTTCTTTTGGTAGTACTGAAAACTTCCATCGCAGGTTGCAGCTGCGTTTTTGTTTCATTCTGGAACTGGACTTAATTTGACACGGTACTTGACTGATATTTCAGTCTTTTTGTGACTATTTTTAGAAATCTATTTCATACTTTTTTAGTACTAATGCGGTATTTGACCAGGTTTGAACTCTGTACACTGGAAAAACTAATCTTCATACTTCATTTTGGTTTCTGTTGTTTGAGAGGAATATTTTGTTAAGTTAAATACAGACGGCGCTATTCCTTTTGGGGAAGTTCGTACATCCTGTTTCATTTCGAAAGGCACGCAAGTTGGCATGTTTCTCGAATACAATTACAGTATGATGCTGGTAGAATTATTCATACATTTAATAAACTTTTGAATTTTCTTTTAAATGTTTTCAATACGTTTGTCGTAAGCAGCTGCTCCATGAAACCTGGCAACATTGTTTTCATGAGATAATTTAAAGTTGGTGTGATTCACACCAATTGTCACACAAACGCTGGTTTTGGCGAAAAATTTAACAAAAAGGAGAGAGAGAGATGCAAATAATTATTTATCGTCATACGAGAAAGAATAGTTCTCAATTTGAAATATTTTTCTTTGCAATTTGTTCATGTGTTTACATTTAAAAGAATTAATTAAAAAAAATAATATTTAAAAAGAGAAGCTATTAGATTCTAAGCAAATCTGTTTTTAAATTGGAATCCAAGAATATTATTTAAATCACTCAATATTCAAGTTTATTAGCTTTTTATGATGAAATACTCAAAGCTTGCAATGCAGAGATAAAATACCAACGAGTGTTTAATGCTTTACAGAAGACTTAAAATCCGGTTTGAATTCTTTATCTCAATTTTCAAGACAAAAATCTTAGTGCACACATGAAAAAACTTTTTTTTTTCTCAAAAATCACGTTTTGTGATGACTAAGTCGTGATTCTATTTCACATTGCACTGCAGTTTTATTATATCTGAAATCTCTTACACGCTTTGCGTATGTTGCATGGGCGGAAAATACTCTCAAATGCAACTCATATCCTGGAAAATTGTGGTAGGTCTCAAGGAATTTAATTGAAATTGAATCGTGCACTTTTAGAATGGCACGAAAAGGCCTTTGTTTCCTTAAACGTCGAGTACTGATAAACATGGAAATGACATCAACATTGTCATTGCACTGATATAACTGCTATTTCATATTATCCTTCGGTATGCGGATCTGAGAAATCGATTCTTTTCTCAAAAGGGAATTTTTTTTCAGTCTGTTATTTTGTTTTTTCCAGGCTAAACATAACATAAACCATTCGACCAAAGAATCGATTCTTTTCACTGATGGAAATTTTTTTCAGTCTATTATTAATGAGTTTATTTTCCTGGCTAAACATAGGCCGGTAATGTTTGGTGATCGAAAGTACTTTCCTGTTTCATTCTGGAAGTGGCGTAAGTTGGGATGTTCTCGAATGTAAATTCACCAAGTAGCAAGTTGATAGATAAACTGCAATTTTTTAAATTTTTTTTTGCAAAAAGATGCATCGGAAATAGTTGCTTACAAAATCGGTTCTAATTATTCGATGTAAATACTTGCCTGAGGATATTAACCTTTTGATCACTCCCTTAGATGTAACATGCGCGATTCTTCTAGCTTGCAAGGTACAACTGCTGCGACGGCGGTAGTCTTAAATTCTTTCTTGGCGCGATTCTTTTAACTTTCAAGATACAACTGATGCACAGGCCGCAGTCTAAATTATTTATTGGCGTGATCATGGTACAACTGCTGAACCTTTCGTAGTCCAAAAGGTAAATCAAATTAGTTCTTAACAGGAATTATTTTCGTCTTTTTCTGGTAGTATACATGGGAGACATACATGTATTCAGTATGTCAAACAAATCAGATGGAATGCGAAGATTTTTATTTTTGCTACAAAAATGCTGTAGTATTACCTTAAAATTAAGTTTATCGCCGTTTGGGGGACGTTTGGCGTTTTATCTAACTGGTGTTGACCAATCAATTATCTTTTTTTCTTTTAAGAATTGATCCTTGGTATTTAATTAATCCTTGGAGTTTTGTTGGTGATGTGTTGAAATCGTATTCGAAAATCAAGGCAAATGCTGTTAGTAAACAATCCACGAGGTACCCGAGTGATAAGTTCTCCTGTGTTTTACCCTTACATACCCTTTGGCTTAGCTTTGCTTTTCTCTCTCCTTGTTAACCGAGGCATCTTTCCTCCCTTTCATTTTTACCCGCGCTTGCCCTTCTGCTTTTATGCGTTTTCTTCGTCTCTAATTGTGTCAACTGTCTTGTGTTTGACGCAGTTTATCCAAATATGGCTCTTGCGTCATAAAATCCAAAACCAACCAACCATCTGAACTATCTTATCCAAATATGGCTCTTGCGTCATACAATCCAAAACCAACCAACCAACTGAACTAGCTTAGCCAAATAAAGCTCTTGCGTCATATAATCCTAAATCAATTAATCAATTGAAATAACTTAGCCAAATAGGGCTCTTGCTTCATAAAATCCAAAATCTACCGACCAACTGAAATAGATTAGCCAAATATGGCTCCTGCGTCATAAAATCCAAAATTAACCGACCAAATGAAATAGCTTAGCCAAAGATGGCTTTTCCGTCATATAATCCAAAATCAAACAACCAACTGAAATAGTTTAGCTAAATATGGCCCTTGCGTCATAAAATCCAAAATCCACCGGCAAACTGAAATAGATTTACCAAATACGGCTCTTGCGTAATGTAATCCAAAATCAACCAACCATCTGAATAGCTTAGCCAAATATGGCCCTTGCATCATAAAATCGAAAATCAATCAACCGACTGAAATAGCTTAGCCAAATATGGCCCTACGTCATAAAATCCAAAATCAACCAACCAACAGAAATAGCTTAGCCAAATATGGTTCTTACGTCATAAAATCCAAAATCAACCAACCAACTGAAATAAATACAAAAAACATGTCGTCCACAAAAACACAATCAACACCAATATTTAGCTTGACATATAATCCCTTCCATATACTTTTTGTCCAGCCCTCATAGTTTCTCATTGGCATCATCTTTACACTGAAAAAAAACTATCACAGACGAAACTATTTCATTGAACGCTTTCATTTTAGTGTTGGAGGTAGTTGAATTTACGTCGCACTGGAGCAACACAACGTTTTGTCGTTGTTTGTGTTAAACTTTTCCATTATAATCGGAATTCGTTCGAGGTTTTTCTCATAGAACGATGTAAAAGTAAAGATTCTCTACAAGTTTACTCAATCTATTCATCTTTTCAAAGCACTTTTACCCGGATGTTTCCATTGGAGCGTTTCCGGGCGATGACGATTACGATGAAAAGAAGTTTAAATACATTTGACAGTCGTGATGTCAGAGAGTAAACATAAGAGAGCCTTTTTTCCCTTTCCCTCGTTCGTTGTTCAACGAGTCGTTCCACGTTTTTGTTCGTCGAGATTTATAGGCAGGCTTCTGTTCATTTTCCGAGTTTCGGTTTTTATTTAGTTGTTTATTAGAGGAGCTGGCATTGAAAAGGCTCTCTGGAGCAGTCAGCTGTGAGAGGGTGGGGCTACTGTTAAAAACTTCCGGCTTGATTGCGAAATTTGTCTCTTGCTTAAATACTAGTGGGTGGGGAAGCTTTCAGCCATCATTTATAATGTGAAAGAGTGAGCTATTAATCGTTTTAATACTAGGAAGAAAAACTTATAAACTTTTCTTCCTCAATAAATTTTCACAACATAAACGCAGGCACAGCACACGGAGGTAAACAACACGAGGGGATGTTGCCATTGCCATTGTACCGAAACCTGAGAATTGATGTTGTTCCAGGAAAATGAAACTATATTTGTTCAAAAATGATGCAAGTAATCAGTGCAGGTGTGGCAATGGCTTTTTTTATGGTGCAAGGGTCAGGTCCAGATCTGAACAAGTTCTGCTTAGCAATGCTTCTGTTATGTAAATGAACATACACCGACAAGTAAAGTTCTTAATGACACAGAAGAGAGAAGTAGGGTAGTTATAAATCGAGTATTTTCCATTAGAGCTCCGCTTTCCCACTGCCCTGCTTTCTGTTCACTGGCTGTTAGCGCAGTGGGAGAATCCTCTGAACCACAACGACAGAGAGGGGGATCCGTCTGCTTTTTGATTGATCGAACCTAATTAAACAAGCTCACCTTAATATTTTCTATCCTTAGGCCTCTGTGAGGTACTAACGTAGTCTCAGAGACAATCTTATACCACATTTTAACCCTCATGGTGGTTTATCTTCTTGTCGAACACTGCGTAGTGACCAGCCACAGCCTCTAATGCAAAACCCTGTACTAAACTGTCACAACATCTAGGCAAGGTATAATTTGTTTTTACAACTCAGATTTTAATTCCCCTAGGCGATATAAGGCAGTTTTGTCTTGACGAGATATCTCGTCATAAGTAAAACTATATTAACAACATGACATAAGTAAATCATAATATAAGTAGATATAACATAGGTAGATATAACATAGGTAAATCTATATATGGACAAGATATCATCACTCAAAGAGCTAAAGATCGTATGTCAAGAATTCTATTTTCTCTTTTATTATTGCTATATGTGACATTTTAAGATTTCCACCTGGTGGCAAAATATCTTATGTCGTCAAGTGATACAGTAAACTAGGAACAAAACAAAAAATGTATTATAATTCAATTAAACCGTAAGGGAAATTTTTTTTTTTAATCTCTTGAAAAAATGCAGCTTCTAGTCATACGATCTTTTGCACTTGAGTGACGATATTTTGTCCATATATAGATCTACCTATGTTATAGGAAGACTTAAAGGGTTAATAGGAGGAGTCATGGGTAAAAACAATTTTTTGTGGGTTAATCATAATTGCATCGGCATGGTCTTTGCCATTCCTACTAACAATTGTTGGTTTGCTTTGGGCTTTGTTGCGAAGAGCTATATTGGCAAGTTGTGCCAAACATAAGGTAGGCAATGTCATGTAATTGTGAAAAGAAAGTGAAAGATCGCTTGGACTTCCTGGGATCGAAATCCCATTCTTATCAGATGCCTTACCAGGGAAATTATAGATCATTAGGGTTTGTAAAGCCTATACACGCCTAAAGAAGATGTGCTCCCGAGGTATAAACAATGGAATGAATCTTTTTAAACAAGGCTAAATCGCAGATGCCACATGTAGATCTATACACGATCTCTCACCTAACATTTTCAGAGATCGGCATGTATACCCTTATTCGGTCACACACCAGCAGCATGCGATGAAATATACGACACCCGTATGAATGCTAAGTTTCTTTCGTTCCCCTCGTTCTTTAAAAAAAACCTGTCTATTTCAGCCAATTTAGTGTGGCAGGACTGATGGCCTAGTGTGACTTGCCTTTGTCGGTCACACACTGGAGCAGCATGCTGCAAACCATACGTCATGTGCAGGCGTACTTCGATTTTCAACAGAAAACGTCGGAACCCTTGCTTATTTCAGCCAATTTAGTATCGCAGGATTAATGCTGGACTACAGTGAGGCTTGGCTTATGTATTTATAAACCATTTCTTCTTTCCAATAGCGTTCATCGGGTGGGATACCAGACATCCAGATTAGTTCGGAAGTTAAATTTCTTACAGTTAATAATACCCGGCGGAATCTCTGATTTTTCAGATACCTCACCACTTCAATGAAAATGGCGCATTGCTTTAATGTATTCCCCCCCCCCCTCTTAAAACGTCATTTTCATCGTATTACCTCTGTCCTTTAAGGATCATATTAACTTAGTGAATGAAGTTCGTATAGCAATATGAGGACGACAAAATGTTAATGGAATCCATAAACACAATTCCACACTCCATAATCATTTTGCTGTCAACAAATACGGTAATAATGCCGTCATGCCCAAACTTTGTGCCCTCCCAAGAGTTCAAATATCATTCGCAAGGACATATGGATCATATTGACTTCGTGAATGAAGTTTGCCTGGCAATCTGAAAACAAATAGGAAATTGAATCCATGAACATAATTCCACGATTATCTTTTCACTGTTAATAACTATGATATACTTGTGTTTGACTTTGCATCTCCTCAAAAGACAGAATATCCTTCGCAAGGACACAAATATTAAATCCGAAACAATGCTATCATTAAAAATTAATTCATCATATTGTCATGAAGCGATAAGTATAATGTAGTTTTGAGAAATCTCAAGTACCTTCCATTCATAATAATTTTAACCCTCTAAGCGTCACGAGAAATTAACATTTATTGTAGTAGTGCTCTTCCCCACAATAACATACAATGACTAAATAACCGCATCGATTAGTTAAAAGAATCATAGGAAATGCATTGACCATGGAGGTTAAAACTGATTAGAAGTCATGTAGAAAAGACTGCTGATTGCAAACCCCTCAAAAGGTTAATATAACGACGGTTTATCGAAGATATGTAAGAAATAAAAAAAATTTTAGGGGAGACATGCACTCCAAAGAGTAATTGACTTTATAATTCATACATTATAACTCTGAATTTTAAGATCCTCGGTTGCGATAAAAAAATATGATTTTCCCTTGGTACAGAGTTCTTATATCTGATCCATCAAAATTGCGTTTCTTAATAAATTCGTTTCAATACCGAGATCTTCTACAGTTTCCTTAGGCTATTTAACAAATCTTCGAAACCGTTACGAGTATCAGTGTGGCAGAAATTTTGTGCAGAAACAAGATTTTTATTTGTCAATCTAAAATGCATCTCGTTCATCTTTCATTCAATTATTAGAGCAAATTATTCTGATAGTTTGATCCCCAAGTTTCTGGCCCATTTTTATTAAATTGGTTATCTTTTAACGAGAAAAAAATTATCGAACATCTTTCTCTCAGAGTTAAGCAATTCAAGATTAAAAAAAAAATACCTTTGTTAGTCTGGGAAGACGGTTATTTGTATTGTAAGCGGATGTAACTATTGCTGATATGCTTAATATTGGAAAAATATTGACGATAACAACTGGAAAAATGAATGCTTATTAGAACTGTGACAATTTTTATTTATACATAGTGGGTGAAAAATTATTTGTTAACTGTTGTTGCACTCTTAATTGTTCTCAATAATTTGAAAAAAAAAATTCCCTCTTTTTCTTTAAAAGCCAAAAATTTTAAATAAAAGACGAAAATTTGTCTATTTTGTTCAAATCATACACTGCGCCATCTATTATGGAGAAACACAACTACGTTTTCAAAGTTTAAAATACTTCTTTTTATGTATTTACAATTATGCTCTTCACATTTCCCCAATAACTACTGACGCATTTAAAAAAAAAACAGGATCTTTATTTAGCACAAACATTTAATTTTCAAAGCTTCGAAATAATTTATAATAAATAATTTTAAGACTGTTACTCTTTAGGAAAACAAATTGTGCTGCCATCTATTAGTAAACGGCTCAAATATAAACTCAGAACTATAGAATCGACAACTTTAAACGAATTGTCTGAATAAATGGAAGGCAGAGAAACATAATTTTTCAGTGATTTTATGAAATGTTTTTTTTTTTTTTTTTCAATATATTTATATCAAGAAAAACGTCAGTTTGCTTGGATTCAGCACGCGGCTTTGATGTCTGAACTTTTGTTTCCCTTCTTGCCATGCAGATGTCGCTGTAAAGCTTGAACTTACGTACAGAAGCTTGGAAGACTTGATTCAATTCTCTTCGACAAAAAGGGTTCCGACTTTAAAGATTCCAACTCGTTTAAATACTGCCTCAAAAATTCGATGTTGAATGTTTCAAATTCAATTTTCACCGAAGAATGATTCAATTAAAATTTTTGCTGGAGAATGATTCAAATTTAGTTTTAGAACTGAACAGTTTATTCCTTGAACAAAAAAAGTTTCTGCACATTAATTTTTTTTGAATTGGGAAAACTCCAAGTCGTCGTCGAAAGTGTTGATAGTCATCTCTGTTTCAAGGGTTGATATTTTTGAGGATTTCGAGAAGTTAGACACTTTAGTTAGTCCTAATAGACAACAAATGAAAGTTTGTTTTGTGCAAAGTTTTTTCACTTTTTTAGAAACGTTTCTTTGTTACTAGGAAAACCATCCATCCAAATATTTCTGATAACCCAACTTCTATATTGTGCAACACTGTATGATATACCTACAGTCTAAAAATCTGTTAGAACACTTTTAGAACTTTACAATATAGATGGGGATGGGTTAAACAGTTAAAATATTTTTGCCATTTCGTAATGTTATCAATGGCACGACATTAGTACAATGATACTTTGTGGTTTAGTATGGAAGGAGGTTAACTAAGGTGAAACAAATCAACCTTCTAATGTAATAAACAGAGTATATGCGAATAGCTATATGTTATTTCTTCTGGTCGCTCAGTTTGAGGAATTGTCACATGGTTGTGGGAAAAAGAATGAATTGTAATTTAGGACAAGTTATTGATTGGTTAAAGAGACTATATCCAGCGAATGCGTGAGAATGGTTTTGACATAATTAAAAACACGAGTCTGCGTTTCGATAGTCTGTTGGCCCAAGTCGATTCGTCAGCCCACTTGACTTACCCTTCTTACAACATCGACTCCGCATAGATACTTAGTTTATTTTATTAGAAAATCGATTGTAATGTCATAAATAAGCTATACTTTACTTTAGTAAAGCAATTGCATTAGATACATGACAGATGTTTTATTCTTAGTTCTTAGATTTCATAACTGTGTAGTAGCTTCACCGATATTTAATTTTGGAGGAAGCCCAGTTTTAAAAAGTATCAAGATATCTCAGTGGTAGATTCGTGGATTAGCAATTGGAATGTTGCGAGCTCGAAACTCGATCTAACCAAAGGAGTCATGTAGGCGGGGGCTAGTGCGCGTTAAACATGTCGTGGCCTTAAGTGTCCGCTCATCGGAGTGGTGTGGAAGTTTGGAGAGTAAGGTACTTGCTCAGGCGTTGACCTCGCCATCTGACTATGGTTAAAAAAATACAGGTGTTGTCTTCGGATCTTTCCCTTAGAGATCGATTACGAACCATCGCATATAGCCCGTTGCGTTGCGTCGAAAAGCGACTACATTTACCTACCTAGTCATATTTCAATATGCAGTTTTTACGCCTAATGAAGATCTGGATCTTATGTGTTTAAGTCAGCATCTTTAAATTTAGTTATCAGATTTAATTTCGGAATAAGGGAATACAATAAGCATAAATAGTGACTTATCTGGGCTATTCCGGGCATAAAAATCTATTGATTATTTTGAGTGAAGTGATTTTTGAAAATAATCAGTAGTCTGTAATAATTAGTAAATATTTATGTCAGTTAAATAAATCCACAAATATTCTGGACTTTCACTTTTTATTTTTCTGTCACTTGTAATAAGTAGGAATTGTCACTCGATAACTGTGGAATATGTTAGAAGGCTGTGTCAGTAAGATTAATTAATAAACTATTAACAGTTAATTTAATAACTTATTTAATCCATACAATATCACATACGAATTGTATCGTCGCCTGAATACAAGAACTTGTTGGTAACTGAGCTGTGCTTAGAAATTGAATTAACGTCGCACTGAGGCAACACGACAGGTATTAGCGACTGTTCGGAATTAATCTCTAAGAGAAAGATCCGTGTACAACACTTCATAATTGTGGGGCACAGTCAGATGACGAGGTAAGCATGAGCCGGCACACCACTCTCCAAATTTTCCAACAACGCCAAGGTGAGGAAATTTGAAGCCACTATAGAATTAACGTGCACCAGTCCTCACGCGTTCAACTGTCTTGGTTGTTAATACACTACTCTTGTCTACCAATAGACTACTCTTGTCTACTAATACACAACTCTTGTCTACTAATACACTACTCTTGTCTACTAATACACTACTCTTGTTCACTAATACACTAATCTTGTCTACTAATACATTACTCTTGTTTACTATACACCACCCTTGTCTACTAATACACTACTCTTGTCTACTAATACACTACTCTTGTTCACTAATACACTAATCTTGTCTACTAATACATTACTCTTGTTTACTATACACCACCCTTGTCTACTAATACACTACTCTTGTCTACTAATACACTACTCTTGTCTACTAATACACTACTCTTGTCTACTAATACACTAATCTTGTTTACTATACACTACTCTTGTCTACTAATACACCACCCTTGTCTACTAATACACTACTCTTGTCTACTAATACACTACTCTTGTCTACTATACACTACTCTTGTCTACTAATACACTACTTTCAAATCGGGCTACCGAGTTAACGGTGGTTTAGAGGTACGAAAAACAATACCAGTTTTATAAATATATGTTGTTGCATTTTTCATAAGCTATTAGAGCTTGTGGTCAATTGAATTACATTGTACTAGCAATGAATTTTTCATGAATTTCCAAAATTTATTATTAAAATTTATAATTTATTATCGACGAATCTAATTCATGCATTCAGGTGTCAATAAGCATTTGTTGTACTGAATTGGTATCATAATAAAAGTTAAGATACCATCACCTAAGAGAGTCTCTGGGAGCCTCACCTCCCCCAAGTGGTGGTATCTTTTGCGTTCTTCTTGACGAGCTACTGGAACCGTACCTTCAAATATGCCGTGTGACAGGTTACTGTCAACATACTTGTCAGTTGCCAACACATCGACCTCTATCGAAATAAATATTTTTCTGCGAGATTATCAGGAAATAGATTTCACTTCTTGCAATTCACTGATACCTCGATCGTCATTTTCAAGGCAAACCTTAGGTATCCAGGTCAACCGGGATTATCGTAGACATCCCTCGTCTGGCGAGCAAATAAGTTTCTCGAAGTACATCCACCCTTCCCATCAACAAGTCCGTGGTGGGTCTTTGTCGCCGGAACTAAACACGTCTTGTAGAACACGAGATAAAACCGCTTATCGATTTTGTTCAAACAATAACATTGCTTTCGTGCCTTGGCTTATCTCGATGCGTGCCCTGCCGCGGAGTTCGGCGAACTTGAGAAATGCTTGACGACTCCATCTCCGAATGTCACATTCCCAGTATTGTGTTCGACCTCCCCCCCGTTTGAAATCTCCCTCTGCCAATTGCAGCAGGTTCTTTTGTCTGCGGAGCGTTTGGGTGGCGAACCGTTGAATGGCCCTCGGACTAATTAAGAAAGACGAAGTGTGAAGTTATGGAAATTATGAGTGCCGTTTCCTCTGCTTGTTGTCAGACAATGGAGGGTGTTGATTTTTATGGTATGGACGGCGATAGGTCAAGCATGTACAAATTGCTACTAATGAATTCGGAAATATTCTTTCGTTTTACTCTTTCACTATGAAGTCATACTTATTAAAAAACATTCCATCTTTTTATGGAATAATGTTTCCATCTTTTATAAGAACGGAACAGCTACACTCTGTGTTTATGAGCGATGGCAACGGTCTTGGCGATATTTTTGGCGCACTTCTGAAGTCGCCAAGGAAATAATTATTTCTTAACTCTTTTTCTGTCACAAATTTTTTTCTTTTTACAACACACTTTTTAAGCACATTTCAGAACGTTTTAAAAAGTATATTTTTAAAAAGCTTTCACAAAAAGTAGTAAGCTTAAGCACATATCAAAACACATTTGTGAACCAGCAGAGAAACTAAGCTACGAATGTTGGGTAAGAATACCCTGAAACTTATCAATTACACTAAATACAGTAAGCATGTTAAAAAAGAAAAAAAGATTTGCAAAAGAAAAAAAAAAGCAAGAAATAATACAACCTGATAACGTCAGAATTCTTTCGTAAAAAAAATAATGAAAACGAAAATGGTCAAAAAAGCAAAACTCTTAATCCTATCATGAAAACTCTATTGAAGTAAAAAAAAAAAATACAGAACTGTCAAAATACAAATAAATGGACCAATGGTATCACAGAAAACGATTTAAAAGGACCAATGCAATCAAAGGATATTTTAAAAACAAAATAACCAATGGGAGGAAAGAAAAAATTTCAAACGAATCAATGAAATCAAACGATTTTAACGGATTTTGGAAAAACTTTCTAGAATATTCAAAATGAAAATTAAAAGTTTCCGTTTGCCGAGGTTGCCATGAAAACCACAACAACATTAACGAAAGATGGGTTGCCTTAATTTATCGTAACTCGCTACTAGAAGTGGCCACAAAAAAAATCACCAAGCCGTTGCCATCACTCATAAACGTAGAGTGTAGCTGTACCATAAGAACAATTCTGTCTTTATTAAATACTTATTTATTTTGTTATTGCTGGCTTTCAAACAAAACACTAGCCTCTTGATTCTCTATAAACTAACACTATTTGAAAAGGGCTCATTACATTTTAACCGAATGTTTATGCATGTGGTATTCATAGAACGCCATGTTCTAATAAAAAATGTAAAATCACTTATACATGAATTTTTCGAGGAATATATTTATTTTTTAAATAATAATAAGCCATGGTAGCCCGGTTGTAAGAGTAACGGATTAGTAACCTGAAGGTTTCGAGAAATGAAGAATATGGTTCGAAACTCAATCCTACCAAAGAGGGAGTTGGTGCCAGATAAATCTGTAGTGGTCTCAACTGTCCTCACTTTTGGAAGTTTTGAGAGTTGGATGCCAGCTCAGGTGTTAAACTCGTTGTCTGTCCGTGGTTAAAAATTACGAGGTATTGTCGTTGGATTTTTCCCTTCGGGATTGATCCCGAGCTGTTAACAATAGCCCGTTGTGCTGACCCTCTCCTGACCATTTCAACTACCTTCCAAGCTTTAGACAATTTCATTTTTATTTTTCATTAACTCTGAAACAAAAATGTGTCGGTTAGTTCTATCAGAGCGAAGAATATTTTATACTAGCTTTTAACATCCAAGCTGAATTCCGATACTTACATTAGGTATGCACATTAGTCATAAACTACTTTTTTATGGATAAAAAAAATTCAATTTCTACTGCACAATGTTGGTTCAACTATCGATATGTAAAGGATGAATCTGAAGCAAAAGGAGGTCAAACTAGAAATCTTTGTTTTTTTTATGATAAATATAGGGTGACAAAAATATATGAGATGACAATTCGGTTTCTTGGAGGAAAAACGTTCGAATACTTAAATGTGTAGAAATTGTTTTTGGTGGTTATCTTGTTTGGTCTAGAGACGATTCTTTTAGAATACTAACCATATTATTAGTGGGCTTTTTTAGAGTAATGAACTCCAGTACATATTATAGAAATGGTGTTAGGAGGAAAGGATTGTGATGAATTCAACTGGATGGTATTTTTTAGGATTTAAAATGGTTATTTTTTCCAGTTACACTTGTTGGTATTTTAAAGTTTCTTTTAAGTTGATTGGTAAAAAAATAATCCTAACCGAAAGCATATACCAAATATCAAATCATCGCACTTTTAAAACGGATCTAATGTACCATTGATCAAGTTCTCCAAGATCTAAGAAAATATTTTGATTTATTTCTGTGTTTAATTAGCTGAATTTAATAATAAATACTTAATACGGTTTGGCTATATTAAAGTTTCTTCTGTGGCAATAAGCCTTGTCTCGTAATGGAGTTAATTTTTTTTGAATATCCCTTTATTTACTGGCAATTGCTTTTACATGTTTTGGAAATGTAGAAAAATTATCAAATTTATTTTCTTGAGATGGTATGTAACACAAGAAGAGCAACAATTGTGTCGTTGAACACGGCTTGTAATCATATCAGGAATATGGTAACAAATTTAAGATAACATCCAACAGCGTATAAGAGGATTTTCCATGCAAATCGAATTTCCCTTTATTTACTGGCAATTGTTTTTCATGTTTTGGAAATATAGAAAAATTGCAAAATTTCATACATTGCGAAGGTATGTAACACAAGAAGAGCAACAATTGAGTCGTTAAACACGGCTTGTAATCGTATCAGGAATATGGTGGCAAATTTAGGATAACATCCAACAGCGTATAAGAGGATTTTCCATGTAAATCGAAATCCCATCGCATGATAGATATTGTGGATTAACTTAAAAAAATATTTTTGAAGCTTGGTGTTTAATCTAATTGTAGCTGATCATTCAACTGTCATATACCAATGCGAAATTAATTGTTTGGCGTTTTTATGGACTAAGTGTTGAAACCCTATTAAAAAATAATCCAAGTTACTTCATGTTCGAATGCAAACAGGAAATATGTTCCTCCACAGAAACACTGCAGCCACTCGCATCTTGTTTGGCAGGGAAAGCCTCTCAGGTGGAAAAAGATAAGTCTGACTCAGAAAGGAAATTATTATACAAATCCCTTTTCACAAGTACTAAAATAATCCTTTGCAAATTCTTCAACTTTTTAGGATTGGTTATAAAATTCAAACAGACAACCACAGCTATAATCTAGTGAATAAGGGGTATTTTATTAATGTATTTATAAATCACGTGGTCTAGATATCGACTGTTGTCAGTCTCATCCTTTCTCAGAAAAAAAATATTAATCGTGAATGTCAACTTTTGGGTTTCTATGTACAGGGTGTCCCAAAAAGATCAGAACAACTTCAAAAATTTATTTAAAAAAAAAAGAATAGTCCTAAATTAAAACTAGTTACAACAAGATATAAAATAACTCAAGAAGTTTTTTTCTACTATCATTGTAAATTTCCACATGAGATTCTTCGTAGCACAAATAATATCAAGACGATATTCCAACTCAATCTACGAACGTTTCAGCGTGCAGTATCATCAACAGTAGCTACAGCTGTTTGGATCTTTTTTTCAATTCCAAGACACTCTTAACTTGGGTTCAGTACACTTAATCTTTTTTACATAACCCCAAAAGGAAAAGTCGATTGGAGTAAAGTCAGGAGACCGGGGCGGCCATGCTTTGGGGCCACCCACTCGACACATTGAGCTTTCTTCACGGGATCCGCCATTTTAAATAACTAAATCCTTTAATAATAGTTTGCGTGTTGTGCAGCGCTATCTATAATCAGAAACATACTATAGAAAAAAACTTTTAGAGTTATTCTATCTATTGTTGTAACTAGTTTTACTGTTAGCCTATTATTTTTTTTTTAAATAAATTTTTGAAGTTGTACTGATATTATTTGGGACACCCAGTATTTTACTTTTGATCCTTAAATTTATACGAAATCATCCAGCTCCTGAAAAATATTGATTTTATACATCTAAAAACTGTTTTGATATCCATATTCGTCATTTATTCCTTACATGAACTATCTGCCTAACTTTATTGGTAACTTTGCAAAACAATATTTATCTGCTATTAAATGTATTTTTTCGTTTGTTGTGGTTGTAAAGTTTAGTTTCATGGTTGGGGGGGGGGTATATCTGATATTTAGAATAATGTGATCTTGTGTTTACTTATCTTGTTTTTCCTTCCTCTTTTAGGTGAGGTGATTTCTTCCAGTTCCTCAAAGCATCTGAGATAACGAAGAGATGGTTGAAGGGTTTAACTGTGAGAAATTTTCAATAATTTGAACAATTGTGCATTGTAAATGGAAACGTATCAATTACAAATTACATGTCCCTATTGTATTAAAAGTTCATTTCAGTGTTGAATGAAGGATCGTAGTAGGCTCTGTACCTACAAAACTCATTCTCCTCATTGAGGTTATTGGTTAAGCTTTACGCTGCGGTGCTTAAATTTTTTCAATCGTCTCACAGAACGGTTCTTTTGCCTGCATTTCCGACCCCCTTTACCAAATTACCTAACTTGAGCGATAGAGCCTTGAGTGGCATTTACGACTGACGCTTTTCTTTCATAGTATTGTGTGGCGTATCGTTTGACTTGAGAGAGATATCACCGAGCATCTGCCTTTTCTCCAAAGCGTTCACACACCTCACGGTGAGCATTGTAGGGTACAGAACAAAGGAGAAACCTTCTAGAAAGTCAGTCGCTGACAGCTCGTAAATGGTGATCGATGCCAGCGGTCACTTAAAAGGGGAATAACATCCACCGTACACAGATCCGATTGTGTAAACGAAACTTTAGTGGTAACAATTGTCTATCTGCCGCAGGCGTAAGATTAATAATGGTGAAATTTATCTCTTGATACAATTTAGAAATAATCTAACTGCATTACAACATAAGTAGTCTTTTCGTCACTAAACATAAAAATAAATTTTTGGAATGTGAATTGGACTCCTAATTGTATCAATTCTTAAATACTATCATCTATCTAAATTATTTACCGTTTTCAAAGTGCATTGTCTCTACCTTTAACTTTCTTCCTTCATTTTTAAGTTTATAACTTTTAAATTCTCTATTAATTCTGATGTGGAGGTTCGCAGTTTTCTGTAAGGTACTCCGTAATTGATATGTCCGTTCTGAAACATAAAATTTGTCCATCATATCAAATGAAAGGCAGTTTAGCCACGTTGATGCTACAAAATGCGGACTTTGTTGTTGGGGTTTTTAGCATTCATACTTACAACCAAGTAAGAAATGATAACACAAGCCTGCAAAGTATTTTTTTAAACCAAAATATATTCGGGAAATTTAGATTATTGGGGTAAATTTGTTTAACCTACCTTTTCTGAAGATGTGAAAATGTATTCCCAGTACACCATTCTAGAACAACCCTGATTATAAAACCAAACTTCACCAAAAATACGAAATTATCCCCAATTTCAGTTGTTCTCTTTTCGAATTCAAAGATTTAATTGATTAACGAGAGTACAAATACATTCGGTAGCAACTGTATTTACTTTCCATTTAAACTCTTACAGTGTCATGATCGATACTACTCATTGAGTTAATGTACGACCATTTCACACTTAACTGTATAGTTTTGTTAAAATTAGTTTACTAAACAAAATTCAAAACAACAAGCCCCCTCGCCAGCTAAAATTTTCGTCTCCAAGTGGTTAGTTGGATAGGCCGCCACATTGAATGCCTTTCGATGGTTAAATGCCAATTGGGAATGTTCTTGAGTCTAACAAATAAAAATATTTGTCACCAGTCTGAGACTCGCAACTGTGACAAGAGACTGGATATTTCGGGACTTATTTTACGTGTACACTCAGATCAATTTTAAACACTTTTCCACTTAGCCTCTCAACATGTTCCCAGCCACAGACATTCTGGAGAATTAAATGAGGCATCACACTACATTCCTTCTGCGAGAGTAAATGTATGTTCGCTTACACTTTCGTGTTTTCACCCTTTGTAATCGGATTGAAGAAGATTAAGCCTCGCGTTCTTTCACATCGTAAAGAAAAACTTTCACGTTGCGTTTTCGACAGAGGGATTGTGTGTGAGAGAGAGAATGAGAAAACCCTTGACGTAAGAGTCACATCACATTCGGAAATAAAATTGTTTTCGTATTCTGCTGCGCTTTTGACAGTTGACGCTGGAAGCGTCTGAGCGGACTCTGCTGTATCCAAGAGTAGACTAATAGAAACGAATGTCCATTTCCGATACTTCCCTCATTTTGTTTGTTGCACATCATATATAGTCCGGCTCTGGCGAATTGGCAGTTGAGTCACGTGGTTTGAACGAGTATTCGCTAAATTAGTAGGCAGGCTAAACTTAAATAATACGTTCCTACAGTTGGTGTTCTTAGATTGGTTCCTGCCTATGAGTTTATCGTTTGGGCAGTGATTACGAATTGACGATTTGTCAGTCATTGTTTGCTATACGAGGACTAATTAGACCAGGACCTTCATCGTTATACCCCCAGGGTAGGAAGCGCATATACTAGAGTCCTTCTCTCTGAAGAAAGCAGTTGGGTCACGTCCCAGGTGTAGAATTATATTCCGTGTTCTGCAACACAATTCCAAGCAGCTGCAATTGTTCTGCGGCATTTTATCAGAATTTTGAAAAATGCAGTCAAATCATTAACAGAGGTAAAACACAATTATCGGCTAAATATGTATTACATATTTATAATAAAACATCAAAATTAATTAATTCACTTTATTTAAAACCAAGGCATACTTTCAGAATTTTCAATTCAGTCGATAACTTTTGAAGTTAAATATTTTGCCATTGACATAGATGCGTTATTTATAAAGTGTTTGTGGTGATTTGAGCGGTATAGGGAGGTTGTTGCGTAGCTAGAGAAGAAAAAAAAGGTGTGGTTAGGAGAGCGCTTTGCACTGCAGAACATCGTAACTTATGAGTGGAAAACAATTTGACCAAAATTTTGATAAAATTAAGGAAATATTGTTCTGCAAAGACTGTTTGTTCGGCGACGTACGTCGCAGTTTTGAGCACTTTCTGCTCCCGAGCCTAGAAGTTAATGGTTCGGGCATTGATTATGAATTGGCGATTTCTCGTACGTATACTAGAGTCCTTCTCCCTGAAGAAAGCAGTTGCGTCAAGTGGTTTCGAAAGAGTATATTAGGTAAAATACGGGACTGGTGTGAAAACGTAAACAAATCATTTCCACAATTGGCGTCTTTAGAACTGATTCTGGTTCTATCGTTCGATTCCAAGGTTCGGTAGGGATAAATCTTCTATGGTGATACCGTATATGTTTATTTGGCTTCTGTGCATGGCAGTCACTATCCGAGGCAACATTTCGCGTCATTTCAGAAATCAACTGACCCACGGTCGTCCACCTTCTTACAGGAGACGGTCTATAAGAGTATGCGTGGGTTTTCACAATTTCCTGCCACAATCTTGAAGAGAGGAAGTGAAGGAAAAACAAAAACTAAGCCGAATTTACACAGGAATGTATGATTACAAGGGTCAGCTGGATGTACGAGAGGTTACACTAAGATGTCGAAATGAAAGACATCAAGAAACAGCATTTGAATCAACCTAATTTTACAGTTTGTCTGTATTGTACCATTTATAGTTTCACAATAGGGACTCAAAATTGCGACATCTAACAACAGTGCACGCCTAAGCATTAATACATGGATTGTCATACAAATGGACTATCAAATATGGATTTTTACCTGCACGCTGCAGAAATCGAACCCTATAGCATATCCAATTAGCGCTTTACATCACCCCTGGTTGATTACGGTTTTATGTTTTGTTCCTTACCTCATCTTATTGTTTGAACTGGATGCTTAAAAGCATTATATATAGCAGGTTTATAGTTATTTTACACCATGCTTCTGCACGATATTTATAGTAATTGCTCGAAATTTGGTAACTTTTTAAAATTAACGTCGTACTAGAGCAACACAATTGGCTATTGAGGACGGTCCGGGATCAATACCTAAGGAAAAGATACGAGGACAACACCACGTAATTTTAAACCACGGTCAGATGGCGAGGCAACACTTGAGTTGGCACACCACTCTCCAAACTTCTACACCAACCCAACGTGAGAACTTTTGGCCACAACAGATTTAAGGTGCACCAACCGCCTCTACACCATGCACTTACAAACATCCATGCACTGACCTGGATTCGAACCTGGAGCCTTCCGATCCTAAGGCTAACACCTTAACCACCAGACCGGTTGGTCGGCAGTAATTGCTCGAATAAAATGTTCAGAGGCTATATTAAACACCACAAAATAACACAAATGACAAGTAATTAAATTAACAGACAATTGTGTACTTAAATAGGGAAACACTTGATAAATTCAAATTTAATATGGTTAGTAAAAAAATTCTTCATCATACTGATGTAGTTAAATTTACAGTTTTGCCTTTGTAGAACTTAGTTCATCAGACTAAAAAAAAACCAAGCCACTCACTTAGTATGGGAATTGATCCCTCTCTAGGACTAACAGATGTCTATTTTCACACTGAAATGCTTTCTCCGGTGACCAAGAATTCAAGTGTACCCGAACATCTTAAACAACTCGCACTTGAAGTTATTAATGGGATCCCAGAAGACGCAACCAAGATTTACACAGATGGTAGCAAAGGCGAGAATAACCAATCCGGAAGTGGTGTATTTATCAGGACCCCGAATGGAGAGCAAAATATTGCAATCAGAAATCCAGACCATTGTTCTGTCTTCAGAAGCAAACTGATTGCCATTGAAGCAGGACTGAGGGCTATAATAGCGGAAAGGAGCTCAGGTGAGGTCTGGATACTATCGGACAGTAAGAGCTCAATCCAACATATAAGTGACTGGAGTACTGTGGGAGACAGGACTGGTGTTTCTATTCTTGACATGCTGAAACAGATATCCATATCCCGAACAATTCACCTGCAATGGATCCCCTCACATGTAAATATCCACGGCTATAAGGTAGCCGATTGCCTAGCAAAGGAAGGCTCCGAGGCCCCAGCACCCTCCCCGGTCTGGACTTTCCCGGAAGCATACTCGATCAAGAAAAACAGGGCTAAATTGAAATGGCTAATCCCTCCAGCAAATGCTTGGTACAGGAGAAAGAGCCCTGGAGGTTCTCTTGGCCTCACCTGTGACCGAAGGGATCAGACGGCTTTGTCCAGATTCGCCAGTGGTCATCTGAAGACCCTTACTTTTCATGGAAAACTCAAGATTTTTCCAATTTGCGGGAAATGTGCTACAGAAATGGCCTCCCCAGACCACATTTCGGACTGCCTTCAACTTTCCTGGGAAGATCTGGCCAAGGAGCCCTTGAGAGTTTTGGACTTTTTGCGTGTTTTTAACCTCATGGAATTTGTCTAGCTGTCGCTAGCTTGGAGATTTGTAAAACGAAAACATCAAACCAAAATCTCAAGTTAGTGAGATCTTTGAACTGGGTGTTTACGACCAATGCTTTTGATGGCATGATGATTAAGTGCACAATGTAGAAGAAGCTCTCAACACAACTCCCTCCAACTATCCAACATAATATTCCATACCAAACAGGTCTGAATATAGTTATTATCGGAATTAAACTACGAATATAAGCTGCACTAAGGCAACTCAATTTTGAGTCACGAAATTTTTTTTCTATCTTGACAGCTAAATAACCTGCTCATTGAATTTTTCAAATTGCCTCCTAAAGTATTCAAATTGGATGGTTCCACTAGCCGTATCACCTAGAGACACTAATAGCATTCGGTTGACTCATGTGCGCACCCAGAATTATTTGGGAGGGGTTGAGAAAGTGATCATATTCATGATACTGATATAGTTATTGGGGGTAGGTATGGTAGGTATTTTAATGAATGTCACGGAAGAGAGAGAGAGAGAGAGAGAGAGAGATCAACATAACGGGATCAATCCCAAGGGAAAGATTCGAGGATAATACTACGATCTTTTGAACCACGGTCAGATGATAACACTTAAGCGGGTACTCCACATTTCCAAACTTCCACACCACGCCAATATGAAGTTATTGGTAATTTGGTAATTTTTAATTAACGTCATTCTAGAGCAACACAACGGTCTATTAATAACGGTCCGAGATCTTTCCTCTAAGGGAAAGATCCGAGGACAACCCCACACTATTCTGAACCACGATCAGATTACGAGGCGACACCTGAGCTGGCCCCCTACTCTCCAAACTTCTACACCATCCAAACGTGAGGACTTTCGGCCACGACAAATTTAAGGTGCACCATACGCCTCTACACCATAGCCGACCAAACGGTATAGTGGTTAAGGTGATAGCTTTAATCTAGATTGGAAGGCTCCTGGTTCGAATCTGGTTCCGGGCATTGATGTTTGTAAGCATATGTTGTAGAGGCTGCTGGTGTACCTTAAATCTGTCGTGGCCGAAAGCCCTCACGTTGGGTTGGTGTGGAAGTTTGGAGAGTGCGGTGCCAGCCCATGTGTTACCACTACATTTGACCGTGGTTCAAAATTACGAGATGTTGTCCTCGGATATTTCCCTTAAGGGGAGTTAGTACCTTTTAGACCTTGCGTTGCTCGCGAAAACATACTTTTTTCGATTCAGCATAAATAATTGAGTTTTGTATATTGTTGTATAAAATTGATACAGTTTAAAGGTAATTGTATGGCTTTTAAAAAACTGCAGTCATATTTGTAATTAAAAATATTTTTTTTTTATAAAACCTAGCAAAAATTATACATAATTTCTTCGTTTTGAAATTTACCCTCTTAACTTTCCCTCAAGTTTAAAAAAAACTAATAAACGTAGAGTTAAAAATTTTTGTATGGTTATTCTAAAAGTAGATCTTAGTTCTCTGAACTATGAATTTGTGTATGAGAGCTATAGTTTTTTATTTATAGATCCATACGTAACTAAAAAATTTTCAAAGTTGACTTATTTTAACATTTTTAATTTTTATAAATATTTTTACTTCCAATATCACAAATTCCTTAGTTCATAGAATTAAGACATTCATGTGCTTCAATTTGGTGCAAACATTTGGGTTTTACAGTGCATCTTTCAAAAGTTATCTTGCGGGAAAATTAAGTGGGTAAATTTCAAAACGAAGAAATTGCGTATAAGTTTTGCTAGGTTTTATAGAAATAGATGTTTTTAATTACAATTATGACTGCAGTTTTTTAAAAGCCATACCATTATCTTTAAACTGTATCAATTTTATACTACAATATACGAAACTCAATTATTTATGATTAATCGAAAAAAGTATGTTTTCGCGAGCAGGTACTAACTCCCCTTAAGGGATTGATCCCGGACCATCGTCAATACCCCATTGTGTTGAATTAGTACGACGTTAATTACCAATTACTCTACATCATATGCTTACAAATATCAATGCACTGACCGGGATTCGAACAAATAACCTACCGATCTAAAGACTAACACCTTACTCACCAGACAGGTTGGACGGCAAAGTTATTGGGGGAGAGAAATTAGGGGCACCCTCAAAATTCACTTTTAATGCCCTGACTTAATAGAACTCCTATAGTTAACCCTCTGAGGCCGCGGTAGCCGACCAACCGGTATAGTGGTTAAGGTGTTACCCTCTAGATCGGAAGGTTCCGGGTTCGGGCATGGATGTTTGTAAACGTATGGTGTAGAGGCGGCTGGTGCACCTTAAATCTGTCGTGGCCGAAAGTCCTCACGTTGGGTTGGCGTGGAAGTTTGGAGAGTGGGGTGCCAGCTCAGGTGTTGTTTCGTCATCTGACCGTGGTTCAAAATTACGAGGTGTTGTCCTCGGGTCTTTCCCTTAAGGGACTGATCCCGGACCGTCGTCAATAGCCCGTTGTGTTGCTCTAGTACGACGTTACTGAAATTACCATTACCATTACTGAGGCCGCGGTAGCCTAGTTGGAAGAGCATCGGATTAGCAAATGAATATAATGGTTCCGAGTTCGAAACTAGTCCAGCCAAAGGCCGTCTAGTACACGGGGACTGGTGCACGATAGATCCGTCGAGGCCGTTGGCACGGTGTGGACGTTTGGAGGGTGGGCTGCCAGCTCGGAGATTGACCTCGTTATATGTCCAGGGTTCACAATTACTAGGAGTTTTCTTCTTTCCTTTAGGGATTGATCTCAGACCGTCGTTAATAGCTCGGTGAGTAGCTCCAGTGCGACGCTATTTAAATACCTACCAACCGATCAAAAAAGCTGCAATTCAAAACATTTGCAAGAAGGTTCAGGGTCAATTAAAACTACTGAACCGGATCTCTAGTGCGACTTTAATTAACAACGTACATACCGTTAACCCATTGAGCGTCACAAGTTATTGAGTACTGTCGTACTGCTTTAACCCACAACACACATTAATGATTAAATTATCACATTTATTGGTTGAAATCCCATCTGAAGGTACTGTCCCCAATCGCAACTAACTCCATATCATGTTTTCGACTGCCAGGCCATTATCGGTTCCCTCTTTCAACTTGGAGCACCCCCAATCGAAATCCTCCATAGCCATCGAGCTCCAGAACTTGCAGATCTTGTCACCAAGGCTTTTGGAGGACTCTAAACTTTTGCACTAGTATTGTATGCATAGACACGACAACAACAACAACATTGGTTGAAATAATGCATATATTAGATTATTCCTAACCTTTATACAGTAAAAGGATGACTAGAAATTCGTCATTTTATTGTAGTATAATCATTTGGAAAGATTCTATTAGTTATTTCCTTGGAATAGAATCCTTTGGAAGGATTCTGTTAACTTTAGAGGCCCGGAGGATAACAGACCCAGTCTGGTGAATAAAGTTGAATGAATATGAATATAATTGTAACAGAAAAGAACACTTTTTGATTCAAGCAGTCCTGAAATATCTAAGTGAAGTATATTGTTCAGTAAATATCAACAGGAGAGAAAGAAGGATGGCAAAAGTGAGATCAAATATGAAAGTGCATTAATGAAGACTGTTTACAAATTTTCACGAGTTGCTGTTACCAGGAAGAGTCCCCAAACTTACTAGATTTTAGAAGTTCTTTTGCTTCTTATATTCATATATAATAATTCCCTATTTATCATTTATTTATTCCATTTAAATAATAAAAATCAAGACAGTAAAATTTAACAAATAATTAAGTAGTGTATGATGAAGCTGCACAATTATTTGTTATAACATGCTATTCATATTTTTACGCATTGGATGTTATTCGGTTATACTCTTTCTGTATGTGATTACATTTCGTTGAATTAAGTTTTTGTTTCTGAATTAAAATAAGTTAACGATTTTAATTTTATTAAAAATGAATTTTACTTAAAAGATATCCAATACAATGATCCCTTGCTATATCGTGGGCAACAATGAAAAAATGACGAAGTTAACTTTGTTAAACTTACCTTAACTTTGTTTTACTTTCTAAACTTAACATTTTTAACATTGTTAAACTTTCCTTAAATGGGATCTTCCAGTGAAATTTTGTTTTTCCAGAAAATGTAAATATTTTACTGTGGATTAGATTAAATCTTAAAAATATTTGCTTAAGATTGCAAAACAATCCTAATCTTTTTTCTCACCTCAGAAATTTCACACGACCTAGTTATTAACTTCGACTAATATTTGTACGACAAAGTGTGCTTACGTTATCATCTGACTTTCGAATCATTTTCAAGTTAAGAACATTTGAAAACAACTCATTTGTTTCGAAAAGGTAATCATCAAAAATAGGAGCGCTGCACAATTTATGAGTTAAAAAGTTGTGTTATTTGTCAAATTAAAATGCTTAAAATTGTTTTAAATATAGAATGAATTTCGAGTAGGTGAGTGGTATATGAGAGGGATCTCTTTTGAAGAAATTCTCCGTCTCATTCCTTACGTGTTCCTGAAATGTGTCCGAGGGTTGTAGAAACAAATACAAATGAAGCATGGTGAGATAAGAGAAGTATGATTGGATATAAAAAAAGTACATACAAAACAATATTAAGGAAATAAAGGGAATATAAACTTCAAATAATCATAAAACATACAAATCAAAAGAGAAACAATGATATAGCAAATTCATAGTAAGTCATCATGTAATTACTTATTCCTTAAGGCCCAGCTAAACCAAGTTCATGAGTCCAAACACGCTCAAAAAGTTTAACACAAGATCAGAAGGCCATATTTGGATACGATGTGACAAAGACAATTGATACAACGTTAAGCAATGAACATATACGCCTAAAGACTGAAGAGAGAAATACACTCAGGTAGGAATTGAACCTGCACCACCTACAACTGGTAGGAAGGATAAATGAGAGTGGCTTCTGAGAGACAAATCCTGGTAGGTAGAGGTCGACTTTGCCTTTTCACCTGCCAGCTTTAGCTGGAAACTGTCAAATGGCTCTACGTCTTGGGTAACCCTACTTAGACTTCAGGACGTACTTAACTCAATCCGTCCAGCGGCAACCCTCCAGCCATGGGAGCATTTCGGGACTTTAGACGTTGTAAACATATTCTCTGAAAAAAAGAAACCGTATTGTTTGTATTGACCAAGTCCAAATGGATTGTGGTCAAACAAGATGTCGCCTTTTTAAAGTTTTTTTTTAAATCTTTGAGGGGGGGGGATATTTTAAAAAGTAAATATTCAATGTCTGGTCTACACCATTACGGTAGTCGAATGATCAGAGTACTATTGGACCGGTAGACTGAAACGCTTGGGTGGGAGTTGGATTCTCGTATATGACAGTGTATGGATGGTTGTCTGAATTTTATTGACTTCTTCAAGTCGACGCTTAAATGATAGCCAGCTTCCCATTGAACCAATCCATTTAACTTCATGTGTATTTTGGAAATGATTAATGTTGTTGGAATAGCAGTTCACTAATCAACTTGGCAAAAAAAGCAGATGTGATTGATGCCAAATCGAGGAAATTAATATGCAGTATAGGGTTAACTATGCACATCTCTAATCACTCATATTCAAAAGGGTGATTTTTCTACGGGGACGGATTGTATGTGTTAACCTCACCAGAACTGCATACCTCAGTCTAGAACAAGAAGTTTTAAAGATAGACTTCTTAGTCCCATAGTATATGAGTTGGATTGTAATTTATTTTTTAATATAAATGGCATGTGCACACATGTCCAAAATTAAAGTTACTGTGATCCAAGATGAATTCCGTGCCAAAAACCTCAAATGATCATATGAATATTCCATTATTCCCAAAGTTATGTGGAATAAAAAACAACACCCATATGACTAGTGTTGCTACTGGAAACGGGGATAAAACTGAGGTGAACACATTGTATGTTTTAATTATTGCGAAAATGTAAACATTTCTTGCTCAATTAACGTTGAGAAACTTAACTCTGAGTTGATAGCTGAGCAATCCATCGGCTGTTCAAGTAAAGCATTGAAATGGATCAATGGATGGGATAACCCCTCAAAAATTAAGACTTTTCATTTAGCATCTGATCATAATAGACAATGGACTGATTTCACCTTCCCGTGAGACATCAAATTATTTGTTTCGATGTTCGACGGCAGTATTTTCGTCACGTTAGATTTAATAGGCATAGACCGACTATTTTGTAGTTTATTCAAGGACCGAATCCCTCTAACCTCCTCGGTAAGGTTGTTAATCAAATGAAACAGTGGAGAGAATGGATTGTTAAAGTGTCAAAAATAGCATCTATGTTTGTACTTATTGCTTCACTTTCTAGAGAAGTTAAGAAACGTAGTTTATTGCCTTATTATCATTCTTTTACTGATATTAATCATTCTAGAAAGCTGCGTAGCATTTGTATTAGGCGATTCAAGGCAATTCAAGGAAATCAGAACACTGCACGAACAATAACAAAACCTTTTCACGATGCAGATTAAAGGGCTATTAATTTTCAGCTATCATAGATTAATATTTCTTTGGTGTATACCTTTATATGGATTTATACAATATACCTACCGAGAATGGATAGAAATTGCGTTATGTAACACTATCTGTTGAGTATTTTCCAACCAGATGGCGCGCGTGCAACTCGACCACTCGGGGATGGCATAGCGCCTGCATGTTTATGTTCAAAGGGGTCCATAGCCATCACCTGTTTTGTTGTTTATCACAAACTTGGCAGACGACAGCCTGCCCAGCACCAACCTTGCAGCTTCACTCTCTGTTATTATTTGTAAATAAACTTTTTATTTGTTAATCCTGAATTTTATTATGTTAACTCATCAAGCACAGAAAGGGATATATTGACGTGTCTAACCTACTTCCATGGTCTAACCACAACAGATAATCTCTAAGTTGTAAAAGAAAAATCGTATCCTTTACCAACTCTTAAGACCGTGCGTAATATATTTTATTTATTTAAGACCGTACAAATAATTTCATATATTCTAATATAATTTTGTTAACAAACATAAGAAACTTAATTTTTCTGGCAGGAGCTTATTTAGAATTCGCAACTCTCCGGTTGCTCTTTCTATTTGAATATCGCTACTCTTTCACATGCCAAAATAATTTGCATCTTGTGAATAAATATATAAAACATTGCAATTGTTTCATTTAAATATATTTCCTTCGATTTATTTTCAATGTAAAGTTGAGTTACTGCTATTAGAGTTGTTCCAGAAAAAATTATATGAATACAAAATCACTAGAAGAGAGACACTTTTGCAAATTTTCAATTTTATAAAATGAAAACTTCTTATAAACATGCAGAATTAGTGACGTAAAAAGCGTCTTTCACTTGATAGCATGTTTAGAAAATGCGGTCCAAAACAAAACATTTTAAAAACTCTTATTTCAATACAAGATCCTTTTTCTGTCTGTTACAGATACTACTTATTTCACCAACAACTGTGAAATTTATCTGGCACTGAAATTACGGTTGCATGCGATGCGTTAAACATAAGGAAATCAACTAATCCTCAACACCTGGGAATTTAATCACTTTAATTTTTAGCAAACGAAAGTGGTGAGTGGAAAGTCTATTTAGGAGTTAAATATCACAGAAGCATTACCTATTTTTACTTTAACGAGCACACTAATCGAACAAATGATTCCAACCTTTACAAGCGAACTGGAAGGGTTTTACGAATACTAACATCTTAATACTCTCTTTTTTCCTCTCTGTTTTTAATTTTGTCCTGAAAATAATCCTCATTAAGGATGCGACAGCGACAACAAAACATCGATGTTTTAAATTATCGATGTTCAAAATTAAAATATCGATGTTGATAATGCATCGAAAAAAAACCAGCGATGTCTTAAAACATCGATTTTTTTAACACCAGTGTATTTAAATTTTTTCCACACTTTTTATAATTAGTTTAGTGACATCAAACATTAATGTTCTCCCGGTGGTGGGAGATTTAAATGGTCAGTTATCGTGTGTATTAATTTATAACTGATATTTTTTAACTGTCAAAATAAATTAAAAAAAATAATACGAACAATTGACAAATCTTTTGTTTTCAAATTGAATAATACAAAAGAAAATAATATTTACAACAATTTGAAATATGTACTGCTAACTATAAGTATAAGTAGATAGGTACATAATATACTTGTTGTAAGTTGTTATTATTTATTTATCAACTTATGGGGGAGGCATAAACTTATTTTTATATCCTGCATATAAAAAATATTTGGGCCTATAATTATTATATGCTCCAATATTTGTTATTTACAGTTTAAAAAAAAGAAGTTTGTTAAATTTCTTTCCCTTAAGCCGACTCCGTTATTCACTAACTGTCCCACCAGTTAAGGAAAAAGTTCTTTCTGATGGGACGCATGTCGCCATCACTGACAAATATTTAGTTGCACGGATTTTTAAAAAAATTTTTACAATGGTACTTTTTTTTATTTAAAAATAAGACATCGAGATCGTATAAACATCGATGCTAAACAAACATAGTCTCCAATAAATCGATGTTTTTTTATAAAACATCGCTGTTTTTAAAACATTAACATCGATGTCTCATCCCTATTTCAGACCATTCATCCTTGGCCACTTTGGTCTAAAAGTATGTTCAATTTACTCATTATGAAAATTATGTCTATTTTTTTAATTTTTATAATGGTACATTTTTTATTTTAAAATAAAACATCGACAACCAAAAAACATTGATAAGTATAAACATCGATGTAAAAAAACAAAAGCCCCAATACATTAACGATAAATACATCGATGTTTTTTTTTAATAAAACATCGATGTTTTGAAAAACATCGACATCCATGTCGTATCCCTAGTTTATATGTTACCGTGGTTCAAATTTATGTTATGTTATGTTCGGATCTTCGCCTTCTAAACTGTTCCATAGTTTTAATCTTTATTAGTCACAATTTGAAGTTTTTAAATTTAAAACGCTAACTGTAAAAATTAATTTTCCTTAGATACAAGTACATGTTTTTATAATATAATTTCATTTTTACAAAATGCAATCTAAAGATATTAGTATTCCAAAGTATTCAGATATTTACATCGATCAAACAATCAATTAAATTAAATAACTAAAAATTTAATTATAACGAATTACAGTAAATTTTGTAGAGCTGAAATTATATTCTAACAATATATACTATGTATCAAGATTGATTATTTAATTTAGCTCTATGTAGCATAAGAAACTTTGTAGCAAAACAGAGATTCTCCTTTTTCTCTCTAAGGAACATCTAAAAAATATACAGCAAAGCACGAATAATTGAATCTGATATCTGTAGAACAAATGTGAAGAATACTTTCAAGTTGTTTCATTTCGTATTTCTTACACTTTTTTCGATTTCGCACCGCATTAAGAAAATAAGAAACAACAAAATACATGGAATCTGTTCGAATAATGTATCTTACATCCCACTTAATACCATTTCTTTCTAAATGAAACAACTACTCAGATAATCTTCTTTTAATGCCTTTCCCTCTCTTCTCACACCGACACATTCCTACGAGTCTTCGAGAATCATATCTGATAATTGTATTTTCTTTAATAATGTTTTCTTAGGACGAATTAATGCTCTGTATGTAAATCTCCCAGATGATTAACATACGCAAATGCGCCTAGAATTTAATCACCTCACGTCGGGAACTGTTCGCATACTTAATGGATCCGTAGCATCGCGTATACTATTTATTGTGTTTCTGAAACAAGCGATAGAATTGATAATCGAGGGTGTTTTCCCTTTGCATTTGTCCAACGGCATTCTTAAGTTCAAACGGGCATGAGGCCTTGTAACTGAGCTGTCGTGCAGATTGATCATGTGTCCGGAATCACATTGTCTCCAAGACAAAAAAGCGGAAGAAAGTGACTGGGAGATTAAAGTGCGTGTAATATGGAATACCATCTAGGCTAAAACAGTCCCAGATTAACTTATAGTTGATAATGAGCTAGTGTGGCTTTTAGTATCATTATACTATTACTCGAATGAATCTATAATTAACTAATTATTTCGGAAAATAAATCTCCCTCACGTTTATTTGTAACATAATGGTGAAATTTAGACATAGCCATCACGTTGGAGTGTTGTGGAAGTTTTGAGAATGGAGTACCAGTAAAGGTGTGACGGTCATGTGAAAGTGATACAAATTACGCCGTGTTGTTCTAGATCTTTCCCTTCAAGGTGTATACCGGACCGTCGCCAATAGGCCATTATACTGCCCCATTGTGAGGTTAATTCAACTGCCAACTATACATATTTAAATACGATGGTAAAGGATGGTCAATCGTTAGCTAGCGAAATGTCATTAAAATCTGCGTCAATTGTCCATAACCGGCAATAATTGCTTGTCTGCTCATCTCTTCGGAATTGATTTGACCGAATCCCCTCCTGAGTTTCTTTTGTGACTCCATATATATTTATGTGGTTATATGCACAGCACTTAACCCTCTGTGCGTCATGAGATTTCCTAGAAGTGTAGGATTACTTTCATCCCACAACACACACATGACTAATTAATCAAATTTATTGGTTGAAATGAATCCCAAGAAAGATTATATTGGTCAAGAAAATCAAAATTGGTAGAAGTCATGAAATAAAGACAGCAGGTGGCAGAACTTATATTAGTATATGGGAGGCGCTTAAAGGGTTTAAGATTAACGAACTTGTTCAAATATGTTGGAATGCTAATGAGGTGATGGCATTACAGTCAAACCACTAACCTCTGGCAGAACTGGTGGCTATTTGTGAAGAATCCAGTGGGTTAGCCTCCTATACTCTTTACAGGGACAATCACACACATCCATGCCCTCACAAACCGGAATTCGTAGCCAGTACTTACTAGGTGGCAGGCAAACCCCATGGCTAGTTAGTCGACCTCGGTACATATGTTAAATCAAATATATAATTATGCTTGATCTAAAGTTATAAGTAACTAGCAAAATACCCGACCTTACTCGGTTTGAATTGGTTTACTCTATATTGAAGAGATAATCAAAATATATAATGACTTATGTTTTTTGTAGAGTAAAAATTTATTTCAACATCTTTCGCCATCTTTATATTTTCTACAACTTACTTTGGACACAAATCCTACACATGCATATCCATTCATGTAATACATTTCACATACATCGCAGAATTGCTGTATGACAAAGCTACAAAATGACGAAAGGTGATACTAAGGTTACTACTATAAAAGACGATTTATAGGAAGATTTGGAATTCCCTTTCTTAAGTTATTTTCATGTTCAACTCAATTAATTAAAATTACGATTTACGGCGAGTGCTCTCGCACTCATAGTCAACAAAACAATATTTTTTTAACTTGTGGCACTCTTGCCTCCGGTATGCGACATTGTGAAATTTTGCAATCTTCCCCTGTCATTATTACAACGAATTTTTTAATGTTGGAAAAAGTTCCAGTTTGGATTAATAAACATTATTATTCTTTCAATGACGGCATTATTCTTTAAATAACGGCATTATTCTTTAAATAACGCCATTATTCTTTAAATAACGGCATTATTCTTTAAATAACGCCATTATTCTTTAAATAACGGCGTTATTCTTTAAATAACGGCATTATTCTTTCAATAATGGCATAACTACACTTAAAAATTACTGAAAATTTATACTGACTTACCTAACATTTTTAAGTCTAATACTTTGTGGTGCTGTTGCGTGTGATGAGAAGGAAAACACATTTATTAAAATAATAAATATTTAAAACAGGAAATAGCGAAGTAAAACAAAATAAAAGATGTCGCAAAAAATTGTTCTAAAGATATTAATTTGTGATTCAATTTTATCTCTTGATCTCGCACAGTTGCCACAACTTAAAAGTGTACAAAATTTAGAAATGTGAAATTAATTCATAGCGAAAGAACCAGAAAAAAATATCACTGCTCGCGCGATCTTGTTCATTCTCGTTTCATTGAAAAATATCGTCTGTCCCAAATATTCGGAAATCGTTTTCATTGCGTAAAGAATAAAAATAAGACTCGAAATAAATGAAGTATCAAAGATGAAATTCCATAATTTTTTATTTTTTTTTGAAGAATAATTACTTTTTCAGCAGTACTGGTAAAGCAATCGAAGTAATCGTAATATTCAATAAACATTCAAATTTTTCCAAAACTACTAAATTATGGTTGATTTAAGTATACTTACTCAGGTGTTTTAGCATGAAACTCAACTAAATATAACAATAAAGAAATGTTTAATATTGTATTCACTAAACTAATAGATAATGTATAAAAAACAATACAATGCAATCAAATATCTGGAATACAATTCCTGTGATGTCTACACAAACACACAAACACAAAATCGAGCATAGAACAGAAAGACGGACAGACAGACTTTTGCAACCAATGCCACTCACTAAATGAAGATAAGTACTCACTGTATGCAAATTTTCATGAAAATATCTTAAACCGCGTGGACGTGTATAGGGCACAACATACAGACAGACAGACAGACAGACAGACAGACAGACACCAAACGAGAAAAAGGCGGATTCGGCATCAGGAGGGTCCAAAACGGATAGAAAACTTGAAATGGGTCAAAAATATTGAATGTACAAACAAACACTCCATTCTTATTTATATAGATTTTGAAATTGTCTGCATTCTCAGCAAGTTACTTCATTTTAAGCTAAGCTATTTCAATTAACGAAATTGAAAACATCGTTGTCTAAACATTCTTAACACTTAACAGGAATGACAATTTAGTAACATAAAGTTCAAATTGTAGCATAAATGCTACATGTATGTGTACCTATAAGAGGGGGAGTTTTACATTAAAGAAGCAAACCAGATGCTTCGAAAACTTTTGCATGTACCGTTTACATTTTCTAGCCAAATCCTCTGATGGATATAAGGTTACCTAAAAATATGGCTAATTCCTTTTTTCAACGTTTGGAGTTTAATTTCATTAGAATTCGGAGTTAAGTCTTCGGAATTTTCGTTTCGAAGTGCAGAAACACAAAAACAAGCCAAGTGACGTTATATTTGGAATGTAAACAGGAAACGTGTTCATTATTGGTAAACAAAAATGAGAAACCGAAGGTAAGTAGATCTACGTGTGTAGTATTCAGTGAATTACGAGATAGGGAAAATGCAAATAAGTGAACAAATGCTATGAACTCGTAGCAGAAACAGTGTTTATGCTGTTCTCGGTCTGATTTCATTGCCGATTCTAAGCAGCATTGACGAAAATAAATAATATTGGATGAAATTTCCAGAAAAATGCTAAAACAATTATAAACTTTTTTGGCAAAACAAAGTAGAAAAACTAAAATTGTCAATAATACAGATTCATATGCATAAATTTGATTACATTGTGATATTGCAATGACCATTCTGTTGCGACTGTTTTTTTTTCTTCTCTGAGCAACTTAAAATTTTGTTTCAGAGCATTCCATCGAAACATTTAGAGAACACCAAAATAAGTTGTATTCGCAAAAGTATGGATTCCACAAAAACCACCTTGGTTTTCTAGAGGGCGTATTGACGCAATCGGGCATTCTTTATTGTTTGTGGTCGTAAACGTAATCAACCATTGTAAAAATTTTAAGTGTTCAACTATTGCAAAACTGCAAAATTAGGACTGATAGAAGCGTTCGTAATGCTGTTTTTCATTTATAAACCTTAGTTTAACTTCGAACATATTCGGGTGCAAGCAGACATATATCCATCTGTTAACAGGATTAAATTTTGCATATCTCCCGTAAAGGGGATCTCCGCTGATTGCAGTGGGTTTGCCTACTGCTCTAGCAATCTGCAGAACAGTAGGTGGAGCAGTAGTTGAACACACTGTGGTAGCAATCTGCTATCGGTGGTAGTGCATATTCTATTCCTTCGGTGTATTTCTCTCTTCTGTGACAGTAAAACTCTCCTTATGTGTCATTGCTAGGATTCTAAACCGATGTGACTACTACAAAAAGTGTATTTTCCTAACATTCTTTGGCTCAGTTTCGTCAAATATGTTCTTTACTCCATAAAACCTGAAAGAATAAAACCAGCCCTTCAAAGTCGTCAAAAGAAATTTAGGTGCTTATACATTTGCTAGCTGAACCGTTAGCGCCTCCAGCGATCCATGGGAAAGGAATGAACCAACCGCGAACCACCAGGCAGTCATTTGTCAGTCACCAGTGATGACGATGGAGCCTGGAGGCTAGCGAGCATATAGAAAAGCAACTAGCTACTCACGACGCCGTCCAAATCTGAACCGATGACGCCTTTGTGCTCGATGAAATACCGACAGGAAGCGGATCGCCACGAGCAGTTCACGAGCCGTTCGTTTGGCGCACGAGACCCCGTTCAGATCATGAGAACTAGAGGCTCGCGAACTGTTCGACTCGCATATGCGGCTTTACATAGAAGCTCGTGATACAATATTTAGCGTCTTGTGCTTGGCGCACCTTGGCCTTATAAGGTGCCATAAAACCAAGTCCAGCAAACGTTGAATCCTAAATGAAATTTTGAGAGAAATTAATATTTCAGTTAACAAATTTAACCGATATCAGTCCCGACTTGTAATCTATCGAGCCTTGCTGTGACCCAGATGTTAAAAGCGACACAATGCTTTGAAATCACATCGTTGCAGCTCCCGATAGAACATATCTATGACTTACTTGTTCGAAGAATAGAGCGACTGGCGCGGAATTCCGATTCAGTAGCGAGTATTACTGCATAAAATACGTTTCAATGGGAGACTGGTCAAACGATGTGACACCTGCAGATGACAGCTGGTGCCACAGGACCGGTGACAATGGACTTTGATTTTATCTAAGAGAACCGAACAGTGGCGGGAGCGTGATAATTGGAACAATGACGCAGGAAAACTGATTCATGGCCGTATCCAAATGAGCTGAATCAGGAATTTCAGATCTCGAATTCATCTCAATCCCCATTAACCTATTGGATGAAAGTATAATTCTAACCTACATTAGGCACGAAGTCAAAGGCCCTTATTTGCTTTCGCAAAGCGGCGGTTTGAATACATTTGTATCGCATGTATGGTTTGAAGGATTTAGAACTTGGGCAGTCTTTCGAGATTATATTGTTTGATTTATTGAATGAAGTCATGAACTATGTTTTTAAATTTGATCTTTGTAGAGAGTGTATTTTGTGAGGGAAGAATATCGTTTTGTGAAACATCTTTTCAACAAAACCTTTTTATATCAAAATTTTTTTTACATATTTTTTACTCAATTAATGGCGTTATTTATGAAGTATGACATTAACCAAATGACCTCCTCTGACCGCGCTATAAGTATCGATTCTTTCGACCACATTGTCGATTGTGTTTGAGCATATTTCCAGGGTGATTTGCTCAATTCCTTCGTTTCGTATACTCGTCTTTCAAGTAACCCTATAAAAAAATTTAGACCAGTCAACGAGAAGGCGAATTCACCTTACCAGATTTTGATATTATTCTGATATGACATACGTCTTTAAGAAGTCGCATGGTTGCAGATCTATAAGAGAACCAGCTTCATATTGGTGAAACCACGTGTGCTTTAAATCTTTTGTCGATCAATTCAGACAGAAAGAAATTTTACAACAAAGCACGATGTCATTCACAACTGACAGTAACCTTATTTTACTAAACCAAAAAGTAAAAAATGGTCCAATAATGACTCCACTTTAAATTGTACTCCAAACATTTTCTCCTTGTCGTTAATGGAACTTTTCTAATCACCAATAACAGGTGTTCATCTGCTCTGTTTGTATACAATGTATCCACTGATGTCGAAATGAAACCCGAATAAATTGGTCATATAGTCGAAAGAGCTCGTATTTGCAGATCGATCAGTGTTGGTTAGTTGAATGATGTCAAGTTGAGTGATGTCAAACAAGAACATTTAAAATAATATGAATGCTTATTTCTGACGATTATTATTGAAGGTTTCAATATATTGAATTTGAAATAATAATCATGTTCATATTGAATAAAGACAGCTCTACTTCAAAATTTAAGGTTAACGGCATTTCATAAAATGAAATGAAATAATTTGTAAATGGGGATAAAATTATTTGCAAATGAAGTTTCCTTCGTGTAAATTATAAAAAGAACAAAACACTCAATATGTCTTGCATTATCTGAATAGGAATAAATTAGAATCTGTAGTTTTTTCGCAAAGGTATATTGAACTTTGAATATCTCTTGATGAACCAAACTAAAATATACATAGATGGTATAACGAATAGCAATATGCACGGTCGCGGGATATTGTTTATGTGTTATTTGAGTATTCATTGAATGGAACACACTTTGATTATTCTATTATATTACCTTGATTATAACCAGGAAAGTCTTATAATGGAGATACACTGTAAATATATTTATGTAGCATGCTGCTATTATGCTAGGTGAGAAAAAGACATGAAAATGTAATGGCACTCTGAGATTATTCAATAGAGTATTTTGTTTATAAACTAGGTAAGTTTTAGATTAGAGATTTTGCATTGATGTTTAATTATGAAGTTGTTATTATGGTAGAAATGGAAATATATACATAAAAATATATGGGATTTAACCATTTGGATGGTTCACATGCATAAATTCTTTGTGTAGGATATTTTTCGGGATTTTTTCAATCAATAGGTGTGGTTATTTTGTCATGTGTAATCTGGTAGAAGAGCAATACTTACATCACTCGAAAGTCTTGTTACGCTAATAGCGTTAATTAAATAGACTACCAAGCTTGTCATGATAAAAGCATTGGTGGTGTGCAGGGGAACTAAACAATTTTTCTTGTTTATTCTAATATGGAATCTGCTGTTGCAAATCTGTCAAAGTTGCTATTACTTTAATTTACTTTAACTAGGGGACTCCGACCAATGCTCGACAACCTCCGGTGATTGCTACGCAATCCCATTTGATTTGCTTCGCAAATACTGGTGTACTCCTTTCGCAAGCGTCTTGGTGAGGGTCAGGTGTGAATGTGTTTTAGTTACCGCATAGGAAAAAATCTTTCTCCATCTTGTTCTCTTTAAAACTTTGAACAAACCATACTAATTTCGTAATCTTCTGATGTGTACTTTCTCAGGAAACTGAGAATCGAGTGAGAAAAATCGCGTTTTTAATCCTGCGACGGCAAAACTATCTTAATAATTCGTATACTATTCCTTATTGCTCTTTCCGTGCTATGACGTCACAGCGAGTTTCACCAAGGCCGTTTTAAGTTTCATCACAATTTGTACAGTATCGAAAAATTACACTTTTCATCGCATCGCATTTATTTATAAACTAATTTTATAAATAATTTTACCATAAGAAAGAGTGCATTCTAAACTTTCACGTGGTATTTTCAAATTTTAAAATTAATAGTATTAAGCTACAGATATGACAGTTTTAGTTTTGTATTGAAGATTACTATCTAAAAGATACGAAATTTGTATGGCCAACTTTTAATCGCGTCGAACTTATTTATCAACTAATTTAAAAAATAATTATAAATAAAGAGTATATTCTTAGGTTTCCTGTGATGTTTTTAAATTTTAAAACTAATTGCAACAAGCTATAGATACGACAGTTTTAGAAAAAATCACGAAAATTTCTCGGTTTTTCCCGAATTAAAAAAAAAATATTACCTACTTTAAATTCGTGCATTTTTATCTGAGAAAACTCAATTCTGAATAATTGGTGTATACTGTGCTTTAATTTTTTATTCTGATTGGATTGAAATTTGGATTTTGTGGCGCAAGGTCCTTAACAATGGTCATTTTGAATTTGAAAAAACTAGATGAGATTTACAAAACGAAAAGCAATGGAATCCAAAATGAAACGGGAATTTTCGACAGACAGATGATGTAAATTTAGAATTGTACTTTTGAAAAACATTAAACTATGATGATAAAAAGAGACAGGTAATTTAAATATGATGAGCACTTATGGTGTAGATCATGACTGACATATAGGGACTCTCTCCAAACAAAATATGGATATGAGTTAGGTGATAGCGGGATAGCTTAGCATTGGTCCTTAGCACTGAAACACTGTCTACTGATGAATTGATGGAAAATAATCTGCTGTTAACTTGTGACTTCCACAACTTTTACCACAAAGAGCTAATGAACTCTCTTATGGACATACGATATCGCTAAAATGGACAGTTTCCTTCAACGGAACGGAATATTCCTTCGCAGCACTGTCAGAAACCCGTACCCTTAATGCCAGCGTAACTCCGAACCCCAAAAAAACAATATATATCTTGCTTTGTAGAATACTCAAGATGGTGGATTGGTAGGCTGTTTCTATTTCTAATTGAACACTTCTCAATGTCATTATGAAGCACAGAATATCAAATAGGGCTTAAAAACGTATGTTTGGCTGTCCGTAAATAAATTAATAACCCGTAAATGGTTAAAATAATATACCATTGCATAAATTTTATGATTGTACAGATTTATTCTGACTGTTTATTTTGTAGCGAATGAGAATATAGAATAAAAGAGAAAGGTAAAAAAGATTTTGACGACATACCCATCAAATGAGGATGTTAATATAAGGCAAAAAATAAAACAAATATTTCGAGAAAAATAAAGTGAGAATAAATTTCCTATTTAAAGAGTAATCCCATTCTTAAGTTATTTGCAATAAGCGAACACTTTAATTACAATAAAATATCCTTGTTTGTTTTTAATAAAAAAGGTAAACTATACTTAATTCATTTTAAATCATGGGATTTTGATGAAAAAAGGAAACAGGGATTTTGATCAAATAAGATTTGTCATTAAATTTCGTTTCACAGAAAATCGTATAAAAGAATTTCATTTTTTATCATTTAGCGATTCGTTTTTCTACACATCTCATGATATTCAATTTATAGAGTATGTTTGTATTTCGGGTTCGTCTCTTTATTTTTCTTCCTCGCAAACGATAAGTTTGTAATGGAATCTAATGTATTTTCGAAACGTATTTCTTCGAAGGTTTCCATCTTTCAAAACACACATCTTAAAATCGTGTTTGCAGTTTTTTTACGATCTGCTGAGATAAATATAAAAAGAATAAATATTAGGAACTCGGATATAAAAAAAGTTTTTCCATCATTTTTGTTTACGCATTGTCAAAACTTCCACCGAAGGCGTAATTCAAATCGGCAAATTAAATGATAAAATGGCATGGAAACAAACAACTTTCTTAAATCGATTAGAAAAGTAAAGAATGAGAGTAAAGCATATCAACTGTGTGATTCTTATTTTTCCTTCCCGTTCTTTCCTTCGATGGAATCTCGGTGGAATCCTAGGGGAAGAACAAATCTTTTTAAAGTGGTAGTGGATAAAACGTATTCCGAAGATGTTTTTTCTTCGATCTTTCCCAAAATGAAAGGGGTCCTCTTTCGGAAATTACTTTCTAGTAAACGATTTGGATGCTTGGAACATTTTTTGAGTAAATTTTCATTTTCAACGAGTTTTACAGAAATATATTAATAAAATACATCAGTTTATATTTTTTTCACTTTATATTTCTGTCGTTGTCGAAATAAGAATAATCAGCTTTTGTATTCGTTTAAAAATTGGTATAGATAAAATATAGTTTAGTCTTTGAATCACACATTGTATGTGTGTTCCGTACTAAAATATGTGTATTTTTGTATCATTAATGCACATATGGCTATTTTTAGACGAATTTTATTGCATGTCGAGGTAAAATTAATTGAATGTGTGCATTCATATTTTACCATTAGAAATCTTCCAAATTTTATATTTTCGCAATTCCGAAAAGCCTAAATTGCTTTTTATATAAATGGACTTGGTAGATTATGACAAAGATATATTAAATACAACATATTGTCTAGTAAACCTTGATAAGTTTTTTAATAAATCTTAATACTAAAAGTTTTTTTCATTTATTTCTTGTGTTTTCTCTGAAAATATATCTCAATTGAATTTTGTTTTAACGATATATTTCGTTCTGGTGCATCGGGTTCTAGTAGTTTTAAGTTAAAATATACACATGCAAATTCGTTACATATTTAACATATAATGTTTTAGTTATCACAAATAAGTAAGAGCTTAAAATAACCGGGATAAGGTCTCTTGAATTCTTACTCATAGAATTTCCAATGTTTAAAAGCAAAAGCACATTTGAAAGTAATATTCATGACTGTAAGAAACGACTAAAAGGTGACTTTTTGCAATAATTTTTCAACCTTAAGGGATGGACTGGGGATATTTTTTAAATAAAAGCTGTCTCTAAAGCTCAGATTTTCAAATTTTGACGTCTTTTTTGAAAACTCACCAAAGGTCAACGAAAATGTATTCCCCTTTTCTTAACTAATAGCGGACGAAAAAAAAAAGTTTTTTTAATTTTTATTCACGGAAATTTTTTTTAAAAGAAACGCCTATATCAAAGTTTTGTCACTTTGCCTTGGCAACCATGAAAGAAAAACATAGTAATCTGTGGTTGCTAGATTTTAATAAAAACATTATTTGGAAAATATTTTTTTTTTCTAATTTTTAAATTCAAATTTCTTGGCGAGATCCTTAACATCTGTTTCAAACTTAAGGTGTACGAATAGGGGAAGGAGGGGCACAGCATTACACGTTTTTTATTTTCAGATGTGGCATCAAGATATGCATCTATATGAAGCAAACAAAGCACTTAAAATTATCTTTGATCTCTTACACACAACTTACATATCATTAAATTTAAAAGAGTAACATTTATTTCCAGTATAAAAATGGTTTGGTTAGTGATGTACACTGCAACACTGTGCCCCACTGTTGGACACAGTGTTACGTTAAAGTAGCAACAGTAAATATAAAGATTGTGCTTTTATTAAACTTCATTTTAATTAAAATATACAGATATCTAATGATTCCTTAAGTAGATTTAAAATAAAATACCACTTTTGATTAGTTTACGTATAATTGAACAGTTTTAAATGTGAGCAAAACATTCGCAATGATTGTAGCCTACAGTTACAAAGTTGATGATAGTATAAGAGTAAAGAAATTGTAAACGTATTTTAGATTTTGATAGGGAAGTCCACAAGGAAAATCAGCATGTCTGCTTTTCTCATTGTCCCTCCTGATAGAATTGAGAGAGGTAGTTTGGCATGATTTTTGATTTTTCAAATGAATAAACTTTTTGTGTTCGTGAAAATTTATAGGATGGAAAAATTCTTTTGACCAACAACACTTCAAAATCAACAGTGTTCTGATTCACAAATTCCGGAATAGAATAAATTTTATGTTCTTTAAGGAGTTCTTTTTCAACTATAACGTAATCACCATTGTTAATTGTTGTAGTCTGAAGCAGTGTCTAATTGCAATTCTAAAAAAGAGATGTTATCACTATCAGCATAAGATGGTGAATTTTCATCTTCTGTTGATGATGATATCTCCGTAGCCTTATGCCTCAGGTTCACTTTGGCTTGCTTCTTGGGAATTTCGTTCTTTTTAGGGTTTAGTGCTTTTTTCCTTAGAGAAATAACTTACTTCTTAAGGAGAAATAGTTTTGTTATCTTGTGAATGTTTCGAATTAATTAACAAAAGAAAACTGCTAATCATGTAAAAAAAGATTATAAATATCACATACAAAGATATACAAACATATATGGAGGAGAAGCTTTAGGAAAAATAACCAATTTATTTATGTTATCATTCATTATTACGACTATAATGAACGTTTAAGTAAGCTAAACATGTATACACTGGAAAGAAGAAGAAGGAGGGGGGATTTGATTCAGCTTTTCAAGTTTGTAAAACAAGGGGACACAGAGGGCTTAAATTTCAATAGGGATAACAGAACAAGGGGCCATGGGTATAAATTGAATAAGACACATTTTAATCGGGATTTAAGGAAAAACTACTACTTTAATAGGGTAATAGACAGTTGGAACGCGTTGCCAGAAAATATAGTTAATTCAAAGGGAGTGTACGAATTTAAGACACAATTGGATAGTCAGTGGGAATTGGAGAATTCATAAACAAAGGACCAGCCTTGTTGGGCTTGAGCCTGTAGCTGGTCGTCAATATTTGTATTTGTATTTGTATTTGTATATTTATAATTAAAAATCTTAAAGTAAAAAATGCAGAGCTATAAGAATAATAAAATTAACATTGTGAAATATAGGCTTGTTTGTGATGTGTTAATTGGACAAATACAACAAAAAGAGCATATAATGTTACGCTCGGAGAAGGGGGGGGGGACTGTAATCTGATAATCAGTATGGGTTTAGGAAGGGCAGATCCTGCTCTACAAACCTTTTGAAGTTCTACGAAAAAATTACTGAGGAGCTGGATAATAAGAGCAGTGTAGATATCATGTACACAGATTTTCAAAAGGCTTTTGATAAAGTACCTCATGAGGTATTACTGTTTAAATTGGTAAGGCTGGGGATTCAGGAGAAAACATTGATATGGATAAAGAATTGGTTATTGGGTAGAAAGCAGAGAGTGCAGGTAAAAGGAAATTATTCACAGTGGACAGAAGTTATAAGTGGGGTGCCATAGGGATCAGTTTTGTGACCAATTTTATTTATAATTTTCATAGATGATATAGGTCAGGGGATTAAGAATAGAATCAGTATATTTGCAGATGACTTAAAAATATGGGGGACAGTGGATACCAAGTTACAGATAGAAAATTTACAAGGGGATTTCGATAAGATATCCGAATGGGCTGTAAAATGGGGTATGTCATTTAATATAGGGAAATGTCAAGTTCTGCATATGGGTTACAGGAACAGTGGAGCCGAGTACTGTCTGCAGGGAGTAAAGGTAAAGGAGGGAGAAACAGTAAAGGATCTTGGGGTGATAATTCACAGGTATTTTAAAATGGGTCACCAATGTTCAGCTGCGGGTAAAAAGGCTAATAGGTTATTGGGGTACATTAAAAAGACTGTAACTTCAAGGGATAAGAATATAATCTTGCCGTTATATAAGGGTAAGTAGTAAGACCACATCTAGAATAAGCTGTACAATTCTGGACTCCATATATGAGAAAGGATATAGAATTAATTGAAAGGGTTCAGCACAGAGCTACAAAAATAATAAAGGGGATAGCAAATCTAGATTATAATGGACATTTAAGTAAGCTAAACATGTATACACTGGAAAGAAGAAGATGGAGGGGGATTTGATTCAGCTTTTCAAGTTTGTAAAACAAGGGGACACAGAGGGCTTAAATTTCAATAGGGATAACAGAACAAGGGGCCATGGGTATAAATTGAATAAGACACATTTTAATTGGGATTTAAGGAAAAACTACTACTTTAATAGGGTAATAGACAAATGGAACGCGTTGCCAGAAAATATAGTCAATTCAAATGTATGTACGAATTTAAGATACAATTGGAGAGTCAGTGGGAATTGGGGAATTCATAAACAAAGGACCAGCCTTGTTGGGCTGACATAGCTTGTAACAAAAAATTGTTATTTCTACGTAATGTGAACTTAGATAATCTATTTTAACTCAACATAACCTTAACACAATTAGCTTTATTACTAAAATACTATTCATTATAATATAAGCACCACTCATGATTAAAGAGAATTTAATTACAAACACAAAACTTTACTTTTAAAATGCGAAAATAGAGATTTGCTTTCAGAAATGTAACTAATGTAAATTCTTCCGAAACACATGGACTTCTGAAAAACAAGATAGCTAGCAAGATTGTAATCAAATTGGAGCTAATTTAAAATGAAATTCACTGTAACACTGTACCCCATATAATACTGAGCACCACCGTCCCCTACAGCAGAGGATTGTTTTAAAATATTTACTTTAAAAGTCCAGTTTCTTTACCACAGGTAATTGGTGTATTCTTAAAATCATTTCAGGGAAAAAATTAGATTGTGCATATAATTAATTACCTAATTAAGATAAAATTAGCAATTTAGCATGTTTTTTTAAACGTGATACGTTAAATTCTTCTTTGTTTAGAAAGACGATTTCTATTGGAAATTATTCCTAATATTATTCTTCATGTTTTGAAACTCCATCAAGTTGCTAGAAGAAATAGGTTTGTTTTTACGATTTTTTAATCAAAGAAGCTTAAAAAAATCAACATTTTTTTCAACTTTTTACAGCAACAACAACAACAACAGTCCATTCCTTGACCAAATACTATGAAGTCCGAAACTTTCACTGATTTATAAAAATCACAATGATGTAAAAATAGTTATAACAGGTGAATTCATTGTGAAGTTATTGTATTTTGAACAAAGCATCCAATTGCAAAAACGCAGTTCTTCAGAAATCGAATTTAAAGTTTTGGAAACATGTCTATTCCTGGTGACACTACCTAACGAAAACCCCTGTAACTAAAAACCTGTTGATATTCTGGTCGATCTTCGGGATTTCTAGTGTATACATAAACCTTAATTGACACATTTTTTGTTTCAGCCGATTTATTTTGAATCTGGAAAGCTAAAATTGCTACTAAACTTGGGTTTCAGATGACGTTTTTTTTAAATGTATGCTACAAATGCTGCTATTTTGCAAGTTCTTTGCTTGTGGCAGTCATGTATTCATCGTATGGATGATTTGAATGAGTTTTCTTTCAATATGAGCGTTTCTTGAGCATTCCCTTCAAATTTCTAATTCCTTCATGCCTAAAAGACATACATCACAGCAAAAGGTACTAGTTCAACACAGAATCTGCAATTGACATTAAAGAAAAAGCAAAGATTAAGATTCCCAAAACTACAAAGAGATACAGATATGTGACATCATGAGCCAAAAAGTAACTGTATCTACCATGGTGAGCCTCGGTTAGCTGATTTTAGAAACAATGACTTCGCTTTGCATTTCAATGAATGCATTCCTTTTTAGAACTGTAAACTGAATAAATATTAAACAAATATGCTCCATATGCAGCCTTCTACCAGATAGAATTTAAATTTCCTCGACCAACCCACTCATATTGTGATTGTAAATAACTCTAAAATTTTATTTAAGAAAGAAAAGACGTGCCGGGAAAAATATAGTTATTAGCAAATTGTGTGCATGGCATGTCCTTGTACGAGTCAATGAATGCAACAAACCATTTATATTGTTTGAAATATACTTTCCTCCTCTTTTGTTTTTATTTACGAAACTTCGATTCAAATTCCGTTGAATGATTTCTTACTTAGAACTTCAAACGGCATAGATGTCAAACAAATATGCTCCACATAAGTATAATCTATTTGAACACACTTTCTTAAAAAGAACCTTAAACCTGATATTGTGTCCTCGTATAAACTCCGATGATTGATCGCTACTCAAAACAGTACATTTTCCATCACGACTTCTGTATAATGACGCAGGACATCCCGAAAACCTTAAAGCAAGAACGAAACACGGCACGCACATGAAAAACGCAAAACCAATTTAATAAACTCAAGATTCGGGACAAGATCCGATGCTGCCTCGGATAAGAAAGAGAAAATCTCAAATATTTTAACAACGACAGTGTCTGGACCAATATCAGTCCAATTTAAAAAGGAGCCGCAGATGAACAACGTCGATAGAGCGAAGTAAAGAAAAAAATGGCAAACTGAAACGGATGTCGGGGAAGACGTCGCTAAATTGGGCCAATCGTGAAGTAAACATGGAAGTCTGTTCGACTTGGGAATTAAGGTGGGGAAAAATTGCCGAGAATTCTATCTGCTGTTTTCTGTTGTAGGTATAGTCAAAATTGAAATTCGGGTTTTGAATGGAAGGATGTTGTTTGCTGGGTACTCCATGTATAGGTTGTTACATAATATTATACTTGATTTTCGTTAGTGGGTTGAGCCGGATAGACTAGTGGAATTTTCTCTGTTTTGACTTGGAATTGTTCCCGGACAGTCGTCAATAGCCTGTTGTGTTGTTCCAGTGCGACTTAAGTTTAACTACCTACCACGTCTATGAGATGTTAACGAAATCTAATTTAATTTAAACCTGCTAGAACTTCCTATCGTCGTGTTCAATGATTACGTTTCATTTCATCAGCTAAAACTGTTCGTTTCGTCCCTTTAATGATCGTTAACTATTTTACTATTAAACGATAATGAAGAACTGCAAAATCCTTCTCATCTCACTATGCGAGCGAGCCTTTTCAACTAGATCGAACAATAAACTCAAAAGCAAGAAACAAATGGTTGAATCTTGATTGCAGGAAGCTATTCGACCTGATACGAACTGTTTATATCAGAAGTATCAGTTACTCAAGTCTCGCATGCAGATTACAAAATACTTTTTTTCAATAAATGTTCTATGTTTCTGATTCCTGTGCTTGTGATATCTTATCATAAGTGAGTTTGGAATGTTTTGAAAATTAAAATTTTTAAACATGAGTTTGACATTTTTCCTGCACTGTATCACATTTTCTTTATTAAAGCACGTGAAAATTTTTAAAACAGTTCTAGGATATGCGTGTGGTGAGTCTTTCAACATTTACTCTTATTTTGCAAACGCTAATAAGTTTATTAACCTTTGGTATTATTAAATTCTTGAGTGTAACGTCTTTTCTCGTAATATTCGTGTTTCTTTCCTCTATTTTAGAACTTTCAAATTACATAACACATTATTTCAGATACGTAAAGCACAAAAAACGTACGCAACACAAATATGCATATTGTTTAATATCGCGTAAAGGGCATTTTCTGACAGGGAAGTTGGGTGCAATTAAGCCGGAAAGCAGAGTGTTGATTCGAACTGAAAGAACTTCCTTGACGCAAACGATCTCTAGTTTTCACGCATTTGTAGGGCCAACGAACTTCAGGTGAAGTAATATCCATAAATTCTTGAAAATGTTCCATACACTTCCTATTCTCAATTTGTCGGAATCCGACGTTTTGTAAGTTCATTGGGCATAAAAGAAGTGAAGAGTTTCTTTTGAAATACGTAATAAATACTTTCGATTTGCTTTTGTTTCCTTTCATTACTTAAAGTGCTTTTATATGTTTGTTGGACAGTCATAAGTTATATTCAACCAGCAATATTTCAGAACAATTAATCGAAAAATACTTACTCTAAAATAAAAACAAACGACTACGATGATCATAAGACAGCATGGTGTTACTGTTAATTGTTCACACTTAGATTGTGGATTCAAAGTGGGGAGGGAGTTGAAACTGTAGTGAAATCTTATATTTTCATATTTATTCCTTGCTTTAAGCTGAATATTGATTTTTATTATAATGATGTGAGTAGGGTTGGTAAGTAGTTGAATTCTTGTCACACTGAAAGAACACAATGCAGCTGTTGATGGTCAAGGGATCAATCTCGAAGAGAACAATCCTAGGATAACATCTGATAATTTTGAACCTCTGTCAGGTGTTGAGGTCTATACTTGAGCTGGTACTCCACTCTCCAAACTTCCACACCATGCCAACGTGAGGACGACAAATATCACGTACAAGATTATCTTTTACAAGATTATTCTCGTAATACTTGGTTGCAAATTGGCGATAGGATGATCTTATATGCCAAATATTAGTGCATTGAGAAAAATGTTGTGTATAACCAAACCACTCAGTAAACGGATATTTTATTTCTTGTTACCCAAATACTCTCGCATGATTGAAGGTTACCTTAAAATGCAGTTTGGAGTAGTTTTGGTGACGTTATTCGATTAATTTAAATGATGTTGACCCATCATCAATTCAGAGTTCATTCTTAGAAACGTTTTGGCTACGTGATAAAATTGTATAATAAAAACCAGGTGACGTCACAACTGGAATACCAGCAAGACTCACGGTTTGCCACAAATAATTACTGCTACTTACATATAACTTGGAGAAAAAGCTCTTATATAGTGCAACATTCCAAGTGTCATGATATACATGCGATATCATTTAGGCGCTATATTGTATGCGGTATAGCTTTTACTCAGATCAAGTACTGTACCATTGCAAACACTAGTGCGTTTGTACTAATTTAACTATCACAGATACGGATATCTAAAAAGAAACACTCGAAAGCATACTTAAGAAATACGAGATTTGCCTTCAGAAACAATTCCCGGAATTCCAGACCGCATCTTTCTTACTGCTTTACTTCTATCACGATTATATTCGTCCATTAGAGCTAATAGTGCCTTATGGGGTCAAAGAGTGAAATCTTAAATCGATTTTATATTTAAAAAAATTCAAGCTGATGAATTGCAATTTCTGCATCTATCTCTATTACAAACATCCTTTCTCAAGTTTTTATTCCGATTGTGAAACAGGAAATACAGTGAAACTTCGATTAACCGTCACTCTTTTAACAGTCAGTTTCCGTTAACCATCAGTTAGTTATTACTGAATACCACCACTCGCCTCGAAGAAACAAAAGAAAATGACAGACTATTTTAAAATTTGAATATGTATGTACATCTAGAGCGTAAAATCAATTAGCAATATGTACAAAAATGTACGTAATGTAAATTGTATATTGTTTGTTTCGGTAAAATAACATACATGTATGTACAGTGTACTTCCAGTTCATAAACATGCATATTTTATAATTAGTTCATATGCAGTGGATGGGGGTGGATTGTTTAAAGTATTTCTGTTAACCGTCTATTCGTTTAACCGTCAAGGTCCCAGTTGAGACCCTGACGGTTGATTAAAGTTTCACTCTGAATTAACTCGCAATACATCACGCATTCAGCCTTTTACTTTTCTATCTATAAATTTTGGTTTGGTGAACGAAAAAGAAAATCTCAATCATCATTATAATTAGGTTGAGTTGAAAGGCCACTTTTGTTTTGAGCAGTTCAAAACTGAACTGATATAAAAACTTTGGATGTCTTAGAGACTTGGAAGGAAGAATTTATTTTCAAAAATATAGAACACATAAATAATTTGTTTTATGTGTTCTTATATTCTAGCTGTCATGTGCAATTGACGATATATCTTGTCCATCAAGGCCTGGCCGATTTTGCTGATAATGAGGTACATCGTCATAAAGATATTACTGATTATTTATGACGACTAGACCAATATCATCAGCTTTTAAATGAAGAGATGTCTAGTCCATCAAGGTTTGGTCTGTTTGATAATGACGAGATGTCTCGTCCGTCAAAGTTTGGTCTGTTTAATAATGACGAGATGTCTCGTCCATCAAGGTTTGGTCTGTTTGATAATGACGAGATATATCGTCCATCAAGGTTTGGTCTGTTTGATAATGACAAGATGTCTCGTCCATCAAAGTTTGGTTAGTATGATAATGACCAGATGTCTCGTCCATCAAGGTTTGGCTTGTTTGAGAATGACGAAATGCCTCATCTATCTAGTTTTGGTCAGTTTTAAGACGATATATCTCGTCCATATAGGTTTGGTCGGTTTGATAATGACGAGATGTCTCGTCCATTAAGGTTTGGTCTGTTTGATAATGACGAGATGTCTCATCCAACAAGGTTTGGTCAGTTAAAGGACGATATGTCTAGTCCATCAAAGTTTGGTCAGTTTGATAATGACGAGATATTTCATAGAGACCAACACTTGAAAATTTTAAAAGTTCTAGCATCTATTTTGCGTTTATCTTGTAGATTTATATGATTTTAATTTAAAAAATGCTTACTTGATGTACAACATATAACTTAGTTTCCAATTATGTTTACCGACCATCGTAAGATCGCGATTCTTTCTTCTCCTCCAAAATGTGTGATACATCGAGGGATTATTACAGTTAGAATCTTTACGGAATTTGGTAAAATAGTGTGAAATCTGAAATTTAGAGGATGCAGTAGTTTCCAAACAAAACATAACTGTTGTATCAACAAATCTGTGGGTTAGAAATTACATCCGTAATGGAATTTATCACGCTGAAAAATGAGGCACTAGCGTGCGGATGAAAATTAATCAACTGATTACAATACTAGCGTGATAAACAGAGATTAATCAAAGTCTGAATGAAACTTGAGAGTAAGATTTTAGAGGAATTTATTTTTCTCTTTAAATTTTGAAGGAACTCTTGTTGCTACAAACGTTACAAAAATTGTAGCATGAAACCTCACAAAACCATTCGTAAAATCTTCTTAAATGACAGTCGAATTGGGATTAGAACAACGTTTTCCTAATTTTATAGGTATCGTTGAGACTAGATTAAATTTTACTCCTGGAGAAGAGTGATGTAGTTCAGTATGAATATTTCTTTATTTCAATTGTCGGAGCACAACATCTACATAGAGCTCCCCGATTTCAGATCTGTTAAAAAATACCTCATGGTTAATTCGTTCACTGCTTTATATACTAGTATATTGCAAGTTAATTTTTGTATTGGTTAATAAAGTCACTTTTATCAAGTTATCTATAATTTAAGAGTGACTAAATTCAATAAATTCTGCATTCTAGAAAGTGAATAATGTCTACATTAGTTCACGTCAACCCTTTGAAGGGCTGTATGAAAATAAATCTGCAAAGACATAATGAGTTAAAACTATTATCTTATATGCTAAAGTAATTTTCACATAGTGAAAATGTAGTTATCTAAAGGGTGGTTGGGGGTTCCATTGTCTCTTCAAAGCCCATCATGAAACCCCTCTTAGACATCATTATATCAAATGAGAAAATTTTCGCACACCGTAAATGTTTTAATATACACCCATATTTATAAATTAAGGATAATAACAGTTTCTACAAATAAAGTTACAAAAGCACAACCATAGTGATATAAACATAAAGTCTGTTTATTAAACAAAATATACAGAAAAAATAGGGTATATGTACCATAGGACCTAGTGGCTTACTTCAACTTGAAGTGCACAATTTCCACGTGATTCTGAAATATCCTTAATTTATGAGCATGAGTGTACTTTGAATATTAACAATATTTTTTAACCATTTCAAAGACATTGGGTGCCAGCTGTCCTGCCACCCGTGAAAGTGTTAAATATATACAATCCTTGAAACAAATACATCTATTTCATGAGGAGCCCGTCAGTGCCCAAACTACATACTATCAGAATGTAGGTGTTCACTGTCAGAATACAGAAACCAACAAGATCAGCGAGGAGTCAAATACTTTTTGTATACTCTCCAATGTTTTGATACTTTAGAATGTATTAAGAGGAGGACACTGGCACTCTTTCCTAGTATATATTCCCTTGCCTGGAAGTAATTTGTTGACATAATTAAAATAAGCGAATTTAGACATTGGTACTTTCTCTACCATGGTATAGATTTATAGAATGAATATTTAGAATTCTCTTCCATGGTATAGATTTATAGAATGAATATTTCGATTTCTGTTTCTGTCCAAAAATACCAATCTTCTTTCTAAATGCTTCTTTTGGGAGTTTAATATTTCGGACGGTGTGTGGGTGAACGTTATGACATTATTAGTTACTTCACCAAGTTTGAAGCCAATCTCATATTTTTAAGAAATAATCGCTATTTTTTCTGTTAATTTATGGAAATCAATATATTTTAAATCAACACACGAATATTTTCATTCGTTTTCACACTTATACTTAAGTGACATACTATTTTAAGTGGCAAACATTTCCTGAACAGGTTTGTGTTCAAATGGAACTTTTCGACCACAGAGAGACACAGATTATGCTACATACATCAACACAGAATAGAATGAAACCTTAGAAGAGTGAGCTGTAAATCCAACAGGGAAAGGAGTTAATGCCACCATAATTCCACGAAATTGAAGTGCAATTATAATATGGGACTTCACAATACCAATCTCTCGAAAGAACCAAATAAATTTCAACCCAAACAGCCGGCTGGCCGAAAACATGGACATAACTTTCGGGACCCCACCCTGGAGTTGCTGACTCTTATAATCTGGTATAATAGCTTTTTCAAACATCAGAAATCTGTTCACTCCCTTTCCCTTTGTTGGAAGGCAATTTTAACGAACAATCTAATTGTTCCGTACAGATTACGTTTCTGTTTTCCTTTCTTTAAACTCCATCTTGCGTTTCGTTTTATCAGACAAGAGACGGATCTGGTGTATTCTGAATCAAATTATTCCACGCCTGTGCTTTCTTATTTTTAAGAAGAGTTCGTTTATCATTATTGATAAAGGATATTCGAGGTTATATAAACTACGACGCTTTCTTCGATTTCTTGGTTAGGTGTAAAATTTTTCAATAGTTATAGGCTAATATTGGTAAATTGTTAACGACAGTTGTTCGAAAGTACTGCTACTATAGCTACTATGTTCTTTTCCATGAAATTCTAAATTTTGTCTTTCCGACGTTTGTACTTTGCATCATTGCAAATTAAATTTATGAGAAAAGCTTTTTTTAAATTTTAATCTTGTTTTAAAATTTTGTGCTGCTTTATTTCTTTCATTAAAACTATTATTATCTATATTATTTCGTTTTCTGTGTTGAACTTGCACCTAGAACGATTAATAAAGACTTTATTTTTTCCTTTGGTACATTAAATTTCAGACTACTTTCTGTTAACGATCTTTTCAAAAGTGTAGAAAATCTGTATAGCTTCCTTTATAAATATCAAGCTGACTATCTTTCATGAAAAATGTAAACAGTGCTTAACGAATTAAAAAGACCATTCTTTCACCTTATTTTTGGAAGTCATCGCATAAAGTGATAATTTTGAAAACGTGCTTTAATTTATGTCTATGTTGGAATGCTTACCAGTAATCTCCATATCTCTCTTTGTTAAAAAAGCGTTGCCGCCGCCGCAGCTGTCACAGGATTGAAAACTCGCTTTTTTCGCTTGATTCTTAAACTCTTTCCCGAGAAAGTATGGATCAGAAAATTACGAAATTGACATGGTTTGTTCCTTACGCTATTAACTTTCAAATCATATTGAATTTTCCAAGTTAATAATTTTATTATGAAGAATAGCTCTTCACACATGACGATTTATAAATATGTTTATAAAAAACCTTGACTCAAGAATCGGGTTTTTAGTAATTTATTTGCCCTTTTGAGCTTAATATAATCTCGTATATTTTCTTGCTAAAAATTTATGCATAAATGACTCGTTTAATAACGTACTTCATTTTAATTGGTTGTAGAATATGCAATGATATATTTTCAATCAATAAAGGTTTTTTATTAAACCCAAAATGCAGTTACATAACCTTGATTTTCTAATTTGCTTTAACTTATTTAAGTAGCCTATTCCAAATTCGTACATAAAAATCTGGATGGAAATAAAACTTTTTTAGTTATCTTTTTAATAGTATCGCTTTTATTAAAACTATTTTTCATTTAGAATTACTTATCCACAAAGAAAAGTAAACGGATTTTGCAGTGTAACAATTAAACCATCGGAAGACAAAGGTTTCACTTCCGGTTACCCAATATGGAATATACTTACAGGAAGCACGCTCTACCGTAAAAACACTAGTACCATGTACATTTATCTTTAAACAAAAAAAAACTGATAGAGTTTGTAATCGCTATAGGGATTATTCGTAAACACAAACGCGATCAAAAGGGTTGCAAACGTTATGCTTACTGAGTGTTCCAAAAGTTTTAAATATTCCAGTGTGGCGAAACTAGTCGTTTCAGAATCCACCAGCACCAAAAATACATGTGTACTCAGAGAATGAAGATTCGTCTGTGTGCGGACAGTTTTCTTCTGATGACAAAGATGGTAACGAATGCTAATAAAGTCTTAACGTTATTAAAGACAGCCTTTACAACGCAAACTTATTTGTTTACACTTGTTACGCTTAAAAAAAAAAGCCTTTTCTGTAAAGCTAAACATGGGTGGCGCTAGTGTTTTTGTGGTAAAATGTCCTTCATGTACATATAAGTCGTTATTTTTGAAAGTGATATAAGTCCACTTTGAAAAAAAATGGGTTTAATTTCTTTAACAATTTTAATAATTATTATTGCATGGTAAAATTTAACAGGTTTATAGTGTTATAAACATCAATCATCATCAAACATCTCGATGTATGAAATAATGGACATACACCACTTTCATAAATAACGGCTCATATATTCTTTAACCGGAATAAAAATCATCGTTTTCCGATGGTTTATTTGTTAATGTCAATAATATCTCTCATTGGTATTTATATATCTTTTGAAGCATTTTGTGATTTCATATTTGAACAGTTGTATATTTCTTCCTTTCGTTCTGATAGTTTGTATTTTTCTGGTTTTCGTTAAGATCGTCTGTACTTTTTAAAATACTCTAGAAGTTCTATATCTTTCTCTGTAGTTGATATTTCCTCGAAATAATAAAAAGGTTTTATTTTCGTTAAATACAGCAAGTCGTTATCATACCAATGTTGCTAGGTCCTACCATCGAGGGCGCAACCATCTATGCGAAACGGTGTGCTTTCCACTTGCCATTAAATCCAGTGATATTAACACATCTGTGTAGGTAGCTATATTCTTTGTGTGCTTGTATTTTTTGTTGACGTCTTATGGCAATTATACTTCCTTGGTTTTTTTAGTTTTAATTCTTTTTTTAATTTTCAAAGCGTTTGTTGATAATATTTTCGAATAAGAATATCAATTTGACTCTTTTCCACTACATTTGATGAACGTTGTTAGGTTATCGTTACTTTTCAATTGGACAATTAAAATGTAATGAAAACTACTATTCTAACATAAGAATTTTCTATTCCATTCATTTTTAAAGATTTCAAGTAGTAAATAACAGTGCAATTATGAATGCATAAAGAATGTAAGCATTACGAACACTTATTTGTAACTATACAAGATGTTGAGTATCTGCTGGTAAGTTTCATCATGTTTTTTTCATTATTTCTAAGAAGATTTATTTTCTAAAGCTAATTTCAGAGGGAGCTAGTGCTTTGATAACCTTTTCAAAATTTGTAGCATAACTTGTCTTGCTAGACGATTGAAATTCCAGAAATTTTGTTCATATTAAAGAAAGTAACACCCAACGTCAAAATGGCGATAAATCAAATTAATTATCAACTGGAATAATTTTTTCTTTGCTGTAGTTTATGTTTACACTAATTTAATTTCCTATACCAAATCTATTGTTCTTGTATATTGGATAATGTTGACCTGGTAGGTAACTAGGATATAAAAAATATCAATTTCGATATTTGTAAATATAAGCTTTTACTTTCAAATGTATTTATTTGCAGCTGTTCTGTAAGTTTTTTATTGAATATTTTTTAATGTAAATACTCTCTAATCAGGGCTGTTTTAAATGCCCTTCAGTGGTTTATTTCTAAGTGACTTTTTGCAACATAGTGTACCTTTCCAAAAAAATTGAATGCAAATTCTTAAAATTGTAAAGAGTAATCTTAGGATTTTAATACGAATTTTTTGGCAAGGTTTCACATATTTTCTTTATCAGCAGAGAGATTCTGAGGAAAGATAAGTAATTTATGTGTCACTGGATCAGTGAAAAGGACGTCAAGTATTAAGCTTAAGGGGGTCCGAGACACAAAAATCGTCAATTTTTTATTATTTTAAGAAATGTTCTGTGTTTTTCTGCTTAAAATGAAATCTAAATCATGTTTCTACCTTAATTAGTACTAGAGATATAATAACTTTTGTGGTGCGTTGTTTTGAAAATCTAACACTCTTGACAGTTGTTGTCATGGCAACAACATCTGTCTTTAAAACTTTAAATGCGTTTTTCTCCATGATACATTTTTTTCAAGATTTCCTGCATTCAAATTGCTATAAGTCGAAAACCGATAAAGTTTAAGGGTTGAAATTTGGAATAGATCTTTTTCAAACAATATACTTTAATTTTGATACAGAAAATTTGAAACAAATATTTACTTTTAAAAATATGACTTTTTGAAAAAAGTACCTTAAAATTTTCAAAAATTTTCATTCGAATATTTTTTATTAAATTAATATTTTTTAAATTGCTGAATCAAAATTAAAGTTTATAAGTTTCTGAATAATTTACAGCAAGAATTTTAAAAATTGATCAAGAATATTTTGAGTTTTAGCAATTTAAAACAAACCCCTCTTTTTTTCAAAACTTTTTTAATTTAAAATAAAAAAAAAAAAACTTTTGGAAAATTTGGTGTGATTTTTTTGTTTGATGGGTAATCAGTACAAAAAAATTCAAAATTCTAAATTAATTAATAAAAAAAATTTTAATGTGTCCCGGACCCCCTTAATTTAGGAAGCAATGGGGATGGTGCTAAACTCGAGTTTACCTAGGCGTTGTGGAGTCTAATTATTGACTGAGTTATTAAATATTTAAATAAGTTAAGCCAACATTATTTCGGTAGTTTTACGATTAACACATCATTAGTATCAAGCGAATTGATGGGGAAATATTTCACACGCACATAAACGGAGCCACGAGTAAATGATGAAAACAAAGAATACACCAACTATGCGTCCCTCTTGATTATAAATGAATGCGTGTTCCAGGTTCGTTTATCTTCCCCTAGCTTCCCGTTTCGAATTTTAAAAATTACATCCAGCCGTGGTTTGACTGCGTTTTAGAATATTCGACGTTTATTGATATCTTTCCCTAAAGATTCTAATTCCGATGTTCGCAGACTTCTAATCGTCTGCGTGGATTGAATGGAATGTTGCCAAATCTGTTGGAAGGAAAAGTTTTGTACGTCCGTTTCGGTGAGCAGATATGAGTGCTAATTAAAATAGGGACTGAGAACTTTGATTTCCCTAGAGGCATCCTTCGGAAATTCTAAATTGCTGATTTGTTTTGTTTGACTTTACGGCCGAATGTGGTTTATTTATTAAAGAATTTAATAAGCTCTTAATCAAGTTTTCTGAGAATAAGTATTGAAAGCGAATAACGAGTACGAAACTAACCTTGTTTGAATGCATGTCTTTGAGCTAGAACAGTGATGCAATATTCTAGTGTTGAAATGTTTTGTAAAAAATAGTTTCAAACCTTGAGTCTAGAGTTTTGTATTTTCTTCGAAACGATTTATGTCTTAAAAAACAAGAATTCGCTCTTTGCTATTTGTATAATTTCTAGTGCACTGTAATCATAATAACCTGTCGGATATGCACTATTTTCATAAATATTTCATACAAAGTATTATAATTTAGTTTGTTTTCTCCATTATTCATTCAGTGATCCAGGAGCAATCTAACTTTATGTGAAATTTAGTATTAATTTAACTGTGTACAAATATTAATTTATAATATTTCTAATTTTGCATTCGCCCAATTACTATTTAAGAATTGAAAACTTCAAAAATACGAATTTCTTCTAGTGTTATAAGATGTTTAAATTTCAGAAAACGGGAAATTTTGAAATGCTTTGCCTTATTTCCTGTTTCCTCAACTTTCATTTTGAGTTGCTTATTATTGACAAATACTTCGCTGAAATTGTTTTGTCACCAGATCCTGATTATTTTTGAGCATTTTGATATGATAACTTCTGAACTGAAATGGAGACATTGATTGCTTTATGACAGTTACAGTTTACCCGGCATTTAAACTATCCCTAGTTGTTTTTAATAAGGCACATATAGTTTCTTAATGAGAAACTGTAGACTTTATGTGTATTTCAGTTATTTAAAATAATAATATAGTTCAAATGTAAATTATAAAAATCAATGGATACCAATTACTCAATTGTTGAGTTATGCAACAAAACGCACAATTATTAAAAATATCATATGTTTTGTTACTCAAGGCCAAGGTAAAACATAGACCATGTACAAAAGACCATGTTTTTCAAGTCACACAAGTCCAACTCCTATTCATACGGGAGCTGTCTCACAGATGTAATCCTCAAAAGTGGGAAGGAGTAGCTGAAATTGCGGAGCATGGACAGGTTTGAAAGTTCTTAATTCCTTTAACAAAAGTCATATATCTAAAGTGTTCGCTCCTACGTCTTGTCAGATCAATCTTATTCAGTTTATAATGCAAAGACTGTCCAGGGTGATTTACGGGATATGAAAATGTGGGTAGGAAAATACCACGAATCTTAAGAAGTAACTAACGCCAGAACATGCTCCTTCGATAGCACTGAACCAATTAAAGCCTTAGAGATAACCAAACTACAAAATTAGTTCAAATATAATTAGAATCAGTTTTGCGTTGTTACGTTTGCTTGTAGGTAGTGGACAAATTTCTTAGTTACTATATATTTTTGTCTTGTAAGTCTTTTGTATGTGGGTCATTCTGAAATTAAGTGGAAATTTGACAGTCAAAACTTTTGAAAAATAAAATTAAAGTTTTATTATTTATTTTATGTATTTAGTGTTCTGTTAGGGCAAATGAAGTTGTACAACCATCAAACAGAGGTCAAGAAAGCATTTTAAGCAAATGAAAGCCAATTTATCATTTCCTTAAAACATGGAGATGACATATAGTCCCATGGAGGTGACATTCATGGGAATGGAGCTACAAGTGTTTGCATGGAGGTGACAAAATGTTTCAGTTTCATTTAACACAGTGTAATGTCTTCAGGTATTTCATAAAAAATGAACTGTTCATGAATGTTCATTGTCAGTTGTTTTAAAATGGCCACAACCTCATCTTGCACTGTTGCTTCACATTCTTTTGGTGTCATGTTGCTTCACAATTTGTTTTTGGTGTCATGTCATCTTGACATGAAGCGGATCTGGTAAGAAGCTTCAAAACATTCCGAGACATTTGCCACATAATAGCAATCACTCTTTCTACCAAATGCTTAGACAATAATATATTCATTAAATGCACTTGAGTCTGGTCGTAAAGATTCAAACAATGAGCAGAACATTAAGTTTTTCACTGTTTTCAATTTCCCTACCTATGTAATGTGATTTGGTCGTCTGAACCTTTGAAATGCACACTTTGTATCTCCTTGGTGTACTTACATTAATAATTTTTGTTGAAATCAACATGTATCAGCATCTTATCTGTTCCGAGGTTATTTTTTAGGTTGAAAATTGACCTGTATTGGACTAATTGCAAACATGCTTCATGAAATGAGGAAGCATATGATTGAATTTATTAATTAGTTCTTTGACTTTTATTTCTACTTTTGATTTAACCACTTTCTTAGCTGACTTTTTTATTCCTTTAACTAAACTTTACTTCTTTCCTCTTCCATTGCTCAACGCATGTAATTACATTTTCAAAATTATTTGTCTCAACGTGTTTGTTAATGCACTTCTTACATCTCCTTTCCAGACATTCTTCTTTACTTTTTACTACATCCTGACAGCAGAGATTTAACCTTCTGGTCTAAATCATTGTAATTGAAAACTTTGAGGATTTTTAATTTTTCAAAAATTAAAAACATTTTCATGCTTTTCACATGCACATGTTTTTTACATCAGGTTGCAATACCTAAAATGGTAAAAAAAAACAGAACGTTGAGTATGGAATATTATAGCCAGATTCTACTTCAACTTTTTATGGAGATTTTAAGATTTTCCATTTTGGTTCTCTTTTGTTTTTAGTATTAGTCCTTAATGCCTGGTTCCATACGGCTGACATCTTACTCAAAAAAAACTTCACGATGTCAGATCTTATTCTCATTTTATTTTTTGTTTGGTATGTGATTGTCTCTTTAATTACTTCAGCAATGTTTTTCTCACTATATTTTATTCAATTTTTCCCATTATGGACTAAAGTGGGATCTTGTGCAAACTTTGATACATTATAATTATTTTCCCAGACCTTACCAAACTAAATGCTTTTTGACCTTTCCTTTATTTTGTATTGTAATTTTTCTCTATCTGAGTAGTTAACGCAGTTCCAAATTCAAGTTTTTTTTCTCTAGGAGAAACTTTTACTCAACGTAAAAGATTTTTGACCTTCTGCTGTGGACTGTTCATATTTTTAAACTTCTCTTTCAAACAATAGTTCCTCTTATATTTCTCCTTATTTGTATTGAGCTTCATTTTTTCTTTATTTTCTTTTTCAAGTTGCTTAATCTTAATCGTTCAGTAGGACTTTGATTTGTTTCTTTTAGCAAGCCTTTTTCTGCCTCTTTCCCTGTTGCTTACTACTCTCCCAATAACAGCTACACTTTGAAGGCCTACACCAACAGCTTCTACTAGGTCAACTAATTCACTGTTTAGTGGAATATCAATTTCCTTTTTTTCTTCAAATCGAGATTTTCTTGTTTTTTGAACCCATTTTTTTTACTCTCTCTTTTCTGTTGGAAGTACTGAAATATCTTTTATTTTTCCTTCTTTTCTTCTATAATATCTCTCCAGCTCCTTCCTTTTAAATTCTACATACAGTTCTGGATCATTTTAAATTCTATTTATTTATTGCTCAGGCTCTTTCCTGATTTTACTAAATTTGATTATATCAGATTTCTTATACATGGTACCAAATATACAGATTGACCTCGTACCATGTCAGAAACTTCAAAAGAGAATTTCAGTCATGAGGATACTTAAATTATCTTCCGATGCCATATCATATATACCCGATGCTCAATGCCATATTTTTAAAGAAAAATTAAAGATTCTATTAACATACATAATCAGACTCAAAGTTACAAGTGTTCAAACATTGTAAATCAAATAAAACTGGTAGCTAACACTACAGGTTCAAATCAGAATTAATTGGCAGGTTAAATCAGTACAGGTTAGAGAAAAAACAATTGGACTCCTTATTTTTTTACCCAAGATTGTTCTTACTTTAATAAATAACCGTTTAGAATCAATTTTTAACCATATGTCACACTGTAAAATTTCTCATAAGAAATATTTGTTCACCTCCATGTATGCCTGTCACCTCCATAGTTCCATGTTGGAACTTAGCCATGGAGGTGACATCCATGGAGGTGACATTTCAATGGTTAAACCACATTTTAGCCTAACATAAAATAATCCCAGCCACGTGCTTTGATTTCCAGATTATTTTATACAATTCCTAACTATCTGTTGAAAAACGTTCAGCAATAAATGAAAGAACCTAAAATAAAAAAATGCCATGGAGGTGACATTGTAAAAAGAATTCATGAGTTTTCAAATATAAAGATAAGAAACAGACAAAATAATACTTACTATTGAGTCTAAGATATCTTACAGTAAAGATAGCTGATTAGAGCTTCTTTTAATTACACTTTCAGACATGTGCTGTTTTCTAGTAGACTTTTTTAAAGGTTATTTACATTTTATGCAGAGCTGACAAAAATAGCAGGCACAAAGGAATTTACTGATTTTTCAATATTAAATTTAATTAAAAATATAATAATTTCAAGTGTATTGTGTAACAATAAGACTCTTAACACTAAATAGAGCTACTAAATAAAGGAATTTCTTACACTGTTTAAGTTTCAACTATATCTAAACCTAGAAACAGGGCTAGGGACGGCCATGGAGGTGACATTTTCCATGGTTAATTTACTTTTTCAATTATAAATATGAAAATATTTATTCTTTTAACACTATTTGATGAAAATATACCTTAATTAAGATATATTACTATTGTATAAAAATAAATTAATGCATAAAATTCATAAAAAAAATGTAGATGACTCAACTTTCCACTTAATTTCAGAATGACCCATGTATACATATGTATCTTTACATTTCTTCTGTGCTACTTCAAGATGACACATCAAAACAATGTAAATCGCGCAATTTAATCGGTTTATTTTTTGCTTCGAAAGTACGATTCAATTATTTTCCCATAATTATCTTCCATAAAACTCATTATACTTTCAATCCACAACGCTTCAGGTAGTTTTTTGCAGAAAAGGAAGTCATGAAAAGAAAACTAACTTCCAAACAATTTTCGCAATCTTCAAGGACCATAAATCACAACAGTTTTGTTTAAACAACGTATTCTAGGGGAGTAAATTATACCATCTTCATTAACGAGTGTAGGGTTCTTACTTCTTTCCTTTATTCTATTCGAACAAAGATTCGTGATAAAAGCCTTGAGAGAAAAAAAAAGCGAGAAGTCTAAATGAGCAAGCTAAAAAAAAAAAGATTAACTGAATGAAAAGTCCTACATTCCAGAAGCAAGGTCACAAGAGGTCGCCAGTCGGCACTACTCATGGGGGGTACACACCTACACACACACGCACAGGTGCACAGGCGGTGACTCACGCTTTGCGTGCATTCATACATACGAGAATGCATACCTGGAGTTGCTTTTCTTCAAAATTAGGGGATCGTACATAAATCGAGAAAAATTAGTGCAAACCATTTGCCGTTCTGTTTGGATTCATTTTTCTTCCAAGATCGCGTTGTAATGATCGTTTTTCTATTTGAATTTATTTGCTACACACTTTATTCATACAAATTATGGAACCATATTAGAATAAAAGATATAAAAAATTCGATGGATACATCAGTTTTTGAATTTGTCAAAATAAAAATAATGAATAGGCTTGTTAAAGTAAGTTATATGTGAGCTGCTGCAGGTAATAGTAAAAAGAGGTTGCTGCATAGGTGAAGCAAAACTTTTGGGGACCCGTAAAAAATCAGGCTAATAAAAAATATTTATATTTTAGCTGAAGGTAAAAAAAAATGCTTGCTTAATTGATTAGTATGAAATATACTGATTCACAACATTTAAATAATTACTGTTCGTATTATTATTTTTTTATTGCAATTAATTATTGAATATGCATAAAAGCTAGCAAATGGCTTGACTTTGTTAGTGGCTCTTGTTTATGGGTCTGTCTACTGTCATTTTTGAGCTCTTTGTGTGTTTGTGAGAAGATAATGTAATTGGTTATTTCTTCTATGAATAGCGATACAACTACACGAGCAACATGAAAGAAAAATTTGACTTTTTGTATCCTAAATAGGAAGAGTGTAAAATTATTCACATCCTAGGCATAGCAAATATTTTTGACGAGGACAAAATTGTGCTTAGAATTAAAAAAACAAAATTTTCCAAGAAAATCATTTTTAATCGATATTTTATTAAAACCGCCACTTTAATCACATCCAGGCCCACGAAACCAGTCTTCTTCCTATCTTCTACGCCACTGATTGCTAGATTTGTATATCGTTTACGTGCATTTTTAATACTTGTTTCTTTGTTCGTATTTATGAAGATGCAATGAAATAATCGTTTGAGACTTGCGTTGGAACAGGAATGTTTTGTTATCAAACTTCTCGACTTAATCAAAGTTTTTGAATGGAATAATTTAATATCGAAAGAGCCTTTTATTAGTTTGTTTCAAAATCAAACACCGGGGTATGCTATAAAAAATTGAAGTAAAAATCTCAATCCTCTAATGTGTTCTAGAGACAAACTTTACCTGATATATAGTAGAAAACTTTTGAATCTGTACCATAAAAAACAAATACTGTGAAGAAAGCAATTTATTCTCTTCGTACTGTCATTTGAATTGTTCTTACAAACAAGTGTCAAAAATTTTGTAGTGATAACAATATATATCTACTATATCTGCTAACTCGAGAGTGATATCGATTACTTTCATCGAGTATTTCATCCAACAAATAAATTTTACTGAAACAAATGAAACTACTATTTTAGTATGTTTTACGGATATATTTTCATTAGGTAATTGTATATAAGCAAGTTTTATGCTCTATCATTGAAAAAATTAGACAATGGAAAAACGATGAGGATATTTTTCTGACAACTATTAGTGTAAAGAAATCAATAAAGCCTTAGTAATTTCTTCGTCAATAATCTCTGATTGTGTAGTGGAATGAATTGCAATTCGTGAAAAGACATTGGGACAAAATTTTGTGAACATTTGGCAGATTAAGTCATATTCATTCTTCGGATTCAATAGAATTTATATGTTTAAAAAGTCAAACAAGAGAGTTGAAAGTGATACATCCTTCTATGTTGCATCGCGATCACTGCTTTTCACATGAGGCGTCCCCTAATAGCAGTTGAAAGGGAATCGCTGGAGAGGGCATTAACTATGTAAGCGCATTTTCGCCGCAACCAGTTCATTACTATACAAACCCTCTGCTGTGCGATAAACCTAGTTCCCTGCCTCTTCCCCCAGCCTTCTTTATTTTGTTTCGTTTCTTTTTTCGAACTAGTTTCGTTTTGGTTGAGAATCAGTCGCTCACAGACTGCGGGTCGCCGCAAAAGATCATTTGCTGCTCCGTGGTCATTTACTGGAAGAGGAAAAAAAAGTTAAATTTTTTCTTCTTCCGTCAAATGTGTGTGTATTCCGTTCTCAAATGGCAGATAATCACGGACCGCGAATGCTGATTATTCGGCTCTCCCTTTATGAGTCCTTTAAAAGAATCTGTTGTGCGTTCCGAAGAAAAAATAATGCACTCGCATGCGTCGGCTATCGCTTGAAATGGCTTACTGTTGGGAAGCTCTATTACGTGGCAAGGTTCAAAAAATAACAAAGGTAAATTCAAACAACTTAAGGCAAAAAAAGCCTTCGAAAATGTTTTCTGGGATTTTAAATTTCACGTTGAAACTGCATTTATTTTGCGTTTAGTATTCTAGATATAAGCAAGTTTCTCACTTACATATTTGCATTTATAAGCTTGTCTTTTTGTTGGTGTTTTATGACGCAAGGGTCATAATTGGCCAAGCAACGTCAAGTAAATGAACATGAACACACGGAAAATTTTACGGATTCAGAAGAGAAATACAATCAAGGTGGAATCGAACATGCACCGGCTTTAACATTGTGCTAACGAAGTGTGCAACTAGTTTTTCCTTGATCTATATAATTAGTAAAATTAGATATATTTCTTAATTACAGGAGTTCTATAATAGCTGAGATATAAGTGTTTAGCACACACGCATTTGAAAGTATAGAGATGTAAAATTATCTTTAATAATCTTTTGGCGAATATTCTCAAGCATATTCTCCAGCAGTAGAATAATAGAAAATTTTCTTTATAAAATGCATAAAAAATAACAATATGGTACATATTTTTTAAATCTAAGAATGAATACATGAAAATTAATCGTAACTTTAAAATGTAGTAGTTTTTTATTGAGTCTAACACGAAAATAAAGACATATAAACATTTAACTTATTTTTGTACTTTTATTTTCAACAATACTTTTATCTAATAATCACTTTCAGAATGCGAAGTTAACATTTTATCATCTACAGCTCCTGCAAAATTCTGAATAGGTTTCTCATGTTTCCTTTCTTTTAAAAGTTTCATATTATGTGCAACATGTCAATTTTCCTCTTCTTTCAACACATAATCTATTCCGTTAAGCAGAGTGGATTACCCCGTACGTGCTAAAGCTTCGCTTGGTAGCTGCGTGTAGTGGCTGGAATTGTTATGAACTGCACTGTAAAAAAAATCCCGTAAAATTTACGGTTTTAAACTGGCAGCTGGGTTGGTTGTGCGAAACCGTAAAAATTACGAAGTAAATCCGTAGAAATAACGGTTTTTTACCATACGAGATCAAGTTTCCCCCGTAAAAGTTACGAAGTAAAACCGTATTCTCAACGGTTTTCCCCATATGAGATCAAGTTTCCCCCGTAAAAGTTACTTAGTAAAACCGTATTCACAACGGTATTTTGCCATATGATATCACATTTTTTCCGTAAAATTTATGAAGTAAATTTGTAGTCGCAACTTTTTTTACCATGAGATCTAGTTTTCTCCATATGTTTCAGTTTTAAACTGTTTACATAAAAGTATTTAATTGGTGAAAGTTATAACCAGTTACCATAAAAAATATAGTATAATTTCGCAATCAGAGAACTATTTTTAACTAGTCAAGAACAAGTTTACTGTAGTTTTTAGTTTATAACTGTTTACAAAACCATATGGAATTGATGTTACAACCAGTAACCATAAAAAATATGCTGCGATTATGTAGTGAAAATGGTTTTAAACACAAAATAATGGAATTACACTTAATACTATAAGGCTTACGAATTGGGGAAAAATGTAAATTTCAGCTATACAGTTGAAACAGTTTTGCACACAAAATAATGGGTTTTCTCTGAAATCTAGTTTCGAAGTGTGGATAAAATGGTAAAGTCATCTTTTAAAACAGTATAGAACTATTGCAGAGCAAATAAATTAAAGAAAAATACTGTCAATATACAGTGAAATCTGTGTGTAACGATACTGTCTATAACAATATTTTATTTAGATCCCTACAGAATGGTTATAGATAGGTTTCACTGAATAATGTTTATTACTTTTGTTATTTTAATAATGTTCAAACATTTAAATTAAATAGTCTAACTAAATTATGCTAGAATATTATTCAATTATACAGAATGAGAAAAATTAAAGTAAATCATTTCAATATGTATGTTGAGGATACTTATTAAGTAACAAACTATATAAACATGTAGAAAAAAGTCTGTATAAATGAAAAAATAAATGTTGTTGTCTTTTTATGTTAACAGTGATAAATTTTTAAAATATAGAACTCTGGAGCTTTTCATTTAAGAAACTTTGATAACTTTGATTTAAATAGCAAATCACCTTTAAATATGGTTACATTATACACTGCTGTTTTGTGAGGTACATTTGTTTGTTGCATATAATTTAAGCAATAAAAATTAAAGTAATACAAAATGAGCAGGCAAAAATATACAATAAACAGAAATACAAATATAATCAGGGTTCATTGATTTAAATTTTTTTAAATCAAACCATGATTACAATACAATAACTTTGATGCAATTAACAGAATCAAGATACCTAATATTTTCATATCTATTCAATGAAATGTTCAACACCATTCAAAGTCCATAAGTTTATTTTATAAGATCAAAACGTTTTGATTCACGGATTTCTTTTTTTGGAGGCTTTGGATCCTTTATCAGGATTCATCCTCAGAAAACACCTGTAAAATACAAATTGGACAGAGAAAAATTCTTTAGTGATTTTGCTTTATTCAAAGTTTAACAAGTTTATTTAACATTTAAGTGCTGTCATGGGTCTCACAGACCCCGAGTGACAGGTTGTTTCCACCTCTCAAAGTGAATATTGGTCAATGTCCTATTCAGTACCTTCCTACTGCGTCCAAGAGAAGCCACATTCCAACACTGGTTTGGATGTCCCAACTATTTCGTATTTCACACTATTTGCATTTCCCGCATGGTCTCTTAGACCCTACACAGCATTTGCGTTACTGTTCTTGCTGAATGAAATAGTCTAAGTTTGAGTAGGGAATTTCAGCAGAGTCTAAAATGGCCAACAAACTTTACTAAGAAACTACCTCTGTATCTATCACAAAAACAAATTCAGGATATTGTTGATAATTGGTCGGAAATAGAAGTACTGGGACAGTGAAATATCGGATACTATTGAAAGCAAACACGAAACAGATTTGGAAATTTTTGCAGAAGAAGACATTTTAAGTGCGTCTTCACAAGAATATTTCTAAGGAAAAAATAACTTCAAATGGGATGCTGGGGTGGGGGACCTAATTGTGCCGTTAGAACACCAAACCACAACATAGTTTTAGTTTCCAGGGTTGAAATGTCCTGATATATTTCATGTTAAGAATTGAATTATCTAAATTTAAAATGTATAAATAATAATTATCTAAAGAATCTTTCATTAATATATATTAATTAACTTTATACGCACTTTAGTGAGCAAGGTCTGAGAGACCCCTCCACACTAGTGTGGAGACGGTTTGTGACACAGCAGTTAAGGGTTAAAACTAATTTAAAAAATAAAATCAAACACTATAGGACCCAACCCTTTTTTTTTTATAAATGTCATGTGAAAAATTAAATGCGACAAATCAGTTAAAGTAATGTTCTCGCATGTACTTAAACTGCAATTTAAAATTGTGCCTTCAATTCTCCGCATTTCTTTGACAAATTTATGATCTTGAAAAACACGATACTTAAAAGAATTGTACAGGGTGTCCTAAAAGTTCCTGTACTGACGATTCATGAATTTACTATACAAAATCAACAAACTTTAAAACAAATAATTTTATGTTAATGGTGAAAAGCACTTATAAACGAAAAAAATGTGGACTTACATTTATAATAAATGTTTAAAATTTCTGCAATTTTCTTGGGAGGCAAAGCTGAGTTGTTTACACATATTTTTAGAAACACCTTTCAAAATGCTGAGAGTGACTTCTTGTATCCTTTGAGTACTGGCAATTTTCAGTTGGTAGAATCGCATATTAGCAATTGGAGTGTGCCAAGTTCGTAACTTAATACAGCCAAAGACCGTTGTATACGTAGGGGCCGTGCATGTGAAATCTGTCTTATCTTCAAATGTCCTTACGTTGGCGTGGTGGGGAAGTATGGAGAAATTAAGCGTCATCTCAGGTGTTGATCTCGTTATCTGACTAGGGTTCAAGGTTTTGTCCTCGGATCTTTCCTTCGGGATTGATTCTTAATTGTCACTAATAGCCCTTTTGTGTTCCTCTCATGTGACATTAATAAATTACCAATCAAAACCACTTTCAGGCAATGACGTGATATTAGTGCGGGTTTACTATAACTTGTCTGCTTTTCCACATTTTTTAGTTGAAAAAAAACCATGGATTCTTTCAACTTTCAATAAAATTCTTTTGATCATTCCCTGCAAGTAGAATCTCATGGGAAGATTCTATTATTCATTTCTATAGAATATAATTATTTGGGAAGTTTCTATTTGTAGTAGAATCACTTAGAAAAGCCTACAATTTTTATTTCCTTTAGAATAGAATCCTTTGAAAATATTCTATTGCTCATTTCCTTAGAATATAATAATTTGGAAATATACTATATTGCTCATTTAAAAAAAAATATTATTTTCGAAGATTCTTTTGGCCAAGTAAATTAGAAATGCTTAGAAGTCAAGCAGGGAAGATTATAGGTTGCAAGATAGAGTTATGTGTGTGAATCTCTCAAAGCATAAAAATTTTGAGTTCAAAATAGCTTTATTTCTAGGTTAAGTGTTCTAGGTGTAAGCAAGGTTTTTTCTTATTTTACATTTAAATTGATAAGCTTGTCCTTAGTTGGTTAATCACACAATTTAAACCGTTTCACAACCGTAATGCACACCAGTGCCATTCGTGTAGTACATCGGTTGAAAATCACTGACATGGATCTTTAAAATTGCACAAAGAAATCTTTATTAGGTTGAGAAATAGTTTTATTTCCAGATTTTTAATCCCTTTTAGAAAATAATTTGACAGACGCTATCTAAGATCTCATTTGAATGTAAAAGGTAATACATTTCAATCCTTAATTTAAAAGAAAATCGAAATATCTCATCTATGTCAAAATTAAATTCCGTTGAAACAATACTCTTCATTCTGGCAAATTGATTATGGCGCAAAATTGTTTTCTCTCACATCAAAATGAGAGTGAATGAATACTTCTTTTTCGAGGGATCATCGGAACTATGCTATTAAAGTAATATGAAGAGAAGTTGGGAGTGTAAGAAACACAAAGGACCATTACTTATTGAAGAGGATAGCTAGTTATCTTCATTGCTCAAATATTTTCTGAAGCTTAATTAAAATTCCATTTTCTTCAGTCATTTGGTAAACTATGCGATAATGTACTTTTTACTGAATTGAACAGAGTTCATGCTGTATTATTTTCTTCCACGTTACTTCAAAATTCTTAAGACGTTTTCAACTTTTACTTATTCATTTATTCTTGGGGGGGGGGAAGACTGAAGGTAGAATACGTAAAAATAATTAATATGTACGTTTATGTCTTGTGAGAATTGCCAACAATATGTTTAAAAGCATACCAGTCTTGTGAAGCATTACTGTGTGTGGGGGGGGGATCTGAATCTGTATAGTTTTTTGTAAGGTTTAAATAATAGAGTATAGTTTAATAGTATTTGTAAAGTCAAAAAAAAAAAAAAAAATTTTGTTTATTTCATTTTACTTTCTTAAGTGGTTAATTTAGAAAATTTGTTTCTATGGTGTTTTAAAGTAATCATGTATTTTAGATTTATGTTTTTTCCGAACGTTGTTCTGAAATTGAATCAAATAACGATTTTTAAAGTCTTAGGTCTTAAAAAAACGATTATACAAATAAAAAATGCTTTTTAGTCTTAAATTATTCCTGATCTTAAAAAAGTAATATTTCAACTTGTAGTGTAGGGAAACTCTGGAAGCTGATGATGACTGTCTGAGTCGATAGTAAATTTATTGCATTGCAACATATTTAGGTTTTTATTGTGTTACCTGAATATTATTTAAATAGATAATATTCAGGTAGGTAACATATATATTTTGGAGCTATTCACTTAGGCACCTGCAGAATTTTACGAATGTATTGTTAGCAGTTGTTAGTAGCTGTTTTCCAAACATGAGGTTGTGTTATCGTAAATAAAAACGTCTTAACACAATGAAAACGTGTTTTTGTTTATTATCTATACATCTAATTTTATAAGGTGCATTTTGTACTATAAACACAGACGTATTGGTTTTACGTGCGTGGAACGTGAAAGTTCTATAATACTTGATAGAACTTTGGAATTCAAGCGCAAGACCATATTATAATATTGCTATTCTCTGAAACAAATGAAATCAAAACAAATAAATTTAACTATGTAGTTACTTTTGTCTAGAAAGAATACCATTAAATATATTCCAATTCATTGAATAAAATATTCCACGACCATTCAAGCCGAAAGTTTTGTTGATTTTTCGATTCGTATTTTTGAATTTCAACCGAGAGAGGAAAGGAAACGGAAACTACGATTTGTATAGCGACTGCGATGGGATTCTCGCCCTTATGGCGGTAACAAAGGAATCCAAGGGGGAATGAATGAATTAATGCACAGGAAAAGCGTAACATCAGCGGCAGCGTCCCGTTTTTTCAATAGATATAACTTTTAATTTCTTTCACAAATATTTCAAAAGAATTCAAAGCCAAATGTCTAGAAGAATGGCGAAGGGAAGCTATTCCTCCCTTGCAAACGGATAAAAAGCGAAACATAAAAATAAGCTTTCCCCCAGAACTTCTCATTAATTTTTTTGCTTACGCTTGCATTACATCTTCACAAAAGATTAAAAAATGACACAAAACTGCATCAAATTTTCAGTTTGAAGGGAATACATATGGTGTACTAGAGAGAGGGGAACGTCAGTGCGATTTAAAAAAATACACACTGTAACACAAAACTATTGGCTGACAAAGAATAATTTGTATATTTTTACTCATTTTTCTGTCAACACATTCTTTAAAATGCTAAGAAAGGGAGGGAAAAGAAAGAGAAAAAGCTTTTATATTCATCCTAAAGTTGAATTATTTCTTATTGTTTAGAGAATAAATCGTGGTCATATAGAAAAGTTCCCTTATGTAGCGACGGAAATTTTCTTTCATGAGTCAGTAAAATCCGTATAATAAAATAAATGTCTCAGAAACTGAAGAGAAACAGACTAAGCATTTTTTCTCCAATTATATATTTCTCCTTTGTACCAGTTTTTATGAACAATAAAAGTAGGAAAGGTCGACGATTTGAAATGGTGAAGTTTAAAAACGGGGTGGCAGATTTCTCCTGAGTGTGGGACGTAAAATGCAATTATCGAGCCAATCCATCTATTTTGCTTTCAAGCAAAGTGGACTTCAAAGCATCATTATGAAGGAAGAAGAAGAATGAAATGATCAATTTGCATACTAAACTATACGCTTACCAAGAAACATTTCACGAAATTCTCTATAGTTATGTGATTTCTTCAAAGTCGGTTAGGGATGGCTTATGAAAATGCAGTTTCCTTCCAATGCAACAATACCGAGTACAGTAAAAAAAGAAATACAAGTTTTTTTTTTGATATTTTAAAGCAGATTTAGTATTGAAAAGAGAAGGTTTTTAAAATGTGCCTCCAACCTGATATAATGGTCTTAGCTTTCGCGTTCACCCAGTGCGTGGTGACGTCGTAGCTCAGTGGGTTTGTCCAACCAATTTATGAGTTGAAGGTGGTGAATATTCGATTCCTGTATTTTACAAATCGCACCCCGGAAAGAAAAGTGACGCAACTCAAAATCGCAGAATTTGAGAAACATCAATTTATAGGATACTATAAAACTTATATTGAAAAAGTATAAGCTTCTTTTAGATTTTAGGTAATTATTTATGGTGGTAACTTCTATTATATTCTATAGAATAGTAATATAATACGCGCTGGGGCACTTCATACATATTTTTCAATGACATAAAATCCAAAATTTTATTTTTATAGCTGTGTTACTTTTCTTGCCGGGGTGCGATATGTCTGTTTTTCTCTTTTGTGTAAGTAAATCTTTTTTGGTGTGTACGTCCTTTACTGGTCAATGTTTATCTTGTGCTTGGTGGAGCGGGTCAAAATATGGTTCTTGTTCCATAAAATTCAACCAACAGTCATATAGGCCTATAACACCTAGTTAGAATCTTTGTTTGTAAGAGCATGGATGTTAGTGACTGTCCCTGTTAAGATCAACGGTGGCCTACCCACTGGGTGCTCATTCACAAATCGCCGCCAGTTCGTCCCTTGTGGTGACAAAGACGGATAAGTAATTTGGTAATTTTTAATTAACTTCCTACTAGAGCAACACAACGGGTTGTTGACGACGGTCCGGGATCAATCCCCTAAGTGAAAGATCCGAGTGACAAAGACAGAAGAGATCAGTAGTCCTATATTAAAAATAAGGTTTTAAATACTCTCTTACGTCCATTGTGTGTTGTATTGCTATAGTTTGACATAAAATAAATAACCTAACTTTCATTACTTTTGTTTTTATTATTTTCAAGAGATTGGTGTTTTCGGTTTCATTATTTTTGTTGAAAATTGACTAAATTTGAATTTTGTGTTTTAATTGCTTGACTAAGTTCAATTCTAACGGTACTTATTTTTAATAATATGTAACTTTTTACCACCTCAATTTCTCTCGTCAGTTTTCGATAGTATTTTCTTTAGTCTTTTGTATGGATTTTATATATCTCGATCTAAATTCTTCAATGCTAATTCGTTCATTATGCAAGCAACACTTTGGTCCAACATGAATACATCGACCTTAAGTAGACTGAAGTAAGCATACGTATGACGAAATGTTTTCTGTTCAGAAATGGAGTACATATTAGCATGTTGGATGCTCTGTCACATATCCACTCAATGTAGATGTGGTTTGATTTATATTTTTTTAAATGTGCCTTATGTGAGCACTTATTACTGTAAGAACAAATTATATGTCGCGATTCCCTCAAAAGTTTTATTTCAAATGGAATAGGCATAGTAGAAAATTATTTTTATAAATCCCTATTGTTTTTTATTATTTTAAAATAAATCATGTTAATATGTGCGTATTATAGAAATTGCTCTATCACGGAAATTCTATATGTTGGGAGCTTTTTTGAGAATCTAATTTAGAGCTTTATTAATATAGATACAAAATATTCCACAATTCTAAATTAAAAATTCGGAATTCCTAATATTCTACTTGAAACACAAGTTTTAGTAAAATGATTCAAATCAGATTGTACAGTTGATACTTCCTCGTTGTGATATTCAAATTGAACCGACAAAGTGCTACAAATCATTTCTGCTTTCTCCCTTTCTTATTAATAAACTTCCCTAGGGACTTTGGGAACGCGTAGGGAAACCAATATAATAATATATTCTCTAGTATTTTTAACACGCATACATATGAACGCCATTAAACCTCCGTTCAGTTTGAATCCTGGCAACGTAGAAGATGAACAACAAAGGTTGCCTTGGAAACCAAGATGGTTGCTTTCTTCATAATCCAGTGTGTGTCTTTATTTGAATTCGTGAAATTCTGTAAGCCATATGAAATAAAGTCATAAGAATTTTATTCCCCCAAAAGTAATAATTTCACTCTCAGAAGAGTCTTGAACTATGTATTTCAGCTTTCCATTCTTAGGTCAACCGTACTTATTTTGTCGCAAAACTTTTATTTGTTTTCTTCCCCCTCACATTTATATGACATTCCTATCTGTCAGATGAATCTGTTGAGAAAGTATATTTTCTACGACATAGTATTTATGTTTAAGGCTCTAGTAAAATTGTTTTTCTTGCATGGAAAATATTTCATTTCCAGCTATTTAAATCAGTATCATGTTTAAACAAATATGTTTACTTAGCATAAAATTATAATGATTTGTATGGTACAAAGTATCATTTTAAGCATAGAGCATTAGCATCATTTAATACCGAGCTTAAGCATATAGCTATAAATAGTTTTGAAAAAGAGTTATTTTTCATCTGCAAGCTTTTGTTAGTATATAAATTGAAAAGAGCTGAAAGAAAAATTATATTACATTATTAGATGTGCAACAAATCTTTCGATTAAAATTACATTTGATTTATGCATAAGAAATATTTTTATTTAGTTTTGAACAAATAGTTTTTTAAATACATTTGCATTCTGTGAAGTATTGAAATAAAGAGACGAGATCAAATATTTTTTTGGGGGGGAAATTTTGTGAAAACAAAGAATAAATATTAAAATTAATGTATGAAAAATAAAATAAAAAAACGTAGAGCTTCCAGGCATGGTTAATTTTAGTTAACATCTGATTCAAAAGTAACTAAAATTTTATAAGTAATACCTTTTAAGTAAAATGTATTGTTAGTAATAAAATATAACGATTACAAGTCAAAAGATATAACTTCAACCGAAAAGGTAGTATATAATCATCTTCTACTAGAAGAGTTTCTGAGTTTATGAATTTGATTTGGTTCAATAATGTTTTCATTGTACTACAGAATATTAAAAAAAATTTAAGTCAGCGTGGTTTTAGTTTAAAGAATTATTAGAGCATCATTCTAAATTGTAATTAAGTAAATTATTAATAAATCTCTTAAACTGCTTACTTTTGAAGTCCACAACATCGTAGACGCTTTTATTTCGCATACTATTATCGAGAAATATAGTTAAACTTTAGGAAAAAGGGTTAATAACTTTAAAAAAAGGGAAAAATAGATTCATCAGCCGAAAGAAAATATTTTAAAAACATTTACATGATAGGTTTATGCATGTCATATCTCATAGGTTACATGATATGTTTATTGGGCGAAATTAAGCTGAGTTTAATTAAATTTTTAAGGATATTTAAGTTTTAATTGGCTTTAAAACCAATGACTCTGCTAACGTGTAATGTGAGAATTAACTCCAGGATCAGTCAATGCGAGCAGCGGCTAGTGCCAGGAAGTGGATGATTGTTATCCTTTACTAGTATACAGGGTGGTCCCGAATTCATGGTACAAACTTTAATGGTAGGTACAGGACATTGTAACAATGATTTATTGTATAGGAATGTATAGTCGCAAGTGACGCGGTGAGGCGAAAACAGGGGAAATAACGGCCGAAAGGAAAAACAAAGATTTTATTGAAAGCGTTGTTGACAAGTGTCATGTTTACAGTAATTGTTCAAAATTGCGTCCACCAGTATCGATACATGCTTGACAGCGTCGGTGGAGCGATTGGCGTACACGTTCAAAGATGCCTGGTATTTCACGCACACCTGCAGCAGCTACAGATAAGCGAGCGACGAGATCCTCATCTGAGTCAACTGGAGTCTCATAAACAAGATGCTTTAGATGTCCACATAAAAAGTAATCGAGGCTCGATAAATCGGGAGATCGGGGTGGCCAAGGGACTGGTCCACCACGCCCAATCCATCGAGTACCAAACGTGGCATTCAGGTAATTCCGTACATCAATGCTGAAGTGTGCTGGCGCCCCATCGTGCTGAAACCACATGCGGTTACGAATGGCGATCGGAACATCATGCAGCAGTTGTGGTAACACTTCTTTCAGAAAAATAAGATAGCTTCCGCCAGTGAGCCGCGTGGGTAGTAAGTATGGGCCAATCAAAAAGTCGTTCACAATACCAGCCCACACATTAATACTGAAACGTTGTTGAAACGCATGTCGAGGCGTTGCATGTGGATTATCGGTTGCCCACACATGGGAATTGTGCGCATTAAAGACACCCTCGCGTGAAAATGTCGCTTCATCTGTAAATAGCACATAATCTACGAAATCCGGCTGCAACGCACATTGCTGCATCACCCACAGGCAGAAGTTCACGCGGCGAGGATAATCTGCCGGATTCAATGCTTGTACTTTCTGAAAATGGAAGGGGTGTAAGCGATTTTCGTTTAACACTCTGCATACAGTCTGATGACTCACACCTACGTCACGCGCAACAGTTCTTGTGCTTGACTCGGGTCTATCAGCCACAATGTTCAAGATGCTTTCTTCCAGCCTTGGAGTGCGTACAGCTCTTACTCGACCAGCGCCATGTCTGTTGACGTCGAACGCACCTGTTTCACAAAGTTGACGATGTAACCGTTGAAAAATTCTATGATCCGGCATTCGTCGATCAGGATACTCCGCGCGATACATTCGTAACGCAGCTCTGCCGTTACCATTTGCACGGCCGTACATGTAATGCATGTCTGCTTTTTCTGCATACGTAAAGTCACCCATCGTCTACGGCAGCACAATTGTGAATGGCGCTTTTCCCTACTGCGATGCATCATGTTCAACAGCGGCTAGACATCTACTGCCCTCTACCGGCAATGATACCAACCGATCACTCCATTTCTCTTTCCTTTTATTTCCCCTGTTTACGCCTCACCGCGTCACTTGCGACTATACATTCCTATACAATAAATCATTGTTACAATGTCCTGTACCTACCATTAAAGTTTGTACCATGAATTCGGGACCACCCTGTATTACCAGTGTTTCTAGCTTCAAGAATTTAAACGATTGTTTGGACTGACTGCGGATAAAAAATCAACTAAAGCAAAGTCAATCATTTACCTTCATATGAAAGGTAATTTGTTTTACAACATAAGTTAAGCTGTATTTTCAAACCAAATAATTTATTTTCTGAGTTTCCTGAAAATTCAAACACTTGTTTATTGTTAATTTTAAAATGTAACTTTATGTATTTTAATGTTTACTAATAAATACTTTCCAGTTAATTCATTAAATAAATACTGACGTTATTCTAACATAAATACTGACGTTATTTAATAAATATTAACGTTATTCAATAAATACTAATATTATTCTAACATAAATACTGACCTTATTCACAATAAATACTAATATTATTCTAACATAAATACTGACGTTATTCAATAAATACTAACATAAATACTTACGTTTTTCAATAAATACTAACATAAATACTGACGTTTTTCAATAAATACTAACATAAATACTGACGTTTTTCTTACATATATACTTTCATAAATAATGTCATATATCATGTTTGAAAAGGAAAGAAAAGTCAAAGGTTAAACAAAAATATTATTTTCCAGCAGTATTGTTTTTTTTTCATGTATTGGAATTCCTAGTTACATAACAATAAAACACAAATAAGAAATCGAAAAACCTAAACTAAAAAACCCATGGCAGTTCAGTCCCTGCATTCATAAAACTAAACACGTTTACAAACATCGTATGTACCTGGAGGGGTGGAAATCAGAATCCATTTCATCCACCATTAACCTTTGCCCACATCATGACCATAAAAACAATAAACAAACATCATGGGTCTTTTTTCAACAATAATTATTATCTCCCTGTGTGATATATGCTTCAGAAATATGTGTCCGTTCCGTGCCCACAGGAGACAAAAGAAAAACTATTGCATTTCAAATGCCATCCAAGGTAACATGAGTCAGAATTTAAACATACAGGAAAACAAAAGACTTACAGTCAGGGAAGTAGTCTCATGTTCTCTCTTAAGTTCCAGCAGTATGTTATCCAGGGAAAAGATCTCCATAAATTACAAAGCGTGATTGTTAGTTGATGTTAATAAGGGTCGACAAAATATAAGCTGACTGATTGCACAACAGAGGGATCCATGTCGGTTAATTTGGAAGTACATTTTCTCTATTCTTCTGTTCATTTATTTGCTTATTAACGTGAAGTATGGGTTATGAAAATTCCTCAGAATGTGTTCTTTAAGTGCCCATTCAACCAGTTATTTATGTTGAAAGTTGAGCAAACATTTTTACATATAGTTACTAGTGGTTGTATTTGTGCTTTTTAGAGTGCAAGTTAGAGCTTGGTCCTATAAAAATGATAAGTTCAATTGTTTCAAAAACGCAAATTAATTTAATTTGTCATTACTATTGGTTTTAAGATGTTAATGAACAATTCCATTTAACAGCTTATTTTTTTCAGATAAGCCTTTAATGGAAATTATTTTTTAACAGTAAATAATAATTCCCTTTAACAGCTTATATTTTATAAGCTGTTAATGGAAAATATTCTTTAACATCTTAATTTCCGTGTTCGAAAGATTTAATCTGAGTTGAAAACTAGATCAAACCCTGTTATTTTTATCCGAACTGTTTTAATTCTGTCTTATTTCAGTGATTTTGCAAAAGAATGTATGCTTCAATCATCTTGCAATTTTTTTCCAAAATTAATTGAGAAGTTATTACATTACAAATGTTTCTTAATCACTTAAAACAATGTAAAAGGTGTTGTTTATTCCCCTGCTCCAGCTACTTCCTAGACTAAGTTCAACTAATTAATCGTTCTCAAAAAATTACTATGCCATCAAGATATTGGAATGTTTGAAGGTCCTTGTAGTTAGAACAAACTGGAAGAAATTTTTGACCATTTTAAGAACACATGCTTCTTAGGGGTGCACATTTTTAAATCGAGATAAAGCCATTTAAGTACTTTCCTTTTTGTAAAATGATAGACCGGTAACTTTTCCTGAGTGAGAGTAATGATTAGGAGGCATTCACCACATTGCATTATTTGATATTTTTCTTTGGGAGAAAGTATCATGAATGAAGATCATAACTGAAGTAATGTGAATGATATTTGTAGTAACATTCTGAATGATTTTTCTTTCTAGTATCATACACGTGAATCTGAATTAAGTTGCTAATTAAAAGTAATTTATTTGACTTTTGCTACATCTTTTCGATGCATAAATTACTTTAACTTGCATCGCTTTTTTGGAGGAGGTGGGTTACCTTCAAACTAATCTAATTTTTATCGAGGTTACAAAAGGCGTAGTTTGTTGCTTTCTGATTCATTCTAATTCTCTCCTTTTATGAAATCAGAATTTCTCTTTATGAAATTGTTAAAGACATCCCCGAGTTTTATTTTAATAAATTTCAACTCACTGGTCTGAACTAATTTTTATGTACCATATAATTGAAGAACATACCAGAAATCTAATTTTCATACGTCATTAAGATTTTTATCTTCTAGTTGGATTTCTGAAACTAACTTTAGGTGAATTCCCCTCTTCTCCTTAGGTAAAACTTTTCTTGTGTGTGTGTATGTCCATTACTTTACTTTGTATGTTTTGCGTTTGGCGCAACTTGAACAAAAATGACCCTTGTGCCAAACAACGCAACCAACCATTATGGTGTTAATCTAAATTAGTGTCTTCAATAGTACTTTCAAAACATATAGATATGCATACTATTGTATGGAATTAAAATCCATGGCTAAAGTGTTAATGAACTTACGAATGCTGGTGAAAACATTCCACCGACCATTCCTTTCTACCAGAAATGCATAAAAATTCTAATTTTATTAGTAAAAATGAACATTTATGACAGCAATCAGTAAGTATGATTGAACATGTCACAGACTAAAAAAGTACATTTTTCTTATCCAGCCAAACAACGCTAAGAATCAACAGCCCAATTAATCATTGATACATCTCCTTTAAGAGAAAGAAAAATAGTTCATGGATATAAAAATATATCCTGATACGGCGGGGAAAAAATTAAGTTCCCGTCTTATGGCACAGGGATTTGAGATCAAGCACGCATAGGGAGAGGTAATTCTTCTACACTCGCTTACAGCAGTATATCGTGTAATAGTCTTATCTCCATTCCGGTCTGAACGCCAGATTAAGACACGATCAGAACTTACCTGAAATGTGAGAGTTCCTGTCGCTTTCTCATTATGTTGATGGATAAGCCTGCCATCATGGTTAGGCAGATAACGGGTAATCCTTCAGCGTTAATCTCTGGGCTTATCGGGGGAAAATAGCCCTGAGAATTAAATGGTGTTCTACCGTTGAAAGAACAAAAAACTAATTGTCTTTTAAGGATTGTTGTTTAAATATGAGAACTATTCTACTTGTTTGGAGCATAGTTAGTTTATTTACATATTATTTCTCTTTAATATGGAGGCTTACCAGTGAAACACATTAAGTCAAAATTTTCGAGATACGAGTTTTTGTTTCAGCTTTTCTAAACCAGAATGTGATGATCTTTAGACTGTTTCCAACGAGTCATTTTTCCTTTGCAAGAAGGTTAGACTTCTTCTTGAAAAGAATAGTGAGCTTAGCTTAATGAGCAGCATTTTTCCTCTGTCGTTTTCTCAGAACTATTTTCTGACTCAGTGTTATTCACTTATAGGCAGACGATGTATTCACTTGGGATTTTCAACTTGCTTTTCATACTCTCACGATAAATATTTTTATACTCCTATGCAAAGGAACAAAATGTGACATTTGCATTGTTTGCGTAACACAGGGGCTTCAAATCAGTTACCATAATGTTGAGATCTTTACCATAGATTCATTCTGTTTGTGTTTATTTCTTCATTTGAGTTTAACATGGATAAAAATTTGCATCAAAATCAACATGATTAAGACATTGGATGCGTCATGCATTGTTTATCTGTCTACCAAACATTGCTTTTAAGAACTGGAAATATCAAATATTCTTAAATGCTGTATGTCATGAATGGAAAAGTGTTTCAAATGAAGAAGTCTATGTTAATAAAGTTTCAAAAATGGAAAGTAAGAAATTGTATGTGCTATATTTCACCAATTTGAAATTTTCTGCATTTTGTTATTAAACGTTAAGCCAAGGCGTTAATTTAATTATCGCCTCAACTGAACCAAAAAGAACATAACTGTTTTGAAAGTAATTAATTTTAAAAGGAATGCACTAAATACCTGTCTACAAATACCAAAAAATATTTCTTCATCTATCACCCATATCTTATAATATTCATATCACAGTTTCAAATAGTAGTAACTTGGTATAAAAATTTTAAGGAGAAGGATTTTTCAAACTGCCAAACTTTTACCGTTGCTAATTGCTATTACTTCGGACACCTAGCGACAGGTTTAATAACAGAATTAGTGCTAAAGATGCCTACTGTGGTAACACTGTCATACGTATAATTTGAAAAATAAGCATTAAAAACCAATGATCGATGCCAACTTGTCATATAACCGGACAATACATATTGCTATATATGCAATTACATTTATTTTTCATTCAAAGTGTAATCATATAGAACTATATGTCAGGTGTACTGTATTCGATTTTCATCAGATGTATACCCATACCTCGCAATTTCAGCCGTTTTAATGCCCTTCAATAAACTGCAGACTAAACTTTTTACTTCCAAATTCAAACATTCTAACTGGTTTGCTGTCTTGGAACGAATGGTGGATAAGCTTTTCTTAACACAGTGTATGACCCGAAACTAATTAATTACTCCGAAAACGGCACATTTCAAGATGCAATTTAATTTTCGAACTTTTGGCTCGGAACTCTGTGTACCCAGCACTCACATGCAGAAAGAATTGATCGCGATATCATCTTAGCGTCAGCGTTATTTAAACAATCTCGAAACGAAATATTTTCCTTTCAACGGAATCAGGAAAAAAAACTGCCTCTGCCGACGCTCTCTTGTAGTTCCGAAATTAATTTAATGTTCGCGGGATGGTTTCGCATTTGTTCCAGGGCAAATTAAATGTGAATCGACGTTTGCAAAAATCGATCATCCTTTTTTCCTCGCTGTCATTACATTGTTATTTGGTTTTTTGTTTATTTGCTTTCACGTAGTATTGTAACTTGCGAATGTGCTTTTTGTGCTTTCATTTCATTACGTCAATTTAATTGCAAAATTGTGCTATCAAGATTTTAACGACGAATGCATTTTCATAATTGGAACTTTGTGTGAGAATAGAAACGGAATCGAAAGAATTTCTTGAACAATGAATTAAATCATTGCCAAATGAGAATTTAGGTTTTCTTGTACTTATGGCTCAAATTGATGTCTGATAATGAAGTGGTTCTGTGCTGTCTTGACAAAAACACTTTTACTCACCAAGTACGAATTAATTAGTTTTTCATCGCAAAACAATATTTCTGTCTTGATAAAAAGTTATAATTCGTTAATTAAGAACATTAATAGAAGATTTATAATACTATTTTTGTGTATTATTTCTAAGTTCATTGCATTGGAACAAGCAAGAACTGAAGTTTGTTAATTTTAATGTTTCGAATTCTCTTTATTATTTTATTATTTTTTTTAATATTTATATTTCCATTGCAACTAAACATTTGAGAACTGATTTTTATTTCTTATTTTAATATTTCGATTTTGTTTTTGATTATTTTATTTTTATGTACTTACAAGAAGATAATTATCTTGTTGACGTGAAAATTTATGCAACCTAATGGAATATTTACTATACATATTGAAGAAAAAACATATTTGCTTTCTTTTGGAATTTTCTTTTCTATGCATCTTTTTTAATTTTTAAGCACCCTAAGCACGAAACATTAAGGAGGGCACAAACCGTAGTTTTGAAGTAAATTCTCGAGCCTAATGTTAGATTATGAAAAATCGGAATGAATGAAAAATGTTTGAATGAGTGTTTATAGTGAATACAATAATTAGTCTACAGTTTAAACACATAAAGTACAGTTTAATATTAATGTTGGAGGATTTTTTTTATAGACTAAAGGCCTGCAATTTTAGCATAGATTGGAACCCTTAAATGACATCGCGTAATACAAAATTATACTGGTACGAAGCTCGCTTTTCACTGTACAATTTCGACATATTTTGAAACCCCGCGCTCAGTGTACCTGTGCACTCAGTCCGAAAGTCATGAGAGGTACTGATATCTTGGGTCTACAGGATGCTATATTTATCTTCTGGATGTTTCTTTTAGTTCTAAAATCACAAGACAAAACATTTGTAATGCTCAACATTTCATGATGTTCCAATTTTAAAGAAATATTCATATTAAATGTTCAATTTATGTATATGCTACGTCCAATTATGTATTTTGAATTAAAGAGTATCAAGAATAAAGACAACGAGAATTGCAATAACTGTTGTTGTTGTCTTGTCCATGGATAGAACACTTCAAATAGGGCCATGCACGGTCCACACAATCTCAGCTATTTTAAGGTAATTGTCCAAGTACAGGTCCTCCAAGGGAGAGTCACTAATTTGTTGAATGCTCGCCAAGATGGCCGGGCAAGAGAGGACGTGTTCGGGACTTAATTCTGTATTACAGTTTTTACAGCTGGGATATGCTCTTGTTCCATCCGGCTGAATTTTCACTCCCCCAAGGTGTCCAGCTCTCAGTCTTACTATGGTTTTGGCAAGTGATCTGCCCGTAGTTAGTTCACAGATCTGATGTTTCAACTTGATGGTCTTGTCCTTGAATTTTGATTTTGCCACTGCATTTATGTCATTAAGGGTGACGAGGGGAAATTTATCTTCTTATTGCAATAACTCTCCACATCATTAAGCTTCTGAAATTATAGTATTGTAGAAGTATGAAATATTGTAATTTTCAAGATTATGTAACACTACTCTTTGTTCTAAAATAAAACTCGGAAATATTTGAAAAAAAAAAAAATTTTATGCGACTAAATAATAAATTGAACAAAAAATTAAAGTATGGAATTGGGTAATTGTTTCGGATTTGTATTATTTCTGGTTTTTCATTTCACCTATTTTGATAACTTTTTAATCTGTCGAAAAAGCATGAATGAATGAGGAAAAGTAGAACCTTCTCCTGGTCTATATAAATAAGAATAGAGTGTTTGTTTATACGTTGAAATTTTTGACCCATTTCAAATTTTCTATCCGTTTTGGACCCTTGTGATGCCAAATCTGCCTCTTACGCGTTTGATGTCCGTCTGTTTGTCCATCTGTCTGTATGTGTACTCATGCTTCTTCCTAGTGGTTTAAGGTTTTTCCATGGAACTTTGCAAACTGATATTACATACATTTAGCGACTGAACTTGGTTACGTAAGTCTGTCTGTCCATCTTCCCGTTCTATGTTCGATTATGTGTCTCTGTGTACAAATGAATTTGTATCACATGAAATTTGCTCCACATATTTGAATACAATGTTCTTTTTTTTTTCATCATCTTTTAGTTTAGTGAATGCAATTTCAAACTTTTCTTTGTTTGCCTATTTAGATAAGTTTCATGCTAAAACATCTGAATAGGTATACTTTAATCAGCCAGAATTTAGTAGTTTTGGAAAATCTGGAATGTATGTTGAGTATTACGATTACTTGGATTCTTTTACCAGTACTGCTTAAAAGGCAATTATTTTTCCAAAATTTATTTTTATGGAATTTTAACTCTTCAAAGATAATAATTGGTTTCGATTCTTATTTTTGTTGTTTGCGAATATTAATTATATTTTTGCGAACTGTGGATTTAAAATATTTGCGACAGTCGATATTTTTTAAAAGAATAGGAATGAAGCGGAAACTCGTGATTGCTTATCACGTGCAGTGATATTTTCTGTTTTTTTCGCTCTGAATTAGTTTTGTATTTATAAATTTTGTGCACTTTTTAATTGTAAATTGTGTCAACTGTGCGTGATCAAGAGATAAAAAAGAATCACGCATCCTGCCTCTTTAAATAGATTCTAAGAATTCCATTTAAAGTGGCATGTAAGTCAGAATAAAGCATTTTTAAAGTATAATTTTTCATAACAATGCAGGAAAAATGAGTTAACAAATTTGGCTTTGTGTCGTTTTGTTAAACTTGACCAAGTTAAATCAACTGTGAAAATGTATAAAAAAAAAATTAAAAAAAAAAAAACGTTTTGCGTATTATGATGTCACGTTTAGTTCAATGACTCTCAATGTGATCACTGACTTCTTAATTTTTTGGTTAATGTTTTATTTCGCGCAGTACGTTTTTTAAAGGCACGTTCATTTTCACAGTCCGTTGAACAGCGAACAATATTTTGCTTTGGTATAGATAATGTTTTAAATAAAAATAAGTTTTGATATTTTTCCATGTAGATAATGACGTGAATCTCTGACGTATTTTAGTGCGTGAGAATTCGATTTGCTCTGAATTTTTCCAACATATAATATTGTTCAAACTAACTCTGTTTTTTTTTATAAAAGGACAAATACGTTGTTATTTTAAGGGATTTAAGTTTTTTAATCGCATTTTAGAATTCTAGATTTTCGAGTGATTTTCCGAGTATTGCTTCATAATATGTTTATTGACGCTTGATAGAACAGTTTTATATGTAGTGTGTACTTTATTTTGTTTTCAATGGGTATTCATGATGATTATGTACTCTAATAATACTAAACATAACTATGTTAAGAAATGTGTTCATAAATTTTCTTTTCTTTCATTACATTTTAAAATTCAGAGCTGAGGATTTTATTGCTCATGTTGTTTGAAGAAATTTATTTTCATACACATCAGTTTTTGCATACAACGATATTAACTTTACCTATTGAAAATATATTATTTATTTCACTAACGTACGTGGATTCGTTAGCGATATAGATAATATATATAAGTTGACAGCATTTGTATCTTAACAAATGCAACGAACGGACACAATGAATGCAAAATCCACTACGGGAATTTGCTGCTTGGTTTAAATATGATTGATTAAACTACAGTAACTGCATAATATTGCTAAAATTACGGTTGAACTCGCGTTGTTAATGAACTACTCTAGCAACGTGATTACAAATAGTAATGGCAAATATGGAAGACAGAAACCAGTGTAGAATAGAAAATGTAAGCCAACATGAAAATAAGTTTGATGTTAAAAAGTAATCCGGCCTTGGTGAATGGAATGCAACTAAAGTGTAGGTCCAAAAGCTAATTGTGATATTACTAAGGTGTATATTTTTACCGATGCACTTCATTGGAAGTATAAATGAATAAAAATAGCAAGACGCACAAAAACTATTTTACTAATTTTATTTCATTTGAAGGTATGAAAGAATAATATCGACGCATATATTAACTGTAAATAAGGTATGAAATGTGAGTAAAATGTTACAACCAACCATCTATGTATATGAACAAATAAGAAACTTGTGAATCTCGGTAGTATGTATCTCTGATTATTGTATTCTGCATTTATGTATTTTGCTAATAAATGCAAAAAAATATAAAATCCTGTCAAATAAATCCAACTCGTAAATTTTAATATGCTATATTCTTTCGTGTATTCTTTAAAATGGTTATTTTAAAATGCGGCATTCTGTTTCGCGTTGGTCATGAACACGCAACAATCTTTTCTTTTTATATCTGTCAGCAAGACGATGCAATTTAAAAGATATCCGACGAGTTCTTTTCGTTTAATACTCTTTGTACTTGACTACTTGCAATATTTCTTAGGTTCTTGCTTCTCTTAAATGTCATGCTTAGGCTTCTAACGAAAATCCCATAATTCCCTAAAATACCCATCACGAAAACTGACAGGCGGTTCACCTCACATAGCTCATGTTAAGTCTTAAATAGAGTGTCACAATCATGTCTCTTAAACTTCATCCAACCTGATTTGGAAAAATTACGCTACACTCTGTTCGATTAAGTTTTACAGAAAAAGTAACAAGAATTACTTTATCCATTACATCGAAAGGAGGAGAGTGAGAGCGTGAGGTTCATCCTGTCAGAGGAACGCACCTTAGCTTTTATTTCTGTGTTTCTTTACAGAAAGTGGAGCTTATGAACATTATTTCTTCTGAAACTTACGGATAGGTGATAAAATTTTTAAATTATCCGATTGTTATAAAACTTGTACTGCCTGTTTATTTTCTACCAAAACACTTATGAGTCACGTTCGGTACTAAAACCTTAATCTTTGTGGAAGTTATTACATTTTACGTGGTAGAAAATTTTGAAAATTTAGCAAAAGTTGATAGGTCGCACTCGAATTTTCCATTGCTTATCATTATTTTTATTCGCATAATAGCTTGTATATATATATATATATATATATATATATATATATATATATATATATATATATATATATATATATATATATATATATATATATATATATATATATATATATATATATATATATATATATATATATATATATATATATATATATATATATATATATATATGTATATATATATATATATATATATGTGTGTGTGTGTGTGTGTGTAGCAGAAAATACTTTTTATGTATTAAAACACTTAGAATTTTGCACACAAAAAAACAGTAGGTTAAGAAAATTGCAGGAATTGGATGCATGTCGAATTTTTCCTTTGCTGTTTGATATATATAACAGATTGCAATGATTCTAGAAACAAACTTTTGGTAACTAAATAAAACGTGATGCGCAGGAGAACTGTTCGAAATCCGAAGAATATCATAAAATCTCAAGCGTAGAGAAACGCGGTTTTGTAATAAACGTATGCACATTAACTGTTTTCTGCTGTTGTGTATCGAACTCCGTTCAAATCTATATATGCAAAATCTTTTTGCTATCTGCATAGATAGATATTGATTAATTTTCAACTGTAAAATAGTGGTGTGAAAAAATTAGATTCAGTTTTTATAGCTCTATAAAATAAACGGATTTTTTTTGTAGATTGATTTAATTATACCCCAGTAATACTGTAAATAATTGGTAAAATTCTGTGCGTCTTAACATATTCATTAAATTACTAGCTAGAAAACATGTAATACTTGAATCAATTTTTCTGTGACAGAGATTTTTATTCCTTTCATTTGAAATTTTTAAATTACATTCTAAAATTGCAGAATTATAAGTTTACTATAATTAATAGTGGAATTAGAAGTTTGTCTATATTCATAATTGTACGACCGGTCATTTGAAACTTAATTTATTTTACTAGAAAAATAAATTCGGATTATCTAAAGCAGTTCCAATGGAACGATTTCATACAGCACAATGAATCAAAAATCAAGAAATAGATTGCGAAGGGCTGGGCTCTTTAAAAGTGCATTGTATCCCAAGAGGTAACTTTTGAAACCCTCATCACGATTTTAAAATGACTTGTTACGAAAGATTTTGATAGCGAAATAAAGTGAACAAAACCATAAGCACCTTCTTTCGTGATGTAAATTTCTGCTTCTTTTTCTTCATTTCCGTGTCCACTCGTTTTATAGTTTATGTTATACTCTTCTTTTGAACAATAAATTCCAAACAAGTGCAGTCTATTACGCTCTTGAAGCAGAAGTGAAGCGACATTACCGCGAATGATGAAAGGCATTGTACGAGCTGACTGAAGGACAAGAGGAAGTCGAGTTGGGCAATTGTAAAGATATTGCTCCTTCTCTCTGTACGTTATACATTACAACTGCAATTCTAAATTCCTAGGGTTGCTGTGGGGACAAAAGAGAAATTATTTTCTTATCCTGCATAGATAGGTTGTTAGATACAAGTCGCCAGATCACAACAACGAGAGTGAAAATGAAAATAAACGGTTGGTTTATTTGGGTTTTATGGCGCAAGATCCAGAGAAGGGATAAGCTGCGCCAAACGCAAGACAGTAAAATCCGAAAACAGATTTAAAAGACTTCAAAATAATAACCAAAACAACATTAGAACAGAAATGCAGTGGACAAAAACAAAATGGGTTGTATAAAAAATAAATATCATGGTAAAATTTTTAATCAGATGAGAAATGTAAAAAAAAAAAAAAAAAAAAAAAAAAAAAAAAAACATTATTTTTAAATGATAACTTATATAGGGTATCACCATCTTAGATGATAAAAACTCATGAAATTCAATTTAAAATCTCATCAATTATGAATGTACCAAAAATCCTGAGATTGATGAAGGAAGGAAGGTAAAAAGTAATTTATGGGAAGTTTTTGACCCACAAAATATTAGGCTTTTTCAATACGTTTGTGTTTATTGGAAATACAAATAATTCAAATCGTGCTTTAATTAAAACAACATAGGCATAAAAATGACTAAATAATAAGTTAGTTGCAGTTGAAGCATTTTTCCATCTCATTTTTTCAATTATCAATGAATATTTTATACTTAAAAATCTAAAACAATACTTTCAGATTAAAAGTATTATGTTTCTGGATTTTCTGAATAACCAATGAATTGTTATACAAATGTTAAAATTCATGCATTACTGCGTATCACCATCAGAACTTAAAAACGAACTTGCAATCGCAACGTATAATTTGTCACTTGCTGATATAGTGGTTGTAGAGTTTCTTTGCCAATCAGTATATCCTCTGTTCGAATCCCGGTTTGTAAGTGTTTGTGATTGTCTCTTTTAGATGAAGCGACGTCTTAAATATTTACAAATACACGTAATTTAATCCCTTGAGGCGCCGAAGGCTTAATAAGAGGCCAGTGATCGAACACTAAAAAAAGAACTATAAAGTAGGCTTTGATCATTCAATATGCATAGGTAACCGGGATTTATCCCAAAATGCTCTTAATTCAATATTAAAATGCTGTTCTTTTGAATTTGGTTCGTATATTTACCATTCAGTGTTCATTATTTTGTGATTCTCTTGTGTTTGTCTTAAATATAATTAACCCGCTGAGCGTCACTACATTTTTGAGTAGTATAGAATTGCCACAACACACGTAATGACTAAATAATCACATCTATTGGGTGAAATAAGCCTATGGTAAAGATTCTACTACACATTACGACCAAAACTGTTAATAAGTCGTTCCCGAAAGACTCCTGGTTGCAAAATGGATATGCTTTTGAATTCCTCAGAGGATGATTAAATCAAGTCGATTACACTTCAAGAATCATTAGAATAGTAAAGAAGCAAATATAAATAATGATATTTCTCCTTTTTTTTGTAAACGTAATTAATTATAATTCTTTATTCAAAGTATTTGGGTTCAGTAATAGTAAAAAATCGATATGTTTAGCATTATCAATCACTCAAGATAAATCTAGTAACCATCTTATCTACAGAGAGGATACCATGTATGATTTCTCTTCTTTAAGGGGGTCCGGGACACAAAAATCGTCAAATTTTCGAAATTTTTTTTATTTAAAAAAAAATTATCTGTGTTTTTCTGCTTAAAATGACGTCTAAATCATGTTTCTATCTTAATTAGAACTAGAGATATAATAATTTTTGTGGTGCGTTGTTTGTAAAATCTAATACTCTTGACAGTTGTTGTCATGGCAACAAGACCTGTCTTTAAAACTTTAAATGCATTTTTCTCCATGATACATGTTTTCAAGATTTCCTGTATTCAAATTGCTATAAGTCGAAAACCGATAAAGTTTAAGAGTTGAAATTTGGAATAGATCTTTTTCAAACATTAAACTTTAATTTCGATTCAGCAAATTTGAAACAAATATTTACTTTTAAAAATATGACTTTTTAAAAAAAAGTACCTTAAAATTTTCAAAGATTTTCATTCAAATATTTTTGATTTTTTATTAAATTAATATTTTTTAAATTGCTGAATCATAATTAAAGTTTATAAAATTGTGAATAATTTACTGCAAGAATTTTGAAAATGGATCAAGAATATTTTGAGTTTTAGCAATTTAAAATGACCCCTCTTTTTTTCAAAAAGTTTTAATTTAAAATTTTTAAAAAACTTTTGGAAAAACTTTGTGTTGTGATTTCGTTTATTAGTTAGATGGGTAATCAGTACAAAAAATTTCAAAATTCTAAATTAATTAATAAAAAAAAATTTCCATTTTTCCCGGACCCCCTTAAAACGTGAAACTGCACATCGAGATCACGGCTTTACGAAGTGTAGTTATCTCATTTTTCCTATCACTCTTTTTATCTTTTTCTTTATAATCTCGTGGTGGGATGCATTCTTGTATGGATGCTTTAGTATGTTTTCTTTTTTCTCTCATGCAGAATTATATCAAACATTACGAATTTCATAGATATTTTACTAATCAAATTTGGACTGTTGATTTTCATACATTGTGTAAATCTTAATGAATGCGTTGGTAAGCGAAGTTATCCACTTTCAAAAAAATATATAAATAAAAAGTAAGCAGCAAGTGTCTGTGACAAAGGATAAAAAAAATCCTAATTATTCGGGTATACTCATGAACATACTTTTTGTACAATTTATAAATTAAATATTTAAATACTCTTATATCAATACTTAATCTATGTCTTATTATAAGCTTTAATGGATGGAAACAAAGTAGGGAATTAACACTTAATATCTATTAGGATAATGCAAAATCGGAGATATTTAAAAATGTTTTTATATTGAATAAACTTTAAGCTCCTTTTTCACTTTTGATAAGTACTTATTAATTAAATTATTTATGCTTTTAAAACCTATTGGTCATTAATATATGAATGTACATTTGAAAACTATCTCTCCCGAATGGATTTAATGAGTATCGTAAGTATTTTTATAGGCCTGGATTTCTTAAAAGGCCTGGACAATCTTAAAGACAACTGGCAAAAATTGTTGAATGCATCATGTATATATATATACATATGGATTCAATTTATATGCAGATACAAAAATAAGAAATAGTATATAATATATCCAACTTTTAATGGGGCTTGTGTGCTATGGCTATGCCATAAATAATAATAAAACAAATTAAAAGGCGTTCTTGATTGAAAGTGATTTAAATATTTCCTCTAGTGTCTTCTCTCAGGGTGATCGAGTTTATTTTTGAGCTCAGTGCGTGTTGTTTCCAATTTAATATCATCACTTCAGTGTGGATGTAATAAGAGGCGATTTCCTGCCAAAGTTGTCTCCCTTTCTTCGATTATGATTGCCGCGAATACTGCACACTCGATTATCCGCAATACTTGTGCCGGCGCCAACGGCACTTTTAACCGTCCCTGTCGTTTCCCTTCCCTCGCGTATCGCTGCGCCCCTTGAGATGGGCGCATTCCCCCTCCTGTAGGAGGGGGTCTCAGGCGACAACGGGGCTGAAGCCTCGGAGACTCTTGAATCGGACTGGCGCCCCGTAGTCAACAGCTTTGTTTACGCCAGAAGGAAAAAAATCCCGTCCTCTTGGGGGTGGGAGAATGATTTGGGAGAAAGTTATTGTCTTTGATGCTAAGCCCCCTTTTCCTTCAAAATCAGTCTTCTCGGCCACCAGTGGAAATAAGTAATGGACTCGAAGACATCCATTTTCAACCACGACTATCTTTTTTACGCGACTACATGCAGGGCGTCTTGAAGGCGTTGTACGCCCTGGACAAATAAACAGGGGACTCCTATTCACAGAGGAAAAAATGTAAACGAAATAGAAATATAAAACATTATTATTGATACTTTTCATAAAAAATCTATGATTTTCCATTTATTTTTACTTTTTTCCGACCAGTGACCTTTTTGGCCTTTGTCACTATAAGTTCGAACTGACGTCTATTTCCGAGGAGTCTGTGGGTAACCCGCTGTTGATCCTAACATGGACAATCACCAACATCTATGCCCTTGCTTACAAGCAGGGATTCGTACCCTGGTCGTACCTGGGTAGGTAAACATGTTGCCTACTTGGTATAGTGAGCTTAGCGTTTATTATCACTGTACCAGGTAGACAGCTATTGCTTAAACACATCTTATTGCTGATTGTCGTCGTCATCAATGCAATTATCCAATATTTTTCCACAGTACAACAAAAAACCATTAGAGAAGGGCACCCGTCAAGCTTTTCACCAGACATAGGCTATCGTTGGTAGTACAAGTTACAATCTGAGTAACAGCAAATTCTATTCGGTGGAAATGGGCCCAGTCGTTTCCAGAAAGCAGCCTGAAAGTGATAACCCGTCGAGGAGAATTTGGGTAACTGAAATACGATAGCAGAGGATGTCTCCAATGCTTTACTTTACCTATAGCGAGAGACTCCGCTTAAAATTCATCTATAGACATCAGTCATATATAGTTCTGACGAGTGGAAATATATGAGCCTTGAAAATTTCTGAACTACCATGGCACTTTTTTTTGGTCAAAAATTACACTTGCTCATTTTCTGGCACACCTTAATGCTGACATACGAAATACGATTTGAATCATGGTTTAATCAATAGGAAATTTAAGAGACCTTAAAACATTTTAATATACAAATAATAGTTGACGAATTTTTAGTACGACTTTATTTTTTTTGATTTATTAACGCAAATGATTTCCGTTTTCCTTGGGAATTTATCTTTTCATTAATAAATTCTCAATGAAGCATTTAGTTAAAATTTCCAAGAGAATTATCTATATTCACTCGACACGAGGTCTAGATTTAAAAGCAACCTATAAATGGACGCTTAGTGAATTCAAAAGTTTGCGTCACACTATTTTAACGGACAAACATGTTTATGTTCTTTAATTCAACCTAAACGAAACACGATTCGACACATTTTAAGTCCTATTTTGTGTGTACTATGTTACTTTTCATTTGTGGTGAATAATGGAATTGTAAAACAATATAATTGTGAAAATAATGTGGAGGAAATTGTTGAAGATGCGACTGTCTTGAGATCTTTTTAATAACATTTTATAAAAATCTCCCTACAACTACTAATTCCTAATCTCGTGTGGGTGAAATTCACTAGTTGGCAAAACTGCAGCTTAGGTCATTGCTGTAAACAAACAAAAGTCGAGGTATTTGGAAGAGGAATGACACACAATTGCAGACAAACAGCACGAAAATATATTCGAATGCATGAGCAATCTACACTTTGCCTTTACAGATACCCCTCCATGGCCTTTATAATGATAAATATCACAGACGACGATATTTTTCACGTTACTAATTTGTGGAACATATTCATTACGTATGAATGTCAAGACGAAAAACGAAATCGCTACTTTACGACGAAAATAGATTCAGTGGTAAGTCACGTTAATAGAATAATTGATCATGTGTGAATCTAGGCTTCAACGTTCCCACAATGACAGTGCTATTTATGTGGTGATATTTTACTACATTATGCTGAATATGAATTGATCTTCGTAGTTCTCAGAAGGCTTTCATGCACATGCCTTTCTTTCATGTATGCGCATAAAGTTGTTGATATTTGCTGTGATATAAAAAAAATATAATTAATTAAATTTGGAATCGAGATATACTTGTTTTAAAACTCAGGATATTAAGATTTTGAAAACAAATTTTGGCCTCTGTACAATTTAAACCATTCAAAGCAACAATTTTAACAGCAATTGCGTTAACCAAATGGTATAACTTATACATCATTATAAATCGTTATGTTAAGTATTTAAATAAAGTGTAAAAATAAAACAAACATATATTTCAAAGGCAAAAATTCAACACATAAAATAGAATAAGAATTTAAAAAATTTGTTCCTAGGAAATGCATTAATTTAAAATTATTCTCATTGCATTTGTTTTTACAAAATATGTAGTGAGCAAATTCTAAAATATATTGGGAATGTAAGGAAAAAAAAATCTTCGTTTGTTTCATAATAATGCATTGAATGGTTTATTTAAACTTATGATGCATAAAAAAGTATTTTTCAGAACTTGTAGTTTGTCTCGCTTAGCGTATTTTATTTTCACCTCAATTTAAATTTTCATTTCCTTGAGTTCCAAAATAGATATGTTTAATGGATTCCAAAACGTTCTTTGCGACCTCAATTTCTAACCAAAACAGTAATTTTAGTCAATTATTCAATTTCATATCAATTATTTAATTTTAATACAGTTATTAATTGTTTTTAAAACCTACAATTAGCGCTAATACGGATAATAACAGCCCCCACAAAACGTGGGCAGAAATGGTGCAAGGCTATTTCGTCTTACCACCAAACCTCCTGAGCTCCTCTAATGCCCGGACGGGATGAAATAACATCCTCGCATGTTCCAGATCATGCTCTAAACATGGATTTTTTTTTGTGATATTGCTTTTATAAATGTAACGGGATTTCATTTTTATGTAAGAGATCAAGAAGACATCGAATAGCCGGGAGGAAGATTTACTATTATCTTTATTGTTGTAATCTGTACTTTGTATGATTTATTTTTCGAACAAAGCTCGTTGAAGTGATGGATGACAAGATTAACAATGACAGAGTGAGCAGACATGTTTTCTCCTGAGAATTTCAGAGGATGCATATTAGCTATTTTGTAAGTGAATAGAAACTCAAGTGTGAGGATCTTCCAAATTCGCATGTTTCTTAACTGAATAGAGTTATTATCTAATAAGAATCTTATTTTGACGTTGGCGCTATTGAGTTGGTAAAATGCATCGTGCAGTTCTTTTTCGCTAGATTGAAATCTAAATTATACTTTGGTTATGATAGGACTGAAATCGAACAATGTTCCATTGTAAGCATAATAAATTACCTCGCTTTGTCATCCTGGCATTACTCTTCGCCATCGACCAAATGGAATACAAAATTGATAAGATTAAACACATTATGTTTGTTTGGAAAGTAACGCTTCCACGAATTGTTTTGCTGAAGGATGATAACTGAAAATAAATGCCTGCATCAAGTATTTTAGTTGAAATTGTATATTTAACATTCGTCAAAAGTGCCAGTAGTATTTTGATCTGATATGGATTTGTCAACAAAATTTTCATCTAGCACTGAAGTGGATGAGTTTTGAGTAAGCAAACATAGGATTTAAATTACAATTCAGAGGATTTGTATTTGGAAACTATAGCAGGATTCAAGCTTTTACATTATGTAATTTGAGATTCAATTTGTTTGAAAATAATAACACGAGGATACAGTTTAGTGTAGGCTTGAGGGTACAATGCCTAGTAAAATTTTTATGGTAGAGTTATCCAGATTTATCCAACTAGTACCATGGCGTAAAGGAACGTTTTATGAATGTTTAGAATTAGTAGCACTAATGTTTTAGTGGAAATCATTGTTTTAGAAAGTAGTAATAGCTTTTAAAATCTCTCTCGATACAAATAAAATCTTTAGCTCTACTACACATTCAATTTTATGGTTTTCTCGTACGATACAAATTTAGTTCCACAACACAAGTTTTTATGTAGTGGTCCCTTATTAAAATATATAGCACTGCCATATATTTCATCTTAACTTATTACGTTTAATTTACTCTTCATGTAATCCGTATCCAAGGAACAAAGTGTCCAAAAATAGTTCATTGCCGAAATTTTCGCTTGAAAAATTTCGAATTACTCTTAAATTATAACGAGAAAGATTTTAGGTGTGTATTTATTTTCATTGCAATTATTCTAGATAATTTTCTACACAGTAAAAACTGAAAAACACAAGAAGACAAAACACTTTTTTCAAATGTCAACTTGATTGAATCGTAACCTTTCAGTTCACTAATTGGCGAGATCGGGGAGGACTGTGTTACTCGAGGCACCATGGGAGGCTATACCACTTGGCAGCCACCGTAAACTGTGGGGGAAGGCATGTTTTCCAGAAAGAATTTTGGGAAGCTAGTCCGCTTTAGGTGTCGCTCGATGAAACCAGGAAATTTCAAGCAGCCAATCCGGTCTTTGGCACCTACAAGATTCCAACTCTTAACCGAGCACTTTCAGTCTACCAGTTTTATAACAACGATGCCATTAGTCGCACGGCCCTTGATGGGCTCATAAAAAACATCAATAATCAGCTTAACTTAGCGTTTAGCATTTATAACAAAGAAATATACTCTCGTTTTTTTTAATAGAAATTTATTAATTTGAATACTAAAGGATGCGTTCCTTGTATCTAAATGTATGCAATTCGCAGCTTGGCATGTTTTCGAAACTTAAAACAGATCATATCTAGAGTTGATGAAGACATTTATTTAATATCAAAAAATGTCACAAGCAAAAAAGCTGCTTTCATATAACTGCACGAAAAATAAGTTATTACGTCAACAGACAATCTCTCCTTAATATTGGCTGATAGAATGAATTTCGAGACGCATAATTTTTATTTCCTTGTTATTTTCTTTGATGAATGAAAGATAATACCACGGGAGTTCGTGAGACCCCACTCATATTACCTTCCTTTAAATTGGTCTGTAATTGGATGGAAAAGGCTCGAATTACAAACATGCATTTCTCCTGAACTGAGCTATTAGGAAGAAAGTAAAATAATACTTTTCAAACACAACTCAATCTATGCTATTTATTTTCAAGTGCTTGGGATTCTAGAGAAAAGCAAATTGAGCTTCTTTCGTTGGATCATTTTAAGTTTTTTTTTATTTTATGTGATTTAAATCCAGCGTGATAGACATCACAAATTTTGAAGAGGATTAGGAAATCTACAAAGAATAATTCTAAGATTCTTTTATCCGCGAAAACTTAAAAACATTATGACTGAAAAGAGTATGAGTATTAGTGTATAAACAAACTCACACCCACATAATATTTTTATTGAATGTTTTAATTACAAATATGAGTTCTTTTAATTACCTACACATATTTTCTCCTTGACATTCATGATAGTTTGAGATATCTTTTTATATCAAGATGAGAAATCAATTTGTTTTTCCTCTCGAGGAAAATTATTTGAAAGAGCACATTTATCATTCAAATAAAGAAAGAATCAAAAATTAAATGATAAAAATTACCCATATAAACTTTTTCGTAAACTATTGTCTCAAAAAATGCAGATAGTAATTTCAAATCGTATAAGATGTTCCAAAACTGCAAAAAATAAATATATATAATTTGAAGTTTAATTTTGCAAAGTGTGTCATCATCGTTGCTAATTTTATACCAGTTATTCGTTTATATGTATTCGTCCAACTGATTTACGTAAGTTTTATAAAATCTCCTCAGTAATTATTCCATATAATTTATTATTACATATGATCCTTATTATTAAAGATAGTATCGGGGTTATCAGTTTTTACATGCAAATGCAACAGGATTAAATTCCCATTCTTGGAAACACCAAAAGAGGTAAAAAGTACAAGACATTTAGTAAACATTACCTTTACCAGTGGTCACCAATTTCATTAAGGAGATGATTATGTTGTACTCAATCTTAAAGAAAATTTGTTGAGGAATACCAAGGCTTAAAACTTAAAAAGGCAAAATTTCCTTACTATTTAAGTATTTAAGATGAACCAAAACCATCACGTGGTAATGGAGTTTTGTTGAAACTAAGCATATGTGGACTAACCTTTGGAAGATGAATATAAAGAGAAATCTATACATTCTCAAGAGTTACGGAACTTTAAAAACGGGTAATCATGAACTTAGAATAAGTAATCGTAAAACGTAACCTATTTCACACTGTGAACATTAAATAATTGTAGTTATTTCATGGGCTACCTCAAATTCACGGACCCAATTTATGCTAAAAGGTGCATTTCTGAATGATTTCCATTGTTTACAAGCAAACTAGACAAATAGTGAAGATTTTACTCCTGCTATCCAAATGATACATATAGGGTTTACCTTAAAGTATAGTTTAGCGCCGTTTTGACTATGTTTAGCATTAAGCCTACTTAAAATTGACAAATCAACTATCAAATACCTATTCAATATTCATTCTTAAGAATTTTTATTGAAGTGGTGAAGTCGTATTCAAAAAACAAACCAATTGACATCCGGAATATGTTCAGGAAACATGTTCCGCCGGAGAAACATTATCGCTACTTACATTTAGCTTGACAGAAAATGCCTCTCATACCTAGAGGATAAAAAGGCAGGGACTCCTTGCATTAGCCTGTATGCCTATACATTGACACGCACCCATCTATAATTAAAAAAACATTTTGAACAACTCCGACAAACTATTTTTTAAATGTATGACAGGTATCAAGGAATGAAGCAATTTTTTAGATATTTTTAAAGCAATAAGCATATGAAACATTTTCATAACTATCAAAGGAAAGCCCCTCTTTCATCTGAGGGTGAAGTTTTATACAGAACAATACACATATCTTTTCGTACTCTGTCATATGAGAAGAATCAGAAGTCTACAAAAAACTCATCTGAAAAGTACAATGAACGTTAAAAAAGTCGTAAAAGCAGAATAATTGCTTTGACCTTGACATTCGAGCGTGTTCGAACAGTGACTCATGAGTTTCCCAGTTTTTTAGACTCCATATCCTTTCTTTTCTCTTTCACACATCGTGCCCTCAATCAAACTTGATTATGTTCTTAGGCTTATGGTAATCCTCTTTTCGAACTGAGTAGCCTATTGATCTAAAATTGAAGAGAAAAGGAGATAAATTCACTCCTAGATTTATATGTGGTGGTTTTTTTTACGAACGGCATAAAAGGAAATAATTAAAAAACATTTATTGTTTTTTTTTTGTTTTTCTTTTTGAAGATTAAAATTTTTGACATCTACAATTGACCATTGAGTTTACTTTAATCATTGCGAGTAGATACCAGCTTTAATGGAATTGAATGAAATGTCCGAACGTTTGGAAAAAATACTTGAAATTTTAGACAAAATAATATAGTTTATAACAGAAACGCTTATAACTGTGGAAATTCAATACACTGGTCTCTAAAAAAGGTCTCTAAAAAGGAAAAATTTTTGTGTTACATTGGATTAATATTACTGCATGTTTTTAGCCAAACAATTCAAAATTTTCATTGTATACATCCGTTTCTGTATTTACCATTAGAAGGTTCATTTGTGTTAATGAATAACTGAATCAGATGGCGGAAATAATTTTGCTACTTAATTAATTTTCTATTCTTCACTTTGAGCAAAATATTAGTCTATGCAAAATGTAACTATGTAAAATAAATAGTTCAGCATACAATTGTAAAATAAATAAATACAACACATATACTTTTTATAGAATATTACGTCAAGAAACAATTCAATAATTAAAATATTTTTTATCTTTTGAGATGTCTTGCAATGGATAAAAGAAGTTAAACATTTAAATAAACTATATATTTTTTTATTCTATTTATATATGATATTAATTTTTTTCGTGAATCTTATTGAATGAGAACACGTGTGTCATATTCAATTTATTTCGTTAATTTTTATTGACATTTACCAAAAAAACTAGTTTTATCTTTTGCAAGAGTTGATATACTAGATTTTAAATACTAAACCATTTGGTACAAGTATGCAATTATGAATAAATCCTACACAAATAATGATATATCCACATAGTACACTTCAATTTCATTCTGTAATTGAATTTTCAGCGTAGGCGTGGCATTTACTGAGAATTTACTCTTGTAATGCCATATGAGAGAAGTAGGGAGAAACAATGGCACTAATTACGCTTTTAATTCAAACAGTCGGTCTTCACAAGTAAGTCATTAATAATTGTTTTAATATGTCCGAAGAATAAAAATAGTCGAATATTGAATTTATAAACGCTTAATATATAGAAATTTAATGCTGTATTAGGTTACACACACTTTTCTCTCATTACTTATATCAAGAAAAACTTTATTTATCATTTATCATCATTGTTTTGAGCTATTAATTAAATATTCCGTAGGCTTGAATATTTATGAAATTAATTGATAGCAATATGACATTATATTTGGATTCACATTAATATTTCAAATGCATCTTTCACTATCGTGCATAAATCATTCTGAATGTTCTTTGTGCTTTTACACTGCATATTCATGAGCCCTTTGCCGTTTTATAAAACGCTAGAAAAATTTGTAACCTGTTAGTGAGTCAACAATGTGTATTAATAGTGCATATTTTATACTAATTGCGTTTTTACCGTTCATTTAACAAATCAATTTGTAGAATAAAGAAGAACTGACAAAGCTGCGTCTGCTAACGTATGTTAGGTTTAGTATAGCCATTTATATAATTCATTGAACGAATAATCTTGTAGATTAAAACTTATTAGAAGCATCTGCCAACTCATTTTAGGTACAGTATCGCTATAAGTAGTCATTTAAGTATCGTATTTTTAATATAAAAAAAACTAAAAATGGGCATTTCATGTACTTCAGAGTAAAATAATTTGCCGTGGGCTGATAGCTTTTGTCTGGTCAACGAATCAACGGTTAATAACCCTTGGTCTTGCAAGATTTCGAAGCAAAGCAATGTTGTTTACCTCTAATTTATATTGAAATAACGTCTCACAAATTGAATGAATCGAGTTTCTTTTACCAAATTCAATGAAACAAATAATTTTTTATCCTCAGTTTAATCTACGGACTGTTTATAACAATATCTCTACCGTAAATTATTATTATATTAGCTATACCGATAGAGGGAATTTTATAGATGAATCTTATTCTTTGCTGAGGAAAACTCAATTTTCGTGTTAATCAAAAATTTATTGAACATTTATCCTTATTTGAAGAACACTTAAAATGACTTATACAACAACAGAGTTTTGTAATTGCTAGATTTTCTGGAGAATATTGTGTTATAGAGCTTATTCTGTAGTATTCCTCTAAAAAATATATGATAGGACTTACAAACAGATGGGCCTCATAGTCACTGCTAAATTGATCTTTGACATTTAATCAGATGTTCTGTGTTTCTTATATTTTTTACGTATTGTCTACTTTTCGTATAAACGATGTATTAATTACTGTGAACACTGATGTCTAAACATAATTAATTGAAATATATTAAAACTATATTTAAAAATGAAATGAATTTTAAGCTAGCATACAGATAATATATATGCAGTTTTCTGTGTAACAAACTAATTTATACCGCTTTTTGAAACCAGAGTTTTGTTGCATTGTTAAAAAAAATTAATACGGACGATTCATAAAATAGAATTTTGTTGCATGGATTTTATTTTTCTGTTAAGTTTTGTTTTATCTGAAAATAAAAACAGTAATAATTTCGTAAATTGTTTCATACATTTTACTTTTATTTGCTTTATTCAAATTAAAACAATATTTAAATAAAAAGTTCCATTAATCCACTTTTTCTAACAATTCAAATGCAAATCAGAGTTCTAAAGTTTTTCTTCCTAGTCTTAAGAGCTAATGTGTCTAAAATAGCTGTCTCTACTGAAACAATTTCAATTACAAATCTGACAAGAGTTGACCTGAAATACCTGCTTTGTCAATCGATATGAATTTGTTTTTCTGTTCTTATAAAACGTTTCAGATATTTCTTTCCTCTAACTTATTTACCGTATATTTTGAAATTTCATAATTTCCGTTCAACTAAAATATGCTATTGTATTTATATTCATAGTGTACGCATTTTACAATCTCAAAGCATAATTCTTTTTAAAAAATCATCATTCAAGACATGTCCTTAGACAAATAGCAATCCATACCAATTTTCTTCTCAGACAATGTATATCTATCTCTCCATTGATCATTAGAAAACCCAGTAATCTTCATTTCTTGTTTTATCATTCTTGTCATCGCAAATACATGGTTTGTTCGGTTAAAACTAGAATTGATGAAGAAATAGTATTTTCTGTGTTCTCAACTAACATTTTTAAATTAAAATTTTCCACGGGTTCCTTCGAAACTGCATCAATATTAATTTTCGCTAGTTTTGGCACTGTTTTGTTCTGTTTTCGCATTTACTCACTTTTTTGTTTGGAAAATAATTTTTTTCACAAATTCATTTCTATTCACTTCCTAGCATTATAAGTACAATCTCTGAGTAAGTTTTTTAGTTTGTCAAGATTTTGAGGGAAACGTTAAGTAGATTTTAAATTGCATGAGTATTATTTGGAGATTTAATTGATCGACAAGACCAGCTTCTCACATTTACTGGAAATTTTCTAAGATAATGTAGTATACATCTTAAGCCCACCCGCAAGCAAAATCTAATTTTGTCAGAGGAAGCTCATGTCGAGAGCATTATTGGATCCGCTTTAATGTGAAACTGATCATCAATTTTTTTTTATTCTGATTGTATTTTAATAAACTTTTGCCCTAGAGTACGGAAAAAATTATATAAATGTTTGAAATGTGTCATTTTCTATTGCGCTTTATTTCACACTAATGTCTTTATTGGTGTTTTTCCAAATGCAATTCTTTGCTACAAACTTGAAATTACTTTTCCAAATTTAACTATTATAATTTAATTACTACATTACCTGATTTAATTGTTTTTGGAATCTTTAGTGTGTTTAGTTGTTGAATCAACCATAAATTTGCAATTGTTTGAACCCGTATGAAAGTGTAAAAAAATGTTTACTGCCAACTTCATTGATCTAAAATTTTACGAACACAAAGCAATAAACCATTGTGCATGTAAAATAGTTTTTCTATAAGACTTCGGTGAAACATATATAAAGAGGCGTTAAGAACATTTTAGAAGTCTGAACATTTATATTTTTGTAATGTTATTTTTTCAATAATTTGACTGTTTATATGGTGATAAGCATTTTTCACTAGTCTGATGTTTCTCAACTATAAATTTTAACTATAAATTCTACTCAAATTATAAATTTTTTTTTCATTTAAAATTCTTCTCATATTATAAATTTTGAATCGATAATTCAATACATGAAATTGTTCAACTGACTAAGCTGTAGCATAGACACAGAAATGTGTTTCCTTCTCTCATTTTATATTCATTTTCATATGAACTATACTACAATCTGCTAGAAATAATTTAAAAAAATCACACCATTTAAGTCAGCTTCTGTAACAAGCAATTGTTTCTGTTATAATAATCTAAGCATATATATCACTAACGTGAGTGTGTTTGTGGAACAAAAATCGACAGTAATTGTATATTGGACAATGGTAACAAATGGATATCGACAATATTAAATCAATAGTTACAGGAATTAGTTGCTTAGGTTAAATATGCTTGATTTGAGCTTAAGTGCTGCATAATATTGTAGAAACAATATTTAAGAACTAGCCTCTGTAAGGAAATTCTCCAGATTTCTGATTATTGGAGAAGACGATGAGAAGTCGGGAAGATTCAAATCAGCGTAAACAAGAAAGTGTACTTATATGTTAAAAGGGTTTTAATTTTAGGATAGTCAGTGTGATGCAATTGACTTTCAGAAGCTAATTATGACATGACTGTGGTGAATATTTATCTATGTAATTTATTGGAAATAATAAATGCATGAAGTGTGTTGCTTTATATTTTTGATTTATTTTATTTCAGTTGGATTTACGAAACATTCATATCGATGCATACATTCATTGTAAGTGGGTTTGAATCTGGATGATTGAGAGCCCGGTGCACATATACGGTTTTTCAACGTGCGGCGCCGCTGCCGCAACGCAAGTGCGGTCTGAGATACACTAGATCCAATGGAGTAATGCACACATGCCTCCGGTGCCACACGTCCAACTACCGTGTAATTTGTAACGCAGTTCCCCACGGCGCCGGAGCTCGCCGCACACGCGTCCCCGTTCTGAAGTACCTTATTTTCATAAATAAATGGAATATAAATATTAATTAATAAATGGTTGTATCCAGTAATGTCTATTTTGTTTCAAAATATACTATTTTTTACACTAAGTAAGCGAAATAAACACGTTTTCTTCGATAGAATATTCATCGCAAATGGCGCCAAATGAGTACTGGCGTCATTTCACGGTTATGTGAGCATAGTTGGGCTTCGGTGCCGAACGTTGAAAAACCGGATGTGTGCACCGGGCCTTAGAAATGAATTTTCCTAGTATGACTATAACTACTGTTTACTTCACTGGTATTATTAGCTTTATAACTTAATAATATAATTAATAAAATAATTATATTGTTATATTATAATTATTATGCAATTAATACTATTACATTATAATTATAATGTAATTAATGTTACCTTAACACTACTTGGTATCAATTTGTTTTGACTCTCAGCGCATTTGTCCTCATCAGAAAAAGAACTAAACTAAAGCAAACCCAAGCTATCACTTAAGTAAACACGACTTTAACGATCCTTACAAGGTTTATTTTTTTAACAATGCACTCACCCCGAGGGTAGAGACTCCTATAAATGAGTGGATCTCCCGGAATCGCACGCAATCTTCGTAGAAACCTAGCTTATTTACCAAATCTTTTCGAAAAAGCTTATGTTAAGTCCCTCTGCTACGAGGCATTTCAGATATTTTCTCATTACCTGTAGAATGTAGTATTCATTTGTTCACCTAGTTCCGCCCTAATGATTTTCCGGAATCCCTACTAGGGGAGAAGGGACCGCCTCTCCTCGCTCCCTCCGGAGTCGAAACAAAAGAATGACCAAAATAAAAGCAAATCACAAGATTAAATAGGTGCCACATCGCATCGGGACACGACAAAAAAAAAGCCAGACCGCTTCTTTTTTTAATCTCATATCCAACCGCCCGTTAACAATAGACACGGCTCTTGCGTTCTTTTTCTCTTTTCCTTCTATCATTCTGTCTCTCCCCGTCAACATGCCACTGCAAGAGGCTTATCTGCACTGACATGCAACCTCGCTGACCTGCCGTTTCGTCAACAAAGAATGCCATTCAGACCCCCCTGAATCATCAACTCAGACACTTTGAAAATACTATCATCTCCCATGTACAAGAGATCTTGCATTTGTACCGTAAGAATGACGACTTCTGCCGTTTTCAATGCTTATATGCTTGGCTTTATTGCGATGCCTCTGTGAGGCAGCGATTTTCATTCGACGTTCCTTATACGAATGGTGATCGTATCCTACCCTTCGCGAATGAACCAGATCGTCACCAATAGCCCGTTGTGTTGCCATAGTGAGAAGTTAATTCAACTACCTACCTAACGTACAAAAGGTGAAACGAATGGAAACTATTTTCAGCCCGTGAATTTCTGGTGTGTCTAATGAATATTGAAAAGGTTTAAATTGTGTGTGTAAGATTTATTTAAGGTTTAGTTTTGTTCACAAAAATATCAAATAAAGCCCGTTAATATAATTTTAAGAATCATTTTATATTACAAGGTATCACAAGTGAATTGTTTCAAAAATATTTTTTAATCAACTTTGGGGCAAAGAGGGTAGGTAATTAGTATTATCCTTTTTGTAAATCAATGAAAATTAAACCTTTTTTGTCAGATCGGCCAAAAAATATAATATATTTCTGGTGCGCCGCAGAATTTTAATAACTTTATTACAGGTGCGATGAGATGAAAAAGTTGAAAATAGCTGCTTCAGAGGATGGAAATGATAACATTGCTGTGGTAGAAGATTCTGTAATCATACTTAGAAAACAAACTGTTTTCAAACAAATCATGAAAGCAAACATAAATTACTTATTTGTGTACTTAAAAATTGTAAACATTCAAGGTAAGAACATTGAGATTGAAGCTATAATTAAAGAAATAATGTAGTAGCCGGTACTACATAAATGTTTACTTCAGTATACCGAGATGCATAGAATTTTGAATGGTGTGCTGGGCATAAACTTGCACGTTCGTAATAAAAATATGGGCTGTCGAAAGACAGGGGCATGGGGCCTCTAATTTTATACAAAGATATTAAGAAATAAATTTACTGATATTTTTTATTCATTCGGTCTTTGTTGGCTCTCTTTGCTATTTTCAATTAAATATACTTTTGAATCTGCTTAATTTGTTCTCATTTACTTCAATATGTTCAAAAGGTACTAATCAAGAGCAAGGATATATTCAGGGATGAGCACACGGGATTCGAATTATTTCCGAAATTATTATGGAATTAAAAGACTATGTGCTGAAGCTAGTTAGTGAAAATCGGTTTTTTAAATCGTACAAATAAAATATACGTCTAAATTCTCCAATAGTGTAAAAATAGTAAAAAAAATCATAAAACGTAATATTCATTTAACATTAATGCATTCAAGGAACCGGAATAAAGACTGGATCATGAAAATTATTTCAGAATAAGAGCTTGATGAAGGGCGTTTGTTTAGAAATCAAATATATTCTAGAAGGGGCGACTTGATGAGGTTTGCATGTGGGCAGCTCAGACTTCAGGAACAGCCCTGTTGAGATGATGATTATTTTTCATTCTATATATTTCTAGCGACAGCTCCACGTTAATGGAGAAGTTGTAAAAAATCCATACAAAGGATGAAAAGTTTTACTTATTCAAGATAACGTCTCACACAGTTATATTATTAGTTTCATTCCACCTATTTTAAACAATTTAAGAAAGTGAATAAAGCTCAATTTAACATTAATTTTTTTTTAGAATTCATGCAAATGTAAGTCTTATCTAACAGATAGATTATTGAATAGCTATTGACCTCCTATTCTAGTCGATACTTTTCTCTTTATATGAATTTCTTATCAATTTATTTCATAAACACGCTTTACTTTTAATTTTAAAAATTAAAAAAGGAAAACTAAATACATATATTTTAATTTTTTAAAGGGATAATACATTTCTGTGATAAATTTCGAGGCAATTGTTCAACTAGTCGAGGTTGAATAAATGAACAAAGATGTAATTATTCGTCTACTCTATGCTTGTCTCTCGATGGTTGTTATCATACTTTCTTAACCCTCCAATGGTTTAAACAAGATATCTCGTCCATCAAGATCTGGTCAGTTTTTTGATGACCAGATAGCTCGCCTAGCCAGTCACCAGGAGGGTTAATTGACCTTCTGCTACCAGATGGTTTAAAGACGTATTACAAACATCGTTCTTTTGTCAAAAGAGTATTTTATCTTTTTTCTTCGATACATCAAACGCACTTCCTCCAAATACAAAAACACGAACCATTCAAACCTTATTTTCTGCAACTACCTGGTGTGCAATCGGGTGTGATCTTGTTTATTACATTATTTTTCACATAAAGATCTTTTAAATTTCATTAGACAACATGATTTATACTCTCGACATCGTAATCAATACCTACCAACGCATTTCAGTAGCATGACACCTATCAAAAGTAAACAAATAAACAAATCCCTCGAATTAAAATTGCGTAATTGAATATTGCTAACGAATTTGTTCGTACACCCACGTTAATGAAAGCTCCGATTGTACCGTGCTTCTTCCCGCCTGCATTGCCCAATAGGTAATTTCGTAAATTTGTGTCACTTACACCTTCTTGAGCCATTAAATTACCGGTTGGAATGATGCCAAGGAATACATGCCGCCTACTCGGATTTATTCCCGTTAATCTATGTTCATTTCAAAGGCGCAGTTAGCTTTTGATAGTTTTCTTTTTCTTTAAAGCTGTGTGCACATATATATACAACTAAAAGATTGTTAGATATTAAATTAAATCGACTGCCTTTGTTATTTAAATATTATTTCGAATTGTTTACACGTGTATTTATGCGATTTGTCGTAAGTTTATGAAAGGTTTTCGTTCATTATCGAAGTCTCCTAACATGTGATCGTTGAGTAAAATTCGTTTATGAAATTACTTTTTGCTCTAACCTAAAACAGTTTTAATATTTTGAAATCAGTTTGGTTGCTCTCTTTAATATTATTTTCTCCGTAACTCTTACAGCCTTTAAAAATGTGTAGAAAATAGTATGCGTTTTTCCTACGAGTGAAAAACAATAAATCAAAATGTTCCAGATGTGAGTTGTTCAGCTTATCTAGACTTTAATGTGTTGATATTTTAGTTTGGTTATGTCCACTGTCATTTTTCTATTAAAATTAGATTTCTCCTTGAGAAACAAACTTAGTGAGTAATGCTTTTATAAGGTGTAGAATCCCCTTCGTTTTTTAAGAACTTTGTTTTTTGACAGAGTTCCACATGTAAGCTGACAATATATAGCAATTGTTATCAAGTAAATTTGCTTTTTTACGGATTAATTAATTACTTAGTTCAATTGAAATTGCATATGTACTAACTACTGATATAATTCATATTTTTTTTTTACTTTTATTCACATCGAAAAGTAATTTTGAAATTTATGGAAAATTTTTTAGGAAGAAAATCTGAAACGCATACATTGTAACAATTTTATTTGTTTATATAATTGATTGGGAAATTTTATTATCTTGTTAAAATTTAGTTTACGATTTTTTAGGGTAACTTAGTACTCTGAAGTTTACATATTCTTTGTTACTTCAAATATAGAAAAAATGTTGTTTTAATAACCCATATAACCACTTAAAGTGCTTCCGAGCCTGTTCTTCTGTGGGTATATTAAAAAATAATAGTAAGTAAATAAATTATAATAAGAAAAATGCTAATAATATAAAATGCAAAGTGTAGTTTTTGCAGAAAATCATCACTGTGGTGTTTCAACCATCTCTGTAGAGGGCATGACTTCAACAGTGTGGCAAACTACCCACTACAATCTGGTAAAATTTTAAAAGCACACTGTTCCGTTCTCGTGCAATTTCATATTTTCTATTCCAACAAAGCCAATTGGTATGCTTTCGTTCCGACAGATGGCGCTCTTCCTCTTTGCTGTTGATAAATCTCTCAGGATACCGTGCTGGATAAGTTTGCGACTTGGAACGAACAGTTCAGAGCAAATCGAGCATTTGCGGAGGGAAGTTGTGAGGCACGCGATGAAAGTGACTCAGACAAGCGGTGAATTTTAATACATTCTGGAATAAATTTCAGAGCATTTTATAATTCCTGTAAACCAAAGGGCGACATTTCGTCAACGACAATGGTACGGAAGGGAATCGTTCCCTGTGAAGTTAGAGCAATGTACACTATGAGATTTCGGTCACGTAGGAATTAATGAGCAGTTGTGCGTTCAGGAATATCTTCTGTTCTGGTTTGATTCGATTAATTTCGAATTCAAATATAGAACTATGAAATCAGCTGTCCCTAAAGCCGGCCTGCACGGCAACCCTCTGACTGCTGCTGCGCCTTTGTCACACATACCTTTGCCGCGGAGGTAAGTTCTGTTGCTGTTTGTAAACAAACGGGGTTCGTTTGCTGTGTTGTTGAAAGCTGTTTATATGTTGGTAGAACTCGAGATTATAATTTGTAACTTTTCATTTTGTCATGTTAATTATTGATGGACTATATTACAGCTAAATTCTTTAATATTTGTAATCCATGTATCATATTATCGTAAATTCGTTTCTGAGCATTTATGTTACAGTTCAGTATTTTGAGGTCTCTCCGAAGTTCATAATCTGAATATTTGGTATAAAATCACAATTCGGTTCTGGTAATATTTTTAACCCATTATCTTTCATCTAAACGAATTGCACTTTCACGTTTGTAAAAAAAAATTTTTAATCGCTAATCTTCTACATTTTTTTGTAAAATATCTGTATGTTGTGTATAGAAACCTCAACTCAGGTTTCGGAATAATATGCAATATAAATATTTTGTTTTATAATACCACATTTTTGCTTACAATGAAACTTAATTAAAATTCAATGATGGTTTTTGTATCAAGTGTTTAAAACCGGTAAAATTGACTAACATTTTTGTAATGTGATATGTATGAACATTCAACAAAATTTATCGAACATTTTTCGTAAAGAATGTGAGTGAATGTTGCACAGTTCTTCAGGATATTTGCAATCTATGAAACCCAAACATCCCAGAATCACTATTTGCGCTTGTTATCATATGGGTCGATGGCGGATGTGAATCATTGCTTTTCTCCTTTGTTTCGATACAGTTGGTTGAAATACTTATATCATACCTTCCACTAAAAATTTTAACAATAAAAGCAGTTTCAATCTTAAGAAAAAAGTCCGTCTTTAAAAGTATTTAGGATGCAAAAATAGTGAACGAGAGATATTACTTTTTAATGGCATGCATTGAACTATAAGTTACACTTTTAAATTATATTTAAATGAAATTGAGATTGTGTATGAGATACTTTTGTTTGTTTTAATCTAAAATAATATTTTTTAAATCTTAAATTAGTTGTTTAAATTTCAATTACGGTTGAGTTTAGTTGATTACATTGCCCTTAATTGATGCTTAGTATTAAACTTAATTTTAAAGTATTTTAGAGACGTATTGCTTCAAGCATAATTTGTATTATTGAGTTAACTACACACCGACTGATATTGGATACACCATGTGAAAAAATGTAAATTTATTCAAAGAGTTGAGAGCATCGGTACATGTCATATGTGTATTAATACCTTCTTTCAACGCTGTTTGAAATTGATAACTTCATTGGTAGTTTTATTTTTAATAAAGCGTCATCTCCAGAATATTTACCGGTGTGATAAAACAAAAATAATCAATAGCAATGGAATCAATTGCCTAATAATAAAAGTTAAGGACACAAGTCATCTTGTTTAGACGAGTTTCTTGGTTTCTCGTTCGTTTGAATCTGTTAACAACGAAACACATAATAGAGGGCGGCAAAATATAGATTTTGGTTTTTAAGCAAAGATTAAAAAAAAAACACTTTAAAATGCAATCAAAACAAAGCAGTTTGATGGTGCACTCTTTCTATTATGCAAATTCAGTTAGATGAACACGACTTGCTATCAGATTAAGAATATGAGGTGGGCGGTTTAAGTTAGCCTACATGAGACGAATAAATTCGGCTTCGGTTGTTGAAAGTTTCAAAAGAACCTGGTAACCTCTGAAAACACAATTAATTGCACAGTTTCTTGGAAGTTATCGCGGAAACACAGCATACAATTACTCTCTACTGAATAGATTTTGTTGTGCTAAAGGAATCGATGCGTGAGTAATCTCCAGAACCAATCCGTTTGTTGACGAGCAATAACACGTGTTATTTATCACTTCATTTGTCCCATATCGCGTAACACGCCACTAGTCATCTCTCCACAAAGTCTTTATTTATAAGTGAGGGTGTAATGTAAAAAAATGGGAATCGTCCATCAGTAACGGATACGCGTCCTTCCCCCTTTCGCTCCATCACGAAAATAATTCGACTCTGCCCAAGCACTATCCATCACGGGCGTTAAAAATCGAAATAATATCTGCGATATCCATCACTTATGGAGATATCTGAAGTTCGGTAATTCTTTCTCGCAGTTCTCTCTTTCAATGAGATGAGATTTATTCGATATATGAGGAGAGAAGACGGGAGAAAGGGATAATGTTGCTTTGGGAATGATAGGCATCCGATGTCAAATTTCGTTATTGCTCTCGACTTGGGGAGGAGAGACTTTAGGACGCATTGCGTTTAAGAGCTGTTCTCCTTAATTTTTTTTTCCGTAAATAGGGATCTGAATAGAAAGTAACATATCGTCGCCATCCCTCTAAAGGCACGAATTCCGACATGTTTTCATTGTACTTTCTAGATTTGTGACCGAGCTGTAAACCACGTTGTTTTAAAATCCGAATTTTAGAACTAATCGAGAGAATATAAATAAAAAAGAACCTATCAAACTTGTTATATATTGACTAGATTTAGGATTTTTAAGGTTCCAGTACCGTTAACGGACAACATATGCATATTATACATGAGCTAGTGCAGAATGTTTCGAATTACGGATGCTGTTTTTTTCCATCTTTTCCTGTTCTGGTACTGCACCTTTTTTTTCTAATTCAATGAAAAAAAAACCTTAGTCTTTTGAAAGGAACAAGGATTTTTTTAATGTTTCTTCGTAAAAATTAATGGTCTCAATATATAACAAATTGCAATTCAAGCGTTTATATTTCCCGAAGTAATCGTATATAAGAAGCGTGCATTGAAAAATGCTGTTGATATGAGAAGTTTCTAAAATGAACTCAAAATGAATGGAGTTGTGATGACTACTAGATTTACATCTGTAGGCGTGGATACTAGGTCTGTGAAGGACAGGAAAGTGAAAATAATTTTTATTTATAAATTTTCCCTCCCATTAATAAATTTTACGAATCGTACTATATTTTATCACTTCATTGTTTTTTATTATCTCTTTGTTGAAACATTAAACTAATATCATTAAAGATAAATGTATAAATTTAATTCTGAAACTAAGGAAGGTTAAAACATTAATAAGTTGCAAAGCAGTTTATCAAATTTCTATTCTCAACTATACGATATAATTATATTTTGATAAAATATAAATTAAAATTTTCACTTTTAAATAAATTTAGTTTTGAAAAATATATTGGTATTTTTTCAGAGCATCACTCTCAGCAAATACAACACTTTGTGAATTTAAGCGCTAGAGCAATTTTTCTCTTTTATCGTTACGCCACGATTTAATATTTATTTATAATGTGCGTGTCGTAAAAGTGTAAAAACATGTTATTTAAGTTTAATCGTGAAAGCGAAAGGTGTAAAAGCAATGCACATCGTCGGAAGTCTTGCCTGTACGTAGTAGGATACTATGACATAGGTGCTTGTCCTCCATATTTAGTAACCTAAATACTAAAAATTACTACCTAAGCTTTTGCCGACTGCAACGATATTTTTCCTATACCACTTTAAATCCACAATGAGTTGGGCTACCGTTGGCGATCTGGGATAATTTCCGAAGGGAAAGATTCGAGGACAATGCATCGTAATTTTATACCATGGTCAGATGACTAGGTCAACACGTGAGCTGGCGCGCCACTCTCCAAACTTCCACACCTCGCCAACGTGAGGAGATTTGTAGCCATGACCGATTTAACGTCCACCAGACCCCAAGTATTCGACGGTCTTAGGTTGGATCGAGATTAGAATTCCCAACCCTGATTGCTAATCCGCTGCTCTTCTAACCGGAACAGCGGTCCTAGAGAAACGTAGGAAATGTGTTCGTTAAAAGATGGTATGTAAGCAATCTCTAAATATGGATTTATGAGACAAAAATTAGACAAATTGCTAGCTAGATTGATGTTCTTTGGTTAATTACCATCAAAAGTAAATGATAGTTTATGCAATTTAAATTTTGTAACATAACATCAGTTGCTAATTTGAATAAGAGCAGTTAAATTATCATTTTCTCTTCAAAATAACATATGGGTTCGTTTGTTTTTACGCATGTATTTAAACTTTTGTTGTTCAAGAGGTTAATTGGTCCTATGATAATACGTCACGGGATTTCCGAGAAGAGTAATATTGGCAACGATCCGGGATCGATATGCTTTCACCCACAACACTCGTTTTGACTAAATAACAGTAGCTATTGGTTGAAGGAATACCCAATTTGTCCAGAAAGCCAATATTAGTTAGAAGTCAAACAAGGAACACTGCAAGTGGCAAAACGGATATATCCATGTGAACTCCTCAAGAGTTAAACAATATTTCACATCTTATAAATAATTAAGAAGAATATATTAATTTCCATATATTACCAGGGCTTAATTATATTAAATATCCAGCTAACAATGCCCTAGGAATTAAATTGTAAATCTTGAAATGTGCTGTCAACATGATTCTTCCACCATATGCATTAACTTGAAAAAGACTAAGTACCTTGTTACATAAAATTCAAAATCCATCCATCCTATGCCCTATAAGACGAATAAAAAGCACAAAATATTTTTTAATTAAATGCAGATTCCATGTTAGTATAATGCAATAAGTTTCTTCAATTCTTTGATAGTTTTTTTATTTTTAGAGCAGAAAAAAATCGTTAAAAAATAAAGAAAGCAACAGAGACGAGACTTCGTATTTGCAATACTAATTAAACTTTGAAGTGCTTCCTCTTCTAGTTGTTATTACATTTTATTCACTTTTACATTGCCTCCTCACGTATATATTATTACATAGAAATGTAGCTTAGCTATAAGTAATAGTTTTCTGAGTTTCTACGGTAAGTTAATATATTTATAATAAGTTTCTATTTCGATGTAAAAATATTAAAATGAAACTGGTGTAATTATGTCAAATCGACTATTTTTCTGTTCTATCGATTCGATTTCCCCGTACTGTTCTTAAAGTTTACTTTTCATGTCGACTCATCTAATTAATAATCTCATAAAGTATCGTGGGTATTGGGTTTTTGTCTGTGAAATTTGAGTGTATTTTCAATGTTCAGAAATAACTACCTTACCTACGCATACTACCCACATTCGAATTTCGCTATTGGTTATACCTACTAATGGCAACTAATTCTCAACTTTATAACGTTACTCCATTTATAGTTAACCTGATCATCAATATGCGAATTTCATACCTCCAAATAATTAGAAAGGTTAAGCAGAATTTCGTATATTTCTGCCTGGTGTTAATTCTCATTTCTAATGAAATGCTTGCCAAAAATTTCACATCTCAATCTTTCGCAACAATTATCCTCGAAACATCTACTTCAACTGTACTGCATTCGCTTGCTGAATACAATTCAGTTTGGTATCTAAACCCATTTTTACTTTCGCTAACATCTTCTCTGTACTGATTTCTTTCAATCAGATTTCTCATTTCCTTCTGTCATCAGATTTCTGAAGAATTGTATCAGAGCGGCGAGCTCTTTCGTGTAAAATTATGCAGCTCTATAGTTCTAACCAAACATACTAAAAATAAGCGGCAAAATTGAAGTATGAATCCATAAGCTGGTGATTTTGTGATTGTAATTCCTTTCGCATCATTTGCCACTGTACAAATAATGCCGATTGATGTGCCACATGCATCAGTGAAGATTATTTCGCAACAGGAAACTTCAGAACCTAAAGAAAGACGATGCGAGCTGCGTTGATCTAATTTGTGATAAACAAAATCAACGTTATTAACTGCTCCACCAAGTGCGACACCCTTCCTTATCACGTGAAACACCTCAAATATGAAAGCATGAGCTTGGAAGACCCGAAAAGAAAATAAATAGGTGCAAAGCTAAATAAACAATAACAAAAACAAACCGCGTAGGTCGCCAAACGCGTAGGATGGTCACTTAGTTGTATAATAGAGTGTTTCAATTTTCTCCTTTTTTATTTATTTCCCCTCCTTTTGAAACAGTTTCCTTTGCGCAATCATTAACGTTTTGAAGAATGATTCTCATCCAATTAAAAATTAAATCTGCTTCTTTCACCCGCTGACGTTTAAAGTGCATATCCGCGTTCATTCGAAATCAAATTCCAGCCGAGGAGCATAGAGCTTTTAACTCGGAGCAGCGTGAGTAAAAAACACTTGATTGATTAATACCGTTTTGGATTGTTTACTTGCATGGAAATCTCAAGATTCTGAGAGAAAAGTTTAATTCCGCTCAGAAGTTCAATACACTTTCTTGAAAAATGCATTTTCGATTCAAATGGAAGTAATGGAAAGAAAATTTTTATAATTTTCGGAGTAACAGAACTAATATTCTCTCTCCTTGCACTGTCAGTAGCTCTTACATGCAACATTTGACAAAGATAAATACAAGATAAATAACTATCAATTAAAATAGAAAACCATTTGTTTGAAAAAAAATTTTGTTTTTTTTAACTAACCTCAAAAGGGGTTAATGATTTGTTTTGCACGGATTTGATTAATATATCCCCAAGGACAGGATATATTATCCTGACTTCTGATTGATGTAGGTTGTTTGGTAAAATATCTCTACCACCAATATATTTTGTTGAACCCCTCCTGCCTTAAATGTACAAAATCCCATAAAATTGTCATCAGACACCTGCAAATTTGTCCTGTTCTCTCCAGCTGGGACCTCTGGGGCTGATACCGGGATGCTAGAGGTTGGAAGGCTAGCTAATTTTTCTCTTGTAAATTTTTTTATCAATTCAATATGCACTATGCGTAGTTTTCTTACTTACCTTTATGCTGTGTATTTTATTTTCTTGCCTGTTATTGGAAATAAAAAATAATTTTACACGTTTATTTTGCCTGTAAAAAATTCGTGAAAACATACAACTCAAGAGATTGCCACTTTTGTTTCAGAGAAAATAATACGAATACGTGCAAAGCATCTGGAATGATCATATTGTTGGTTTACAAATAAAACACAGAAAGTTCAGAAACTTAATATGGGATTATATCGTTTGTGGTAAATTAACTGTGTTTTACAAAATGAAATCTAACCTTCACGAAAAAAATTACTGGTAGACGCAATGCCAGTCTAAAGATTACCACACACTAGGCTAGAAAAGCGAAAAAAACTCATAACTGGAAAACTTTGACTTAATAAAGACTCCAATTTAGACTCCTCTTGAAGGTTACAGGTGTGTTTCACTTGTAATCCTTCCTCTTATGTAACACATTTTTTCCTAATTGTAAAAAAAAAAAAAAAAAAAATTACTGTATACTTTGATGTGATAGGTCTGATGAAGGTTTTTCGCTTGATCTTTTTTGATCGATAGGTCTTATGATCCTCCATATTTTTAGTCTCCCCATCTACCCGTCATCTCAACCAGATTGAGATGACTGGCCCCTCATAAAATAGCAATACATATCCCAAGAGCTCATTGTTGAACTGCACAGATATATATTTGTTCATTCTTAACTTTTTAAAAGTAAAGAATGGAGTACCCATTGTTCTACAAAACTGTATAACTTTACAAGAAACCAGTGAAGGTAGACAGTTAAGTTAAAAAGAAGGTGTACAGACTGGTACCACAAGGGGCATACCACTGGCATCGGTTCCTGTACCGGTTGTATGCCCCTTATGGTACAAGTGAAATCTTAATAGGGACCCCGAAGAATGAAAGTTTTTTAATTGTTTAGTATTTTATTAGAACCAGTTTTCAGGTATACTCTCTCTCTATCTCTCATAGCGGCTACTAGAAAATATCCGTTTTAACTTTCCGAACGCGGAGGCATTTTATTGCCCGGGATGTAAAGTTTTATGTCTACACGTGTCGGGAATATAAAATGTGTTGGGTTTGTCAAAGTACAACTATCAATCAGCATCAGCTGGACTGCATTGGAAAAGGATTGATCGAAGAAATGGTCTTTTCCTCTTAGCGCCTTGAACTTCCCCAGCATTGAGGAAGTGAAAGACCTCAGCATGTATGACCTTGGAGCGATTTATTTCTTCGGTGCTCGTGAATTCCGAACTTGCTTGTTTTCTTGAACCGATTCGGGCGAATTATAATCGAATCTCGCTCTAAAATTCCAAGTTTCACTTCTTCCTTTTTTTTCGTGGGAGAGCAAAATCGCGGTTCCGATCCATTTGAATTTGAAATCCAATCATTTCCCAAACCGGTTGGGGCTCATGGATACCATTATTCCGCTTGTAATTAGCGCCATGGATGCTCATTTTTTCGCTCATCACACTTCAGTGGATGGGAAGTTTTCTTGACCTCTATCTATGACTCATGAATGTGCTCGAAAAAAAGCTGGGAGAAACTTTGTTACCGTGGTGCACCTTTGTGAATGGAATCCATTGTTCTCGATTTTTTTAATATTCAGTCTTGTTTTTGAAAACAAGAAGTGGAGAAAGTTCCGTTCTTTGTTACGCGCAGGTTAAACCAGTAGCTATATTGTTAGGCTTTTGAATCAGAGAAACCCGTTGCTTTCAACGTAAAAGTAAATTATTTTTATAGTCACATATTGCATAAATGAAAATAAATGTGTTTATTAACACGAAACATGAAACTTTGTTGCTCATACCAAGCTCAATTTGTTCAATAAATTCCCTTATGCAAAACCATTCAAAATTTCTCTGCCAAACTTCAAAGGGTGATGAGGTATACCAAAATAAAAATTTGGTCAAAGTTCCTGTGTCCACAATTGTTGCTCGAATATGTTAGAGAGCGCTGTTTGACACTTTGCAAATTTTTTTAAATTCATCATTCGTAACATAGAGTTTGTATTTGATGGCGCATGGCACGAATGCTGAAATGCATCTTACGATTAGATCTGCCCATGTATTATCTCTTAACTAAAAGTATTGCTTGTTTTGTTGTGAAATAAAACAAGTGTACCGGATCTGTTAGAGTCGCTTGTATTGCACTAAGACCATATCAAAGACTAAAATCCCTAAATTAAAATTTTATGGCGATACAGTTACTATAAATATACTTTTTAAAAGGTAGTTTACCACTTCAGTTCTCTATTGTGCTGCTCTCAACTGATGGCAGAAAGGAAGGAGATGGGTGTTGAATTAAAAAAAAGGATTTGCATACACTTCAGCTACGTACAGCAGCTTGCGTGTCGTATTTCTTTTAACCATGCTTGGATTGTGTCCCTCGATTTCCGTAGTGCTTGAACTTCTTGGGTGACTTGCATCATGCATGCTGACATGAAATATTTCGGGTTTGTGGTGTAAACTCTCAAATGTTCGACGATTTTACCATAGCCTACGATAGTATTCACGGTGCAATCTAAGAGCAACTCTTCTATGCCATTGATAGCCACACTTGCTAAATGCAGGTCAGTTGTCTATGAATTCGTGCAACTCTTCATCCAATGCTATGTCAGGAATGGTGAATTAAAAAAGAAAGATTGACAAATATACCCCAGAAAACGTCTTTCGGCAATTACAAGCAACAGTTAGGAACATACGTTCTTTGACAGCATTGTTTATTTTGGTTTTCGTACCACCTCTTATAATTTAACTTGGGAATTTCAAATTACCCTGTATATAAAAGTAGTCATGTATTATGAAAAGATTTAATAAGCATTTATTAGACACAACTTCTTAAAAATTAACTTTAATATATATGTTGTGATTATCTACTTTTTCTTGTATAATACGTTTCACGACCATATTGTTTAGTGCAAATTATTACTCAGATTTTCTAACCTAACTCCATCGGTTGTATTAGAAAGCATTATTTCTCACCTGTAATCTCGCAAGAACATTATCTGGAATTTTTAGGAATACTCTTTATCTTGGAAGATACTGCATATTTCTTTTAAATGACACACACTGATGTCTTCTGCCACACCATTACTTTATAGCTCTCGATATATAGTTTTGTGATTTTTTTTTCTTCTTCTTTTTATAAGATAGGGTGTGAGCTACAATTGAACAACAATACATCTAGTTCTGAAACTCGAACCAACTCAACCTCTGATAAGATTACACGTCGCTACAGTGAAAACCTTCCTGGGTGTTCTTCTTTATCATACAAAGGTTCCACACCCTTTGTGTAATGACAGCGATTTGAAACACCTACACAGTCTTTTAATCCAGGAATTGTCACCGGTAGTATATATAGAAAGATTTTTGTTATTGTGCTCAGCTATTCTTAAGATTTAGTTCTGACACAGAATAATTAATTTGTTCGCATCAGATGCCATGTTTTTCAAGTTATATTTGATCCAATAAATCTAAATCTTCAAATGTGATACTTATTGAAATTAAAACTTCATTTTTTAGACCTTGAGCAAAGAAATGTCAACACTCAAAAATAAATTTTAACTTATCGAAGTTATTGTTTGTAACGTTTTTGTTTCGAAAATATTAATAAAGTGAATAAAAATGTGATTAAATAGCTAAAGTTGCGTCGCGATGGAGTTATTGGTAACTGTCCGGGATCAATCCCTAAGAGAAAGATTCGAGGACAATAACTCCTGATTTTGAACCACGGTCAGATGACGAGGTCAGCACCTGACTTCTAAAAGCGTGGTAAGCATTCTGTGACTCAGTTTAATATATTTTATACAAGTTTACTTGGACGAGAAAAATTTCATTTCTTTCTTAGTTTCGGGAGGAGGGGTGCGCCGGTAGAGATATCGATTCCGAATTCATTCTTCGAAATTTTTTAGCGACGTGTTGAAATCGTATTCGAGGAGCAAGCCAAGTAGCATCGTGTTTGGAATTCGTACAGAAATCGGGTTCCACCACAGAAATACGACTTTCACCTACATTTAGCTCGATAGCAAAGTGCTCTCATAAGGTGGTTGGTCTCAGTTTTATTCAATAATTTTTTTTAATCGACACATTGCCTTTCAAAAGGATAATGATATTTTTTTATCGCAATTGCAAAGCTATGGGCTACTTCTATAGTTGCTCTAATTTATATCAAGATTTATTTTAGAATGCAATTCTATATTCTACTTCCATACGCAATGTTTTGAAGAATCCCTCTAAAAAAGTTGTGCGTCATCTTCAGGCAAGATTAATTTTCAATTTGCCATTCTTCACTCCTTCGTCTGATCTCCTCAAAGAAAGCTATCTTATCCGTCACTTGACCGCTGGGAAGACCCTCTCGGAGGCCTTCAGATTTAAGGGTGCCCGATCGATTCAAGCTGGAAGTGATTAATCATATCATAGTCACCTGTTATTACCCGATAGGGTGTCAAAAAATTTAACAAGAAAAGAAAACTCGGTAGAAAAAGACGAAAATAAATTGGCACTTACGTGTGTGAAAAAAATCCTTTACAAATATTTCCCCACTTGCACTTTTTGTCCGCTTCTTTTATTGTTAGGGTTTTTCTTTTTCTCAAGATGGCTCTTGCGGTGCAGTAGGGTTTTTACCGTGAAAAAGTCACGTTTTTCTATTTCGACAAAATGTTAGGCTTTTTATAGGCGATCCATTTTTTATGTTGGCTATGCGAGTCTGTTATGGGGATTTTCAAAAAATTAAACTTTGGATTCAGGAACTGTGGGTTTACAGTCGGCAACGTAGACCAACTTAAATGCCATAGCAATCGATGAACTTTCAATAAAAATAATTTGTGTTTGATTCAAAACTCTATAATATAACAATACGGCTATTACTAAAACCCCTTTAATTAGTCTCTTTAAATAAATACTTAACAATGTAACTTTAAACGAAAAGCCATACTAATAATACAGTCAATTCCAAATACAGGCTTTACGTATTTTTTTTGGAGTTTATATAGATCAAAGAAGTTATTGTTAAAGTATCTGAAGTAAACAAAAAAATGTAAGGATTTCTTGAAAGAAAAATATGAGAGGTTTTGTTCCATATTTAGGCAACCTGTGAACGTGTTAATAGTGACCGGGTTTTCTACCTAATTTCACAGGATATTGCGTTATCTATGTGAGTGAAGTCATTTTTAGTGGTGTAATTAAGTTTTCTGAAATAAAAGCTGTTTTGATATTTTCTGTTTGTGTAAAAGTAACTCATGAAATTCATGCATATTTTGTTAATAATGTACTTTAAGTTTTATCCGAATTCGCTGTTCTGTGTGTGTGTAATTATCCCAAATTTCAACTGGAAGCTTTTTATGCGAATAACCATTCTTCAGTTGTGAAAGGATTCCCTGTCATATTCATTTGAGTTTCGTATAAGAATACTATTCTCTCTCTCTCTCTCTCATAAGTTACTCCAAATATATTCATATTGAAGTATCCAAATCTATATTAAAAAATTGAGCCGTATATAATATTCCAAATGGAAAGAATTGCGGATCTTGTAAATTGTTTTGGTATAATTCAGTTTCTAAAATAATACTTTATTTTTCTAAAGTAACTCTATAATCCAAGGCAACGTGTAATTTTGAGAAAAACGTCATCTTTACTTCGAATTTTAAATTTGATTGTTCAATTTACTGTAGAGAAAATGTGATCGCCGTGGGAAAGGATATTACGAAGGACTTTTGATGCCCTGTTATCGAAGATTTAATTCAGTTCAATAATAAATTTTTCTCCAGAATAATATTTCTTGCAGAATCGTTAGTATGTTATGTTAATCTCTATCATTCTAAAGCGATAACATCGAATATAAGACTTCCCCATTCTCTACATACCCACAGAACTATATAGTTAACATTTATTTTACCTGTATGCAAAAGTGAACTACCTTCAAAAAACTGCGGATCAACTCTACGATCCGACCCAGCCTTCTTTATCTTTCACAACCTTGCAAAGCATCTGAGAAGCTAAGAACTGTTCACCTCTCTTCGAGCCACCCTCCTTCTCCCTAATGCATAACTAATGAATTTATTTAGGTACTCCTGTATCACTTTTCACCAGCTCTCTCCCTCTTTCTCTTCGGAGGGAGTGTTCCGGCAGGTGCCGTGGCAGACGACTTTATCAAGTGACAACGGCAAAACGCGGGCAAGAAATATGGCAACCGCGTGGGGGCACTTTCCGAAGTAATTCCTCCTCTCCGTTCGTTTCCTGGTTTGCTTTATGGGGTCTGTTACTCCACCTTGACAAACGGAGGCCGAGTTCGTTTCCCACGAGGTGGCGCTCCTGCGGTGTTTCCGAGGAAACCGAGGGGAAAACGTTGAGGCTTCGCGTTAGACGACAGATTGGTGGTTTGTGATGCTTTCATCGGGAGTTTAGTTTACATCTTCAGACCTGTAAGTCACTTGGTACTACAATTGGTCTTTGTTGGAGGAAGGGTGGTAATGTGGAATCCAGCATTGCGTTCAAAGGATTCAAAGACACTGGTTGCGATTCATAAGAGTTTGGGTTTCGCGAAGGATTCGTAATCGTCTCAACGCTGCAGCTCATTTTTTTATCTGTTGGAAAACTCTTTTTCAACTCCTTTCTCCTCAGTTTTGACAAAAACTGTTCTTGCTAGTGTTGAGTTATAGCAAATCCTACTTTTTTTGTTCTATTTAAATGTGTTGCAAGAGTTATTCTGTAATATTCCATTTTTATCTGCTAGCCGTATATGAAACAGTGTTATTGGAAAGCATCGAATTAAAAATGCAAGCTATACAGCGAATACCGCTGCTTTAATAATTCAATTACAAACAGTTTTTCAACAAATTGTTGTTTTGTATCAATGTTTTATTGGATTGTGTGTAATTTAAGCTTGGTTTTGGTATACTTTCTTGTGTAGTTGTGTTTATATCAAAAACCTCTCCACCAAATACTCATTATTCAACAAAAAACTAACATTTCATTGTATAAATGCAACAAATCAAAAACAATGCCTTACATAATTAACTCAAAGGTAAAATCTCAACATAGTAAGTTTTTAGAAATATAATAGAAATTAAATGATAGAAGTCAGGTAATAATAAACAATATAGTATAAAATCAAGTCTTTAGATTAACTAATATCATGTAAAAACTGAGCCGCGGTAGCTCAGTCAATAAAGGGTCGGGCTCGCATCAGTAGGGTTGTGGGTTCTGTCCTCGGCGGAGCCTGCAATTCTGATGATTGTGAGATCGGCGCTTAGACCTGGATAAAGACCGTCGTGTTCACTAATGGTGACTAGGGCACGTTAAATAGGTCGTGGTCACAAAGTCCCCCCATGTTTCCATACCAAATCAATACCTCTGGGGGTACCTGATCAGGGGGTTATCGGCCTCTGATTGGGATCTAAATTACGATATATATTAGTGAATGGATGTATAAAAGGGGCCTTCCTGTAAAACGGATGTGTCATGTATGTCGAGCAAAGTCGGACTTCCTCAAAATGGGGCTCAATAACATGGAAGGCGTACCCCCCCCCCCTCTTGTCTTCTTCGGCGGGCCTGGCACTCCTCTGGTCTGCCAGTGTAGGCATGAGAAACAACAACAACATGTAAAAAGTTAATAATTCTTGGATAAAGGCTTTCCCCAACCACCTCTATTAAAGTCAAGGTACAGTAATTAAATTGCTTAAAACGTTGAATATTTGGTCGAATATGTTGACAGATAAATGCAGTAATTAAAAACTGAATGATTTTAACCACTAAGATATAAGTGTCTGTGTGATTACAGCGTTTTAATACAATAATGAAAAGCCCTGTGCACATATTCGGTTTTTCAACATGCGGCGCCGCTGCAGCATATCAAGGCGGTCTGAGATGCATTAGATCCAACAATAGAGTAGTGCACACATACATCCGGTTCCTCTGCGGCGACGCACGTTCAACTTGCGTGCAAATTGTACCGCAGTTCCCGACGACGCGGCACGCGCTTCTGCGGCCTAAAGTACCTTGTTTTCATATATAACTGGAATATAAATAATAATTAATAAATGTATGTATCCAGTAACGTCTTTTTTGTTTCAAAATATATTAACTGTACACCAAGTAAGCGAAATAAACACGTTTTCTTCGAAAGAATATTTGTCGCAAATGGGGCGCGAAACGAGTACTTGCGTGATTTCACGGTTATGCGTGCATAATTGGACTTCGGTGCCGCAAATTGCAAAATCGAATATGTGCACTGGGCCTAAATTGGGAAATATCAAATTGAGTACGATACAATATCAAAGGTGGGAAAATCTCAGCTTTCCAGAAATAAATAAAAAAGAAAGCCTATTTTATATAGAACTTGGAAATTTGATGGCATTAAAAACCTTACGCAAATTCTCTGGACTGGCAGTTGAGTGGTTGACCTTTGATTTGAGCTCGGAGTTCGAATCCATGTCTGGGCAGGGATGATCATACTGATTCGTAAACCACTTTGCTCCCGGTCTAATTATCCCTCGTGAAGCAAACGCGGTCGACGTATTTAAAATCATCATAAAAAAGATTAATATCTTTAAACTGTAAAACTAAACAATGGTTTCGATCGTTACGATATTAGATTCAGAAACTGGACGTTAATTCATTTCTATAAATTTCCTGTTGATATTGTTTTCGCAAAATGTATTTTAAACTATAACTCTTCTAATAATGTGGATTACACAGTTTTTCTGTTTTTCCAATCGCTTTGCTATTATTTTGGTAACAATATAAACGTAAAATTCCTTACAATGTCAGTAATTATCTATATAGAATGGTTGTACATAATAAATAATTCCCCAATCATTTATCTAGCAATAAAAGTTATTTTAGTCTAACTTTAAAAGCTGTTTATTATAGTTGCGCTTTCAAGCTTTCGTATTTAAAGGTATTCAAATTGTTCTTTCATTGCCCCATCTCACTCTATCAAAGTAGGAAACGTATGACATGCAGTTTTCTGTACATCGCTTCCTATATTTTCTTTCATAGATAATAAAACCAAATTATATAGGCCATACCGGCGATATAATTTACAAACTAAATAAATTTCATACCCTCAAGACACTACTTTTCTAAGTAGCTGGACACAATCATTTTGAATTATCTGTATCTGCAGAGATTTCAAAAATAAGTGCTATAGAGGCTTTGTATTCATCCTCTTCCCATGACATCATTATCAGTATAAAGAGACTTATGCTATTTTATTGTCACCAGAATTGGATGCGGAAACGGCCTGTCCACCAAAACGCATACAGTTCAATCACGCGTAGACCAAAGACGGCTGGTACTTACGAATTCAATTGCTGTCGTCAATGGCCATTGTAGTGGATAATCTATAAAAGAGTTTTCGCCCAGAGTGGGCTATTTTCTCGCGTTAGTAAACAAAATGCGTTTTCTAATGACGATATAGATTTCAGTATGCGCGATTATCTATGCGGTTTTGTGTTTCAAGGTGCCAATGGCCTTTGAAGGCAAAATGGGCTTTGTGTAAGCATTGTGGGGATAGTTGTTTGTGTTTCAATGTAGTGCCATTGAACGCGTCTAAATTAAATAGATGTCTGATAAAAATTTATCCTTTGTTTAACCCTTCTTTGCATGATTTTTTCTTTATTGGTGAAATAAATCAAGGTGATATAATTCATGTTCAAAATTAAAGGAAAAATGGTTAAAAAAATCTTAGTATATATTTATAGTATAAATTTAGCAAAAAACAATAGGATGGTATCATGTGGTATTTTTTTAATTAAACGCAAACTTTTTCAGAAATTGCTCTAAGAATAACAGAAACACATGTTACAAACTTTTCTTCCACTCATTTTCACTTTTTTAGCAATAGAAACTCAAATATAATAAAACAAAATTTAAAACGAAATCATACGTTTATTGCAATTACAACAAACAGCGGAATGACAACTTCAAGCTCGTTTTACTGATAAAACACTTGCTTATTTTTGACAGCTATGTTTTTTTTATGCAATGGACATTAAAAAGGTATCCAGACACGATCAACTTAAAGTGAACTTGTTCTTTTATATAATTTTTGGGCATTCAATGTTTCATATATATATGTATATATATATATATATATATATATATATATATATATATATATATAACCAATACCTTTTTTTTTTCAAAATATGTAATTACAATGCCTGTTTACACGTCTAAGAAGTAAAAGTAAATGTAATTTTTTTATATTACAACCTAATGCTGAGCTTCAAAATGTGATTTATTATTGTTTTTATATTTCTTGTTAATTATAAAAATGAAGTGTTGAAAATTATAAATACTAACTATACTTATAACTTCATAAATAAAGGAGCAAAATTTTCAATACAAAATTAAATGTATGCACTTGTACTGTACTCCTATGCCCATACATGTCGCTAATTTTTTCCTTTTATGTCGTGTTTTGCAAAAGCCAACAGTAATTACTCATTAATGTGTGATCCCACCCCCTCAATACCTCAAATTAAAATCTTTGTTAAATTTATGCATGGTTTGCAAGTAATTTTTGAAGTTTTTACTGTGACCTTAGTAATAAAATTCTATAATTATACAGTCACACATCTATCAAATGGAAGAAAATCATTCATAGAAAAACATTTTAGAGTGAGAAGTACTATTACATTTCGACTGAATTATAGTACAATCGATGCAGTTTTCGGACTTATACAAACAAATAACTTGAAACTTTTTCCTTGAAAACCTATACACGAAAACCTATAAAAGTTAAAAATGGTTCATTAATTCAGGTAATAGTATTAAAAATATCTTTGTTCGAAATTACTGTAGGTTCGACAAAAAATTACAGCCATTAGGTCTCGGTTAATGAAACTTTTCCCCCAATTTTAGATGGCTGGCTGAGTGCGTAATGATATGCGTAGATTTCAGTTTCGTTGGTATTTCTATATTCACCTGATACGTTTTGTTTAATTTATTCTAGCCTTCCCATTAATAACTAATTGGGGAAAAAATTGCCAGAAAAAGTATTCGAACTTCGGAAGAAAAATTGCTCTTCCCTGTGGCTAATGATCCTTAATTTGAACGTTTCGATGACTGCGAAATGGTACCATTTTTTTTCCTGATTAATGCCACTGAAAATTTTTCATGAAACTACTTTGAAAAACTATTTGGAATCTATCATCTGTTAATTGTACAAGTTTTAACTTTGGTATTAATTCCGAATGTGACAGGGAGATTAAATCTTATTGTAAGAGATTGGAGTTGATAGTTTAATTATATAAATAAAATGTTTTAATCTAATACTTTAATTACATCAATTATATATACCATTTACTTAGCACCTGCTGAATTGTGCAGGTGATGCATAACGGAAAGAAAATTAAATTAATTCCAAGGCTATAAACGATATTAGTATTTGATGGTAGACGTTATTTATCCGTAATTGTTTTTTAAAGAAACGACCTGGCAGTAACGAATCATAGAAATTCAAAAGATGCTTATTATTTTGTATAATGTTGATAATTATGTATTATCATTCCATTTCTCTTCTGTTGTGTTTTGCTGTTTTATATATATATATATATATATATATTTATCTTTTACAAATATAAACCCTTAAATTTAATCTTTCAAATTTTTCTTTCTTCCTTCGTAACTATTTCACACTATGTTTCAAACACTAACTAGAGAATCTTCAGTCACCAGTTTCATAATGTTATTAAAAAATAATGCATGTAGTTGATGAATATATCATACTTATTGTTGTTAAATGTGATACTGCTAATATAAGTGCCTAATCCAATCATTACTTTGTATTAAAATTTCAACATAGATCTTATACTATTTACATCATATCAAAAAAATTTTTTTATTGTGTTGAAGTTTTGTTTCTTTAACTTTTAATAACAGTCTTAATATATATATATTTATAACTTAACTTATGTGTTCAGAACAAGTCGTCGGTTGTGTAAGAAATTGGTTTATCATTTATTAACCTCAATGAAAAGTTAAAAATTGTATTGTCTGGGAGACTTGGATGGTTTACTGGGACGCTCTTCGAATTCCAAAATTGGTTTACACTTCTGCTTATTAATTGCAATTACCTTGAGATGTTTTAGTTAAATTAATAAATACTTCACTTCAATATAGACTGATGCGAAATATGCAGCAACTTTCTGTCATCCAAATAATGCTACAATTGATTTTCTATAAAATATGCTGCATTATTATTATGGAATTTGAAATAATTTCAGCTTCAGCAGATTCGAATCCTTACTGTTTTTGTACTTCGCTCTTACACAAAAATGTACACTCAGAAAACCTATAAATCTCCCCTTGTTTACTGGAAAAGTCGATCCTTTTACGCAAGTGTGTCGCACTTTTTTTACTGTCATAACACGTGATCTGCTGTTTGTAATCATCTGAATACACCAAAGGTTTCATAAAAGATTCGTTTCTGCACCTATCACGTTTTTCTCGAGGTGCCACGAACTCGTTCTTTTACCTGACTTGTAACTAGCTCATGTAGACACGTAAATTTACACCAGAACTAAAATTCTGCTGAAAACAAAACGATTCGTGTTCAAATCACGCAGTATCGTATCATCACCATGTGAAATTATTTATTCAGTTCTATAAGCTCTTGAGCAATAAAAAGCTGGTATTTTCTGTTACCCTCTTGATTTTCTTTTGGCTATAATTTCGATGGTCGTAAATTTCAGGTGATATATATATATATATACATACAATGTTTTATCCTTCTTTTCCGGTAGCAACGTTGAAGTGCACATCTTTCTTGCTCAGAAGAAAGTACGTTATTGAAATCTATCCTACAGTTTTGACATTCATAATCGAGATTTTGTTTCCGTAAATATGAACCTATTTTTTTCCACTGGTAATCTTTGTCCATCAGGTTTATTTTGAGAATAGAAAAGTCTATTTCAGTTGCATATGTTATAAAACTCTATTTTATACTCAGCGGATCTTAATAAATTAAAGGTTGACCCGGGAAGACTTAGAATTTGAAGAAAGTTCAACTTTTACATTTATAAAATGAAAAGCAGTTGAACATAGTAATGACATTATAAAAGAAATGTGCCCACATAACATCTTTTGTTTACAAATTAATTTTGAATTAATGAAATTGAAATCATTTGGGATATCATTTGTACAATAATTCATACTGTGCAATTATGAAATGTGTCCACCTCCAAGCCTCACTCGTGTTTCGTTGGCTAACAAGTGAAAAGCATGGTTCCGATAAAACGAGAAGAGAGGAAAAGTTATACTGATTAATATAAAAACTTACTGTGATCCTCAATAAGAAATCTAACCTCCATTCAAATAAATAATTGTTTAGTGGACTTCACTTGTCTAAAGATCATCATAACCTAATCTAGAAAAAACTAAAACTATTCATATCTTAGAAATCTTGACTTGGCGTTTTTTTCTTCTATGCCGACAACATGATCAATGAAGAAGCTAAAAAAAGAATAAATATAGGTAGTATAATTACTACTTGTTACACCAACTAAATTAAACACCCACCATTTCCCCTTTATTAAAGTTATCCGCTATCACTTCATCCTTCCTCCCAGGAAATTTCTATCCATCCCTGCAATTGATTTCCCCCACCTTTGTTAACGGGGGAGGGAGTCGAATGTATTTCCGACACCAGGACCACCGCCCTGTTTGATGGCGAATCGAACTCTAGCAGGCACTGTCCGTAATTTGCGTCAGGTCGCTGGGTGTCGTGATGTACAGATTGCTCTCCTTATGCTCATCCGAATGGATAACTGGTATTGAGAAGAATCTCGTGCGGTGTAAGGATGGCATCGAATGTTTTAATCATTTTACGTTACCTGTCGAGTGAACGATATACGTGAAATGTCTCCTAGTATCTCTATGTGCCAATATCTTTTCCGTAGATTTGTTTGATAATGGGCTGTGTTATGTAGAGGAATGCATAAGTTGTTAATTGGTGTCAGTAATTTATAGGTTGCTTAACTTATGCGGATCAGAATGGATAACTGACAATAAGACAAATTTACTATTTTGGGACGTGCATTGGATGTTTTGCTCATTTTGCGTTACTGTCCAGTGAAGTATTGTACCAGAAATGTATTCTATTCCTGTGTACCCAAGTCTTTTCCTCATATTTGTTTTCAGTGTCTTTATATCAATTAGTTGTTTTATATACAGACCATAAGTTAATTGAATTTGGGTCTAAAATTTTGTCAGTGGTTTTTAAATTTACAATAGAAACTTGATTATCCAAGGAAATATGGTTTGAGCCCACAGCAGAATCTTCCATAATACAAACATGGTAACACAATGCAGCCTGTACGAAATTTTGAAAAAAAATCACTGTACTGCATGTTACTACTACTGACTTCTCTAAGATTCATAAAGAAAGGAAATTGGGCATTAAATTCGTCTCGGATAACATGGACACTCCGTTGGCTAATCGGAACTAAGATAATCAAGGTTCGTTTTTTTCTCATCCAAATGGATACCTGGTATTAAGATGAATCTTCTGTGGAGAGACAGTCAATGAATGGTTTGATCACTTTGCATCACTTCTCAAATTATTTCTGTTCCCTTTTTGTAATTCCGTGCATACTTAAGCAATAATGTGGTTGTCCATAAAAGGTTCGATATCAAATAGACTTAAGTCCGTCTCCCACAAGGTGGCAGACGAGTCACTAGTTTTTGCACCAATATGTTAGTTAACTAGGGGACTGGTTGTAAAGTAAACAAAACGTTTCCATAAATAGCGTCTTTATCTCGGATTCTTGCTCCAGGTTTATCATTAGGTGTCGAAAGTGATATCAGTGATAACGAGTTGTCAGAGGGTAAAATATCCACTGCTATCAGCATTTATGTTTTTGCGTGTGTCAGTCTGCTAAAACGCGCTTTCACACCTTTTCAAAAAATAATTTCCAAAGGTTTGATTGCCTTCTCGTTCGAGCCGAACTGTGAGCATTCGTTCACCATGTTAAATGTTAGATATTTTTATCTTTTTGTCAAAGCAATTCATAAGCTCTGTTAAACCTTAGAATTGAAACATTTGAATCATAATCATCTTTTGGCGAAATATGAAAAACTTTATATCAGATTAAATTTGACCTACTAAATCCTCTGTCTTCTCCAATTCCTGGATTGTAGGTCACAGGATTTTGAATTTCGTTCCATTTCCCCCTCGTTGTCTCGTTTTCTCCCCAGAATCAATTTCAAACAAAACCAAATAGCTAATGAAATTACAAATGCATATGATCACAAATACCTTATTTTCACATTTTCTGAAAGAAAATAGGCTAATTCATCTGCATTTGTATTCAAGAATATTATCTCATTTGCATATGCATTATTTTGAAGCATAACGCTAGCTACTTTTTGCACATTCTTTAATTTGTATTCTGTTTAGTAAGATTTGCATTCTACCTTCTGATCAGAATTTGGCAAGTTTCCACAATTTGCTGGTTCGTTTGTTAATATGCGTAGAGAGTAAAACTTTTTTGCGTTTAATATGTATCTATATACTCAGTGAACTAGTTAGATAGTGAATGAATAATTGTTTCAGCAACTTTGTAAAGACGGCTAGCAATTTCTTCCCGTATATAGATTTTATCTAGGAAAATTTACGTTGAGGTTATCTCTTTTCTCATACTATAGAAGTAGCCTTCTGTGTACTAAATTAAAACTCTGTTGTTGTTTTTTGGAAACTTAGACTATTTATTATATTTTTGAATAACTAGGTCAAAAACTAATTTGATACGTGTCTAGATTATTATTAGATTTGGTAGTCTGTTTTTAAACTTGTAAAAACATGTAGCAATGCTAAAATTATTTATTATTGTAAAGATTTTTTTCCCTTTTCTTGAAGATTCAGATTTGTCAAAACTGCTTTCTGACAAGAGTTTTTCAGAATTTTGTAATTTGATTTTAATCAAATAATTGTTAAGATTTGATTTGGATTTTATCAGGAAATTTTAAAGTCCAGATTACATGCAAAGCTATAAAGCTATACAGAATAAAGCTTTTGATATTTTGGGGTAACCAAGTCATTTAGATATTAGGGTAAGATGATCTATGGGAATTTATACAAATAAGTTTTTACCAAATTCTTACTCAAGCAATTATTAATTTTGTCATTTCAAATAAGCAAACTTGTGTTTTTAAAGTGAACACCATAATTATTGTAATCATAATTAACATTTTTTTAAACAGATTTAAATATTATGACATTAGAAAATGCGTTTTCTTTAAAATTTACTTCTTCTCTAAAAGACTTCGGGCAATATACTAAGCCAATTTTTCAAGAGAAATTTTCAAGTTTAAAAAAGTTCCTTAATTATATTTTATTTGCTGTTTATCAAGTTATGTTAGTTCAAACGTTTAAGTAGTAACATTCAATCGAACAAGGAGAAATTTGATATTCTCTTGAATGTTTCGCTTTTAATTTTTGTTCATTACGAAATATATTTATGTTCATTATCACTATGTTGTCCGAAGCTCAATAATTGATCGAATTTGATTTCAGAAATTTCCGTAATAAACCGAACATAAATTAGAAATTCGTTTAATTTTCAAATCGTGTCACGTTTCACGTATTCATCCCCAGCCTCTTCGTGAATTTTATTTACAGATATATCATCTTGCAAGATTACTAACCCCCAAAACGAACTTTATTGGTCGTTTTCTCTCCAGAGCTGCAGAAAACCCACAAACACAAGCACAGTACAGTGGCATTAATGCCGGATAAGGCCGTTATTTCCTGTACAGCGGAAGAGCATGGTGACATCGGAAACAACTTTAGGAGAAACGATTTCGGATTTTGGCCTTTTTCTCCCGGATAAGAAGAATTTCCGGAACTCGCTGCTCCCAGAATCGGAATTTTATAACCCTTATTGTTTCCTTGGAAACGATTTCCCATACATTACATTTCTACGGACAGAGGGTTTCGGATTTTTGATGACGTTCTGCCCGAGAGGAGAGGAATTTTATTAAATTGCTCGAATTAATCGGATATTTATGGAGGCAGCCGGGTTTGGTCCCATTTACGGTTCATTTTGGGTGGAGTATCTTCTTGAAAGGAAAGCGATGGATAATTTCATTCCTTAGTTTGAATCTTTTGAGGAGAGTTGGAAACAAAAATATTCAAAATTTCAAATTTTCAGGTTTGAATAGTTGATTTTATGTTTTTCGTTCCTTTATATATTTCATTCCTTAGTTTGAATCTTTTGAGGAGAGTTGGAAACAAAAATATTCAAAATTCAAATTTTCAGGTTTGAATAGTTGATTTTATGTTTTTCGGTATATATTTCATTTTAGTTTCAACTGCTGTTATGTGTTACAAATGAAAATAAAACTAGTAAGGAACCTGCATAAATAAACCCACACAAACGTTTCGAACTTTAAACATTATTGTCACGAAGCGAACGTTTTTTATATTCGAAGAACTTTATACTAGGTAAAATTTTCTAATGGACATACATATTAATCAGTGATAAAAACGATAATTGAAAAATGTACCCTGGACAGAATAAATAAGCATTCAAAACGGGGAACCTTATTGATTTTTTATTTCAAAGACCAACGGAAATTACTCTAACAATTCCAATTAAAATTCAGTTTATTAACGAGACTGCTTTTTAACTCTTAGCCGAAAATTAATCAAAAATGAGAGACAAAAGAAAAAGCAATGCGCGTATTAGAAGACTGGAGGGTCCAGTTGATTGGAATGCATTTAAATTAGTCAAACAGTTATATTTTGTAACTGCAGCTAATAACTATGTATTCATTTTTATGCTTGCTAATTTTTTCTGCAATAGATTTTAGGCAACAATCACAAATCTTTTTTGTTGTTGTTTTTTTACTTAGCAAAGATGATGCAAAATGTTGAATGATAAATTTTAAATTTTTAGATTTTAAATCTTTATCGTCAATTGCACAATTTATAAAAAGTAATTTTATGCAGAGTAAAGCCCAATGTTTCGATGATATTTCAACTAAACTTTTTTTTTTAATTAAATTTTAAATTCCTCAATTATCTCACAACAATCATGTATTTTACCGAGTGTGTTTAAAAGAATTGTTAAAATTCTGTTTCACCTTTAAACTTTTATTGATACTTTTAATACATTACTAGCATCTGCGCTGAACTTTATGAATTCTTTATATCTTTTGGTTCAAGTAGTCATTACTCACCATTTCATACCTTATTTAAATCTATTTAAAATAATATAAGCACTAATATATGCACATATTTCATCGTCCTAATGACATAAAGGCAGTCAAATATATAAAACACAATTTTGTTTACATTTTTCAAATGTATTCTTACTCATTCTTTTCCCAATAATATGCATGGTTAAAAATTCACACCTCAGTCATGTTACCACAATTAGTTTCTGAGCGTCCGTTTCAACTGTTCAAATTCAGTTGTTCAAATGCGATTTTATACTTTTGGTTATCTAAACTGTATTTGGTTTTAGCTCAGAATTTCTTTTCTGTCCGTTTTCCGGATTTCCTATTACCTTCTGTAATAAGACAGCTGAATAATATCATTAGAGATTTGAAAACAATCTTCTAGCAATATTAAGTATGTAGCTAGTTGCTCAAATTTAGCATTTAGCACAAAATTGGCTGACTATTTTTTCCGAGTTTCCACAAACTATTCAAGATAAATAACAATATTAACATCTTAAGTTTTTCTCTACTTTTTCTTACATTTAATTAACTATGCGTTTCATTCAAAGTCATTGTTTCTTTTGTCAACATATTCATAGAATACAGACCTTCTCATTTGAAACAAACCGTTTTGTGAGCTCAGCTCCATTTTAATAAGGGAACGCAAGAAACTCCTCACTAGCGTTCGTCCGTAAAATACGCTGTTGCCATCTGTTATACTGTCAAAGAAGCGGTGTTCTGCGCATTCGTCTACGACAGCAAGCCAACCTTACATCCACCTGAAATCATCCCGTATGGGTTCTTAATTACAGCGGTGTGATTTTCTCGCTTCATAAAATTCTCGAACTCTACTAGCTGACTGCTCATTAAAAGTACACTGACCTTTTTCTCTCTCCGTTTTCACTCTTAGCTATGTCTAGGCGTGATAGCGATCAGATATGCGAGATTGAATGCTCTTGGAATATTCCGACAAAAAGCCGCATTCATGAATTAAGCCGGAAGGGTGGGCGGAACCCACGTGGTCACTTGTATTTAGAATTTTTTATTGAGTTTCCATAACTTTCACAGCTTTCTATCAAGCTTTTGGAAAAAATGTATGTTGCGTCAGGTTACATCCGGAATCAGTTCCGTTGAGTGGAATTTATTTCGAGAGGGCTACCTGTACACCTTTCCATCATTGAAACGATGCGGTAATGCATTCAATGACCTTTCACCATACGCGTTACGAAACCACATATCGAAGTTGTCAACTGTGTCAATTCGATTCGGAATGATGAATAAAAGATTATACTAATGATTCGTTAATGGTGCTGCATTTTTAAGTTTATGGTGAACTAGGGGGCCGGCCCCCTGCTCGCTAAAGCTCGCCAACCCCCGGAGGATTGCTTTGCAATCCTCATTGGTTCGCTGCGCGAACCTATGCTCGCTTCGCTCGCATCAATGAAGACATGTGTCCTAGCAGAAAGGATTGTTTACAAAATATGATATTCCAAAAAGATATTTTTTAAATCTCGATTTGCTGTATTACATAAAATATATATACAGTACCCTGATATCAGAATTCAAATGAAACTTTGAACAAATTTTGAGTCGAAATGTGAACGCTGCTTTGGAAATTGAATACCCAACATGTTGTTTGTGTGTACATTTCCAGCATTCTTGAGTCACCCACACTTTTTCATTGAGTTTGTTGTCGAAAGTTATAGTGCAAGCGTCTTATTGAACTACAATTGTTGGCCCTGAAAAGGACCGTTTTTTAAATGGCCCTTAAATGATCCTCCGCTTTCTTTGATTTCTAATTATAAACTGCAACAGCTCGACTAAAATTCATTTTCTTTTTCAATAAAATTTCATCTGATAACGCTATAAATTCAATTGAGGAGCGAGGCTTGGTGATAAACAATCGCACAATGTTGCCAACACGCGATAACAAATAGCGTCTTTTTTGCGTGCCGCGTAAGAGTATTATATATATAGATGTTGCTATATATATAGAAGAATCATTTATTAAATGTTTGATATTAAATATTTTGTGTCGTATTAGTGAATGTAGCTGTTGCTGAATAAACTGAAAATGTATACGTAACTGTATTTTTAATTTGTGTTTTTGACCACCCAACGAAACCGATCCCGGAGGGATTTATAGCTGACTATTCCTTAGATCGGAAAATTTTGGATCGGTGTGGAAAAGTTAGACATGAATCAAAAACCTCTTAACAAGAGATTCCCAACAGTGATTTTGCCAGCTCCAATGGGGAAATCAAGTTTTGTCTTCTTTTACGCAGATATATACAATTTAATAAAACAGATTGATATAAAATGGAGAAGCACGAACATTATAAAATGCATTTCTATCCTATCTTTTCTACATTCTTCTATTTCCAATTAGTAAGGGAGCGGGAAAGATGATCTATCGATGCCTTTTTCCCAAAGATCTGGTCAGTTTTCTTCTAATTACTGGATATCTCGTGCATCAAGATCTGGTCAATTTTCTTCTATTGACTAGATATCTCGTGCATAAAGATATGGTTAGTTTTGTTAATGATAATCGTCGAGACAGCACAAACAGGTTTGTTAGTATTTGTCCCAACCTCAGGAAAGCACTGTATGTTATAATGAGGCTGTTGAAGTATAAAATTAAATAAAAATTATTACTTTTTACTATAGATCCTGAAAAGAAAAATATTTCAATCAGGATACTGAACATATGATGTAATTTATGTATTTAATTATAATAATTGCAGTCCTAACCAACTCGGCCATTATTTTTAGAAAATGGGATTGTATATTCTTGAATATAACGCTAAAGTTAGCTGATTCATGCTCTATTTAATATTGAGTTAAACAGTTTTATGGCGAATGTCGTGATGTGATACGACACTCATCTACCACGGTTTTTGTGAAAATAGAGCAAAACACGAAAGAACCACTTATTTTCCGAATGGGAATGCAGTGCGCTTGCTCTTAGAACTTACAAATAAGAGTGAATATGCTTGTCTCTAAGTATAATGTGTTTCGTTTTTAGTGCGACAGCCACAAACAAGAAATGAACCCTTCACATGAAGAATATGCTTCGTGCCACCAACCTGGACGTGAATTATATTGAATCCTATCTTCCTTTGGACGGCCAGTGTGTGTTTTATTACATCCAGGACATTTAACCTCTGGCTCCAAATCCTTGCTGCGAGCAGGTTGAGATTGAAAGATTTTTTTACTTTAGAACTTTTTGTTAGATCTCGGTATTTTGGTCATCAACTTCCCGAAACAATTTTTTTTTCTTACTACAATTTTCGTGAAATAGCTGAGGATCAACAAGACTTTGTCTGAAGATGTATAGCCTTTGATTACGGGTACATGGCGGAGACGAGTTACGAAACCAGAAACGGCGTCTTCGGCTGAAGTCGTGAGGGAATAATTTGCTAAGTTACCTTTCTAAGTTTTCTGGTTTTAATTGAAGTCGTAGCTTGCTTTCGTTTTAATCACACTTGGGCAAATTCAACAGAACTATTTGTAACATCCGTCTTATTGAATTTTGAACAATGAAATTATTTCGAACCTTCAATTAACATCACGTGAGATTAAATTTGTATTGGTATAAGGAGTGAGCATATAGCCTTGAGCATCTCATATGACGACACATCATTCTCTTCATAAAGTAACGAATAATCAGTATTTTAAGCCTTAAACATTTTTGCTTCGTGTTGTTTCAAATTAATTTATTAAGAAATTGATAAAGAGAGAATTGTGGCCACTGCTCTATAGCCGATATACATGTGTATACATTTTAGCATATATTTTTAAATAGCATTCAAACAATTTTTTGTTGTGTAACAGTTATTATTAACTACTAAAATAAAATATTTCAAGTGATAAATTTTGTCTTATAATAGAAACAATGTCAAATATTGAAATTCTAAGTTGTATTTCCCTGTTGGTTGCTATAAAAAGTACACTCTGTGCACACTTTAATTAACCTTGCAGTCTTTTGTACCACATTTCAGGAAAGGAAATGAAATTACTTGTTTTTTAAAAAAAGCATACAAACTGAAGTTCATTGAAATTTCAAAAACTTTTATCCTGTTCATTCTCAGAATAAATTTTGGCAGTTTATGTCTTGACCTTTACTTATGCCTTTCAGTCTATGTGTATGTAATTACGGATGCAGGAAACTCAAGTTGTTAAGTTGCTAACCTAAAACCTTAATATTTTGGGTAAAGTAGCTATCATCCCATACCATCTTACTGCAGTATATAATTACAGTTGAATAAAAGAATCTCAAAAAGAAATACAGCATTTGTGAATTAAAAAACTAGTCGCATAAACTTTCATTAGCAAATTAAGACACACATCCATAACCTTCGCCACGATCAAATTATCTTTTCTTTCGTTTCTGGAGAGATCAGTTTTCAAACGAAATGACTCATGTGTAAATCATCTAAATGGGCCTTGTTCTTTTAAATACCAACCCTTTATCAATCCTGGTGACAGTTTTTATAACCTTTCGTACTAAAAACTACTTTGTGTGCTCTCAATTAAAGGTCTGTTTATTATATACTATGACTTAAACAAAGCGTGCATTTATTTGCTTATTCCTTTGATAGTGATTCTTAAAAGCACAAAGCATTTTTTCAATGGTTTTTAAACTTACATTGTTCCTTTAGTAATCCGCTTTAAATTAGCTTTATTATGAAAGGATTTAGATCTGAAACCTGAGCTTCAAGGATTTCTAGGTGATATCATTTCTATCATATTCCAACTTCATATCTAACATCCTTATGTGCTATTGTGTAGATTTTATTAGTATTACAGACTACCAAAACTTAATTTAAACTATGTGTACTTAGCTCTTGTAGAAAGGAAGTACGTCTATCCAGACCAATTAACTATAAAATTCGTCAGAAAGCAGTCTAATTCACAAAATTAAAGGTTATTAACTTTCAGTCGTAATTTTTCCTTACTTGCAACTCAATAAAATAACACTAAAACTGTTTCCGAAAATTTTCTGGACAACTGGGTAATATCTCTTCTACAGAGAAAGATTATCTTAAAATGCACTATTAATTCAATAAAATTACAAAAAGAAATAATTTTTTTAATCCGTAAAGTTTAATCATCGACCATTTTTTTTCAATACCTTACTGTTTTTGTGTTGCATTCGCACGCGTACAAAAAATATTGTATTGAAATAAAGCTGTGTGAAATCACTAAAAATCTTTAACTGATACGATTTTCCTTTTGGTATCACGGTTTGTTTGAAACTAGATACATATAGATATATATTTTACTTTAAAGGTATTCGTCTAAAAGCATCTGATGTATTTGCTTTTCTGGAGTCCGTTTGCAAAAGGTACCCCGAGGCGTCGAGTCGATAGGAAAAGGAAGCATCTGAATAAATCATTGTTGCGATGATATCCGAAAAGTACGTTCTGAGAAGGTTTCAAAAAATGCGTTCTCTCTGTAAAAAAAATCATTTTGGGAATCTCGAAAACCTCAAATCCCTGAGAATATTTTTTCTCTTTCAAGTTTCGAAACACGCGGAGTAGACTATCATTTCATCTCGAAAATATGCGTGGTTGTGGAACCTCATTTTTGCATCTCGTCTCAAGGCATGTATTTTCTATGTTATGGCTTTCATCACTTTTCTATTAACGCCAATCAGATCATGCCCTTCCGCAGGTACTGATATGCACCGCATTAAAAACGGCAGCCCCGCGGCCAGTTTTTCCATTACTTCGAAGGATAGTGTGCATCAAGGAAAAAAAATCAATAAACATGGATCCTTCAACAAGATGCACTCGCTGTGGGAAAAAAACAAATAAAGCCAATCTGAATGAAAATATTTCTTGTTTGGGAAAACGTGATTATAAAAAGAGATGCGGATGAAATAAATATAAAAATAAATTAGCAAACATCCAGGAGTGGAAGGGTGAAAAAAAGAGTTGCTCTACTGATAGAGCTGGGAGCTAACAAGTCCCGAGTCCAAAAATGGGCACGCCAAGGATTTTTCGGGAGGTCCCGTATGAGTCATTGCTTCGAGTTGAGAGAAAGCGTGCTAACCCGTGTGGAATGAAGAGGTAGTTTCCCACATTTGGCGTTAAATTGCTTTAGGAAATTCATCTCGCATCTTGGAATAGAATGCGGCTTTTTTGTGAGAGTTATTCACAATGTAGCGAGGTTCGAAATATCCATTTTGCAATGATTTGCTTTTCCACAGTTGAATGTTTGGAAGGCGAGAAACGACATTTATAAATAACTTTCAACTACTGCTGGTCAAGCAACCATTGACGTCTTGTATATTCTACGTTTTGTTCATTATGTGTGCATTACGATACATGCTGTGATGGTGAGAAAAAAATGAGCTACTAGTTAGAAAGAAGATGAATTAATTAAAAATATGAAATATGTTGCCATGTTGGAGGTGTGAGGAGTGGATCGGAGTATAAAAGACATATGTTACAATTTACGTGCCTTCACTATGTAGGTTCGGTTTCTGTGGTGAAGGCGTTAGCTTACCCCTGGGAGTATTTCTATCTTCTGTGTTAGCAAAACTGTCATGTTTTGTACGCCCATAACTTGATGTTTTCTGCCGAGTTTGGCCAAAAACCCAAAAACAACTTAAAAGTCTGACAGGTTTTTTTTTGCTTATGTGAGACACGGATACGGAGACCAAACAGAGTACGTTTATTTCAACACTTTTGTAAAATTTATACATTTTTTATAATACTAAACTGGTACGGTCAATTTAAACATACCATTTACGTTCAGATAATTTGTTGTCTCCACACTTGACGGTTACACTTGTATTATTTGTAAATAAATTTTGGCTTTGTGAAAACATATCTTGTAGTATTTTCATACATTTTTCAAGAGAACGTGGATACTTTTCAATGACCTAAAAGTTTCCTTGTTGCTTTTTAGATAATGCTTAAAAACTAATATTTATGAATTTTTTTTTTAAACAACTTTTTTTTAACAATACCCGCTCTAATTTTTATACAGATTGGATTGCCTTAAGAAGTATACTTTAAGATCACTTATAAAATTAAGTTTCAAAGCTTGACATAATCTTTTGTGGTTTTATTAATTAATCATTTGGGATTAAAGTGCTTTTATTACATTGCGTAATATATGTATTCCAACTCTTTAAGACAGGCCACACATCAGCCTTGTGACACTAAATTCACTGAATTTCCCTGAAAAATTGCATGGTGCACTGACATTTTTCTGTACAGAAACGGAATACGCGTGCGCATATCATATGTTTTATCGGATGCTGTGTGACCGGGCTTAAATGCTTGAATCCGTACTTCAACTTCAGCTTACTTAGAGTTAAAACAACACTATACAGTAAATAACAGCCATTGTTCAATTGGCGAAATGTCACAGTTCTTGGCGATCTCTATCAACTCCCGATCTTCCGATTAGGAGCGAGCATCGAGATAAAAAAACAAATCCAGAGCTTTTCTCCTTTTCCTTTATTTTTTCACTCTTTCCCCTTCCACTTATATCTAAACGTTATCTATCCTGCAGCACGCTCTTTGAGACGCAAATAAATTAGCTACAGACCGTTATCAAACGCCCCCCCCCCCTCATTCTGAAGATAGTAATCGCCCCATCCTTCCCGAATGCCCATTCCCATCTCATCTATGGGCCTTATCAAGGTGACGTCATGCCATCTAGTTGATTCTCCTGTCGATGGGCCGGCAATAATCGCTGCTCATGACAGTGAATTCCTGTTCCTTTTGTCCATTGAGCGCTGTATTATCCCTCCGAGGACTCGCTTGTTTGATTTTGAGGACATAATGAAAGGTTTCGTGGTGTAGTTACAGGTAATGGATTTTTAATGTGGGCTTTAATTTGTGTTCAGCTAACCGAGGTCCATCTGATAACTTCTAATAAAGGTTTTGGATTTCTAAAACTAATGCTTTTAAAATATTCGTGGGAGAACTCGAGATTACATTTATTATAAGGCTGATTGCTGTGATTCGAGAATAATGACGTTTCTTAATGTATTGTAGGTGTCTCCGCTTAGGTAAGGGGGAACCATTACCAAGTTTAAGTCATGATTTGTATCATTTTTTATTTCCATCATTTAAGAAAAGCCATCGTTGTAATAAAGTCATCTTTTTTGTTATACTCGAAAAGCTATATATTAAGGAAAAGCTGGTTTCAATCAATGTCAAATAATATTTGTAATCAGAGACGAAGAACTACTCTGTTTTATATTGGTTGGCATATGCCTTTATGTCTGAAGTTTCTTCTGATTTCAACAAATTGAATTGCTCAAAGTCGAGGTTTTTGAAAAATGAAAAAGATTTTCCATAAGCGAAGCTTCAGCTCACTGCCAACTTAAAGGAAAGTCATTCTTGACAACATTTTCAAATACAACTTATTTGAATAACTTTTTAAAGCCTCTAAAGCACATACTTCTAATTTCCAAGTTATTTTTATCTTTAGTTGTGTTTAACTTCCTTACAAATAAATTGTAAACCTTAGTATTTAATGTTTTCGATAATACTATAGTGAATCACTCTCACTTTTTATATTTATTTTATGGATAAATACTAGACTACGTATGATTGTTTTAGAATTTATGAGTATATTATTAGTCATAGTATTCAGTGACCTAAGCTTGTTCTCAATCTTAAAAATAGGTCTTTACAGCTTTTATTTTAAGCTGTACTAATTTCAATTAACTCTTCGGTAGCCTCAGTGATCCTGGCATGTGCAGGGTGACATTTTTCAGTATTATGCAATGAAAGCAATGACTAAAATATGTATAATTTCAAAATCTAAATCATGCATTTTTGCAGTTATTTAATTTTTAATATGTCCTAAACCCCTGTATGTGTTTTAATGTGCTTGTGTAACTAGAACGAAAACAACAAGCGTCTCACAGATGCCCCGCAATCTCATTTGTTAAAAAAAGACACACAAATCAATGGATGATTAGATGATCCCGATTTGGTCCCCCCCTATAGCATAAATAACATGCTCAAACATTGTTTATGAATAGTTTGAAAAAGCATTCAAACACCTTTAAACTGATTTAAATTCTTATTTCTATTTCTTATTTCTACGAGTCTTTGTGATTTGATTCCACGGAACTCCAGCGGTCTGAGAATCAGAATTTTAAACAGAAATCCAAGGAATAAACAGCACACACTCCTATTCGCAATTGGCTTTTGCATGGAACCCTCGGGAAAGCAAGACTTTCCACGCAAACAATCTCCACTGCAAATGAATGTGGGCAAGTGGTGATGTCTTAAGGGCTACTTTCGTCCTTGAGAACTGATTCTTTTGTTGCACTCGAAATTAATAATTCATAAGGCTTCATCTCCGAGTCGTTGGCTCTTAAATTCGGCATCACAAGGAGGGGATGGCAATTGAAGGGCGAATGCAGGTTTTTGCCTCTAAACTCCTCGTCATCAAGCTTGATAAGAATATGACAGGCATTACCGTTAAACGCAGGATGCGCTCTGGCATTTTGACGTTTTTATTCGGTTTTCGTGTCCCCAACCGCTCGAAATTCATCACTGACTGAATATTTTGGCGAATCTCCTCCCATTTTATTTCTGCTTTTACAAATTACGTGAATACGGATGTTTAAGTCTTGTTTATTGTTATGTAAATTCGCTCACGATTTGGGATTGTGTGTGTGTTTTCTGCTCGAAAAGGGCCCTCGTGAGTAATATTTTTAGCAGTCTTTTTATGATGCGAAGCTGATGTGGCTCTTGCATGGCTAGTGGTACGTGGTGACGCGTGGATCTGTTTGCAGTATCATGATGTCTTATTCCCGAGGGAGCTCAGTCACCGAAACCTTTGCTTGCGACTCGCGATTTCAAAATGAGAAATATTTAAATATTTCTGAGATGGGAGTACCGTGATATTGAAATGGGTCTCCTGATGGAAATGTCCGTTTATCTTTTTGTTCTCTGGAGTTTTACACGTAAATTGAAGTACTTATTTGCAACGACTTATTTTATGTTTAGTGTATGTAAATAGAACTCGGTTACGTAATACAATAGTATATCTTCGGCTTAAAAGTAAACTACTCTATGGTTCTAAGACAAAAGGAAAAATTATGACTGTCTACATTACGAAAATTGTAATCTATCATCTTTAATGCGATTTTCGTTCACTAAATTTGTTAATTTTAAAGAAAAAAGTACTTCATTTTGAGTATGGAAACCTGTTAATAAAATTTTTAAAATAATGTACAGCTATTCATTTGATTATGCGTTTCTCAAGTGTGTTTTCTAAATGTGTTTCTCAGGAAGAAATCTAAACTTCATTGCGAGAAACACTAACAGTAGACTTCACCAGCACAAAAGTCACCACATTCTCTGATATAAAAACTGAATAACTCGTATTTGAGAATTTTGATTGCGTGTGTTTCATTTGTAATATTTGTTAATCTTGTTGAAGATATATATATATATATAAATAAAGTACTTTCCACAGGTAATTTAAGAGATGAGGGCGAATTACTTACTTTAAAAATATTGCTGAACAAGTTCATCTTTAATGGATGAATTACATATGAATTTTGAATACCGGTTTTTAAAAGCACAGATAACAAGTTATCAAAAATCAAATAATCAGTTGAAAGCAAAAACTATGAAGAGTATTTATATACACTACACTACTATAATGGACAGGTCGCCAGCGGATTTGCATAAAATCCGACTACTTGTTTGGAGGTGTTTTTCGTGGTATGGTCTGGGACCTTTGCATACTGTTCCTGGTAAATTAAAGATCGACGCCTACATGAACTTTTTGGACAATCGGGTTCTTCCTACGCTCTAGCAAATTTATGGAATGTATGAATGTTATTTCCAGAACACCAACGCTCCATGTCATGTTGCAGCCTCTGTCAAGCAGTGGTGTCAAGATATGAATGTAAAACGTCTTCCGTGGCCTGCTCAGAGTCCCGACCTAAACCCCATAGAACATTTGTGGGACGAGTTAGAGCAACGCTTACTGACCAGGGAACCACGTCCGAAACCTACAACTGAGCTGGCGACATTCTTGCAGCAAGAATGGACACAAATACCCATAGCTGTGTATCAAAACCTTGTTGAAAGTATGCCCAGAAGGGTTTCTAGTGAAATTGCAGCACGTGGGGGACCATCCCCATATTAAAGCATATATTATTTCCCCTATATCATCACATCTTGCTGTTCGATCCATTATGGTAGGATAGTATGTCACTTGAAGTAAAAGAAATTGTACGGAAGGTTTTTTTCATTGTCACTTTCTAATACCCGTTACGATATTATTTACGATAAATTCGAAAATTCACAACAATAAAGTGTGTGTTTTTGTGTATTTTTCCTGTGTTTTTTTCTGAATTATTCATTTCTTGTTTGTACCCCAATACTTTTAGTGTAAAATTTCGATACTGACTTAATTCTTTTAATTTAAGGAAAACCTCCTCTAAAAGCGACAAGGGTATAGATGCTGATGACACCGACTCTGAGCTTGGCAGCGTCGCTTCGCGCAGTCAAGCAAAAATGTCGCTTTTGTCCAGCACTTCTTTTTGCTGCGCTTCTGGGCAGAAAGAAGATTACATTCCAGACGCTAGGATAGTTCCAGCCTCCAGACCACCGAAGAAACGGCCACCGAACATCTGTGCTAAAAAAGACCTAGGATCGGATCCGTCCACACCTAAGAGTCCTCTTCTGTCCGTTGGAAAAGCGCTGTTGACACGGAACAAGAAAGGCAAGATTTGTCCAGATAGTCAAGAAGGTAAATGATTTTTATTAAATAAATATTTCAGAATCTGGAATCTGTATTACTACCGGTATGATTGTAAGTTTTATTCTGGCAATTGAAGTAAGATTTCAAAATCTTTAGACACAATGATAAAATAGTGGTTCTTAACCTTTTCGCCAAAGAATTATTTCTTTTCTTTTTCTTTTCTATTGTTCAATGAGAACTTGTATGGTTGATCTTTGTGAGAGCTATTGTAATCTTTTTTCAGTTTTTATAACACTCGTTTCTTCGTCTTAGTAGAGAGAAAGTTCACAGGCGGTTAGAGAGCTGCAAGAAACGTTCACCTGTTATACCGGTAGCCGTTTTGTGCAGTTCTTAATAATTTATTTTGTATTCCTTTCGTGGAAACAGTTTCCTTAATTTAAATTAACTTTTCATTGTTCAGTATTATCTAGTAATTTTTATAAACTTTGCTTATGAACAATAGAACTTTATTTGAAGTGTGTGACTTTCCTCAATTTGAAATAAATTTAACCTAGCATAAGCACTTTTTGTTATAAGCAAATTATCTGCATTAACCTCTAATAATAATCCACAGGCGAGAATAACTTGTGTGTTATGTTGCGGCTATACATAATAAATAAAGAGTTGAAGAGCAAAAATAACTTATAATTTAAGTAATAACAGGTCTTATGTTTTCTATTATTTTAAAGGTCGCCTCTTCGAACATTTTTCAAGATGTTTTCGCTACTTGAAGATTTATTGCTGTGGTTGTTTTGAATTTAAATATACTGTTTATACTGGGGGTTTATCAGCCAATCAACTTATAAATAAAAACATTCTAATTTCTTCTAAAATTGGATACTATATTAAAAAGCTAAACTGTAACTTCATTCGTCTTTCAGCTTCGCAGAACATAAAATATAAAGTACAATAAACCTACCCATTATAGGCTTTATTCTCTAATATTGTGAGAAAACTGATTTTAAAATCATTAGAAGACAAACCAAATAAAACTTTAAGAAACTGAATTTGAAAATCAGACCATATGACCCCGATTGTAGTTTGTGAACTGCTGATAACAAGTAAAGTATAATAATTAGGAAAAACAGACGACATTAAATATTTTATAATAAAATATATTAAATAAGACTTAATGATATTGATTCTAGTCTATCAAAATCTATTCAAAAAGACCTTTTAAGCCCATTTATAATGAATTTAAGTATAAATATACGTATTTAATACTTCAAATATGAAAAAAAATTAATCCTATACATTATTTCGTGTATACTGGCCACTGGATTGGAATTTTCCTGGATCGAATCCGGGCCAGGGCATGGAAGTAATTGTGATGTCCTTAGTTGGGGGTAGTGATGGACATCCACTGGGTGACCCTTTACAATTGGCTCATCGATTTTGACCTTGTAGTGACAACTTATCAGTGATCAAGTGTCCGCCGTAAAAAAATATTTCGTGTATTACTGATGTTAATTATTTTTAATACAATGCATGATAAAGGGATCATCGTAGTTCTATCAGCTCATTATCTTCTGAAATCAACTTCAGTTGCTTCCTACTCCTTTGTTTAAAGTCGATTCGAGGTTTTTGACGTTTAAACCTATTTTTGTTGTTTATCCTCAATTTTTTTTAGTTGATTTATATCTCCAGATTTATAATTGCTTTCGATAATCAGACTTTCACAAGAGCGATTTTCTCATTCGTGCATTGTTATTAATATTGCGACTTATCATATATACAGCCTATAGAGAATAGTATCTTCTAATTCATTTATTTTAAATGTTACCCTTTTGTCTTCAGTTCAAAGACTTTGAACTGCTCGCTTCTGCTTTTTTGTAACTCACCGCCAGTTGTGTAAGTTAGTACCAGTTGTATCATTTACACACATCCATGTCATTTCACTGCAAATTAGCAGCCGAAAACCTTACTGTTCCTTACGTTTTACACACCAATGTATTGTACCAGTGTAAAGATGTTCAAACAAGTAAATTTTATCATCATTATTCATGCTTTTTAACCCATTGTTTCATTTTTTTTCTCAGAAATACAAGTCCACATGAGTGAAAACGGAGTTGGTAAACCTATTCAAGAAGACATTAAGGGTCGCACTGGCAATCAATGCTTAGACAACAGACTGCGTTCCATCGATGACCGAAGAAAGATCACCCCTCCTTCCCCTCAACGCCGCATTCACAAGGAATTAGCCATTTCACGAAAAGATCAACTTGATGTCCGAAAATATTCGGAGGACATGCGTAAACTGCGGAAAGACTGCACTAGTGTTCCTAATCAACCTATCGAGTCCTCATATGAAAATTCAAAGAAATGCAAGCACACCAACAACGCCGTTCATGGCAGTTCATCTAATCAGAAACCATTGGATTCTCGTACGGATCAAAATAATTCTAGATCAGTACCATTCAGTAATATCTCGCTTCCTGGAAACTATGAAATGTGTGCCGTGGTCAGCGATGCGAGCGCATGCGTTAGAGACGCGGACATCATGGAAGGCTGCCATGAAGTGTTAAAGAAATCTCATGAAAGTGATGATTTTGATTGTCCTTGCTGTGACAGGACATCGGTGATGATGGATGAGGCTGGACTCTCGGATATTGAAGTGAAAATGTTCACCAGTTGTGATGTTATAGCTCCCATGGAATGTGCTCCTCCAGAATGTAAGCAAAGTGCTGCAGCTGCTTGTGATAAAACGGTAAGTGACTTGTAAATGATTATATTATCAATATTAGCGGTTAACCCCGTCGTTGGCCGTTGTAGTTCTTGGTTTATTGACCAATTGGTTTCAGAAATTTCTTTTTTAAAGATATATAAAAGTTTACAGCCACAAAAGAAACTTGGGAATGAAAACTGCATATAAATATTTTAAGACCAAAAATCCGCTTTTCAATGATTAATTATTTTTTATTTAGCAAAGATTTGCGTTTGTTATGCGATTTGACAAATACTTTCCTTACTGTAACTGAAAATTTATTTTAAAAGATAACTGTTTTCGTTTATCGTCGGTTTAGAAACTCATTCAATGACATTTTTTCGAAATTACTAAATGGAGTATTTTCATGTTGAGAAATACATTGTAATCTATTTAAAATATATAAAACACTACCAAAATACTTATAATTTTTATTTTTTTGTAAAAGATAATAGTAGTTCTTAAACAGAAAAACTTTTTTGTCAGTTAACTAACTCGACTATTTTCTGTAAAGCAAATGGATACATTTTAAATAAACTAAAGAGTGAATTCAATTATATTGGTTAAAAGTAATCTGTAGGATTTTGCATAACATATAAATACATTTGCATTACTATGTAAATGTATGCATTGAATAAAGGGAATTAATACTTTGATGTGTTGATGGAGTAATGCATTTGTGTCTATCTATCAGGGTTTCTTAAATTAAGAGATATAAGCAGATATATTTTAGATGCATTTTTATAGAATAATAATTTTAGAGTTTTCCTTTAACTATTTAAGACCGTTAGAAATCAACACATGTAAATTTTCTTTGTTATATAGTGTACTTATATCACTTGATTATATATCTAAAATCCATACTCACCAAACAAAAAGTACTCATTGCATTATGTAAATCGAATAAATATTCGAAACGCCTTTATTTCAAGTTTTACATTTCATAATAGAATATAAATAAAACAAAACCTATAATACGTACACGTGGTCTATATTGACAAATTTTGACTAATTTGATTAAATCTAAGTTGATGACTAAAATTTAAGTTGAATTATAGTGGCACCTAAAACTTGTTTCAGTTCATTATAAAATAGGTAAGGTGTCCCAATTAGCCGCAGTTGTCAATAAGAAATCGTACTGCACGTGTATTCTTTTCTGAGGTATTTGTACCTTCATCATTCACAGCTAATATAGTTCAAACGTACAAGGCCGTCGACATCGGGAACTTGGATATTTTATTTTTGTACTATTATTTTATAATGCATCTCGTCTTTCGCTTTAAAGGGCCAAACTGGTCTTGTAATTGCGTTAACCACCTGCGGAACGTCAAGGTCATTCAAGGTGGATCATGCCACACAAAAATAAAAGAAAATTGTTTACTTACTTTCTATTACTGTGGTATATAGTTAGATTGCCTTATTACCTTCGCTATATTTTAGCCCACATTTTCATTTCTATTTAAAAGCACACATATTGTTAAGCTTGTTTTCGCTTTTTTATTTTCAATTTTTATTTATCTTAACTTTTATTTTTTTTCTGGACTGCTTTTATGCTTACTCTTTTCTTCATCTGAAAGTTCGACTCAACAAACAAAGTTTTTTTTTCTCTTTCTTATTATTTGGCTGGTTGAACTTCAGTTATTTGCTTACAATAAATTGAAGTAATATAGTTTTATTTATAGAATCTATCTTTTAGCACCTAAATTATAAAACAATTGAAAAACGAAAGATTTAGGATGTCATTTGAAATACTTGTTGTATCATATTTTTGATCAATGTACTAGTGAACGCATATCAATAATCACTAACGACACTATATAACAGAGACAATTTTAAAATAAACGTATGTAATTGTCAATACACTTTTCGGATGATTTTCGTGAATGAACAAGTGGATGATTTGTTAGTTCTGTTCTATTATTCGAAAAATAGTATTTCCAATCGGAAAAACTACCTATATTTCGTCTTGTTATAAGGATAAATGTTTGACCACTCAAAAAAACTCGTACAGTTTTTAAAAATAGTTCTATGCCAAATTTAGAACGGATGTCTGCAGAGAGGATACACATTTATCCGTGCATGGCAATGCTCTAGAGCATAAAGAGGGCACCTGATAACCCGTAACAAAAGTGTTGAACCATGGACAGTAAGAATGTCCGGTCTAGGGGAGGTAAATGACTGTCACTTGAGTCTGATTTGTATCAAAATATTACAAGCGATTTAATATTACAACAATCATGTTATCAAATTAACTATATTCTTCTCCGAGTAGTAAAATTGCAGTTTTTAAAATCACTTATATCAATTCGATGCAGTTTAAGTGATTATAAATATTTTTATTGTCTCCTTTGTGATGCTTGTCAAGTAGTTGGTTTGTCACTACTGGGAGTTTTTGCAGCAGGAGGACTTTTCCCATCAAATAGTAGGAAACTTTTGGCGGAGCTATGGATGATTATAGATTTTTCTTCGTTGTGTGCTTTCTAGAGGAGACTACTAACAGTTTTTATTTTCATCCTTGGATGCTTTATTTTCTTCCTCTAAAACCAGCTTTATTTGTATGCTTGTGCTTTGATAGTTTATCGTACTTTGATAATGACTTATAAAAGTAGATTATTTTGATTGAGCATATGAATTAAAATATATATGAAATCAAGACATATTACAAATAGTTCTAAGGTTTTAGGCAGACAAAACGTTACAACGTTACTACTATCACTAAATGTCCATACAATTTTACACTTTTTATAATGTCCTATTTGAACATTGTTCATAGAAAATTCATAATTTTGATAAAAGTATTAATATGAAATGTAAGTATGTCAGGGTCGGAAACAGTTGAATAAATTGGTGTTGACATAAGGAATGAATTGGAGTATTTGAACTTTAAAAACTACCTACTTTTATCGAAAGGACGATTCGTACTTTTCTGAAAAATGGTCCAAAGAAATTGCAGTTTTAAGATATTTTCCTTTCGAAGAAACGCATTTATATCCCATTTAGCGAGAGTTACTACATTCCATCATATATTCTTTCGCTCAAACCTATAAATGTTTTATCCCTTTCGAAATTTCTCATAAAATGTTATCGCAGTAAGTATTCCTTGAGCTGGACATAGTCCGTTTTTACGCCCTCTGAGATTCAGATAAAATATTTTCCAGAGTGTTTCTACGTCTTGAAGAGATTTTTTCATCTGCAAAAGAAGAAATATTCAATTCCACATAAGCTGGCATTAAGATCCCAAGATGAAGTGGTTTTGTCGCTGTTCATCCCCAATCTCCCATAGGATTAAGACTTTAAGATACACGCACTTTTTCCATTGATAGAGATGTATCTCACCTGAAAAAATCCAGGAAAGTATTTTCTGAAAATATCTAACACAGTTCTCTAGGAATGTTCTTTACGACTCTTAAAATCTGGGATCTTTTAGGGAACTAAAAAAATATTTATTTAGTGGGGGTAGGTTTTTTTTATCAAAAACAATTCCGCTGTGTGGTGTATGCAATCATATATTTTATACATTATATAAATGATGATAAATGTTCTCTTAGAAGAAAAAATAAATCATGTTTTTGGAATGAATCTTACACAGAAAACAAATTCTACTGCTCATAAATCTGTTCTCAGATCGCAAAATGTTATACATAATTTTTTTTTTAATTTTTCTTGACAGCAATTTTAAGATTTAACATGTGGCTCTGTGATTTTTGACTTATTATATTTTTTTTCACCTTTGTTTTCTCAGAAACTGAAAGAAAAAGACTTACGGCATTTTGCCACCTTCTAAACATCAACATACCAGACTCCTTAATGAGACTTACTTAATTTTGGGGGAAAAGTGACTTATAAAATTTTGCCATCTGAACACAGAAATATTCAACACAAAAAAAAGAAATTGAATGTAATACGAGAGCTGTTCAATAAAGAATGGTCATAATTGTTTTAAAGGTAATTAAAAAATCAAGAAAAATAAAATTCATTTTGAATGTGTTGCGGGATAAGTGGATAATAGATAGCGTAAGTTTGACGGTTATAACGTCATTGATGAGGCCTTGGCAGCCGGCCAAGAATGCCTAGTTTTACTTTCGCCTACGGCAAAAATGGATGTAACACGCGTAGTGTAATACACTGCATTGAAATTTTGTTTTCGCCTTAAAAAAATTGTCAGATCAAGTTTATGTGATGCTACAGGAAAATTATGGGGAGAGTCATGTGGGTCTATGCGATTTTTTTCTTTTCCCGATTTTGAAGAAACACCTCCGGGAAAAGGGGTTTTCATCATCACAGGCAGTAGTTGAAAATGCGTTGGCGAATTTATTTGAAGGACGTGTCAAACAATTATTTCCAGACGGTGTTTGAAGACAGGAAAAGAGGTGGGATAAGTGCGTGCCATGTAATGGGGAGTATTTTGAGAAAGACCATAAAAATTTGGAGGATTACTACAGAAAATTATTTTTTATTAATTTATGATCATTCTTTATTGAACAGCCCTCGTATAATGAAAACAGAGCTTCTTAAGAGGTGTGTAGAATGTATACGCGTAGAGCGACAATCCGGTTTACATAGTCAAAACAAAATTATGAAATTTCAGGCAGTCTATTCAAACAAAAGCAGTTCCACATTTCAAAGATTGTATAGCTGGGAATAGACATCCGCGTCCCAGCCAGTAGAGTGTTTTGTCCCAGTTATAAGAAAGTACATGAGACCGGCGTTCTTTTACACGTATTGGCCATTTATTCTATACAAGAAAACCTGCTCGTTTTGAATGAGCTTTCATTTCAACACTAACATTGGTCGTCCTTATGAAGTCCTGCGAAATTTGTTTTTTGTCTGCAGACATTTTTTCCGTTCTACCAAAACACTAGTAGACCTTAGAAACAGCGACTGTTGATTTGAACTGACAAAAATATTACTTGTCCCGAAATTGAAATAAACGCAGAAAGATTAATCAAATTAATAAAGTAATTGTTCGAAATTGCAACTGACGAAGCACCCTTTTGTAAATTTTGAGCCCCCACTTACCTTCAAAACTTGTACTGAAAGTTTTGAAACCCAGCGCGGGACACTATGTGCATTTTTTTAAATATGTACTTTCGTTGGTTTGCTATTTCATCTTCCTAGATGGGGGTCATGGAATCCGAGTTGATAGAATTGTGGATTAGTAACCGGAAAGTCCAATATTGCGAGTACAAGGGGGGCTGGGGCATGTTAAATCTGTCATGGCTTCAATTGTCCTCATGTTGGCGTGGTGTGCAAGTTCAAGAGTGGGGTGCCAGCTCAAGAGTTGACTTCCTCATCTGCCCGTGGATGAAAAATACGAGATGTTGTGCCCTGAGAAATTTCCTTTGGGATCGATTCCGGAATATCCCGTCGTGTTACTCCGGTGAGACGTAAATTCAACTACCTACTTTTCCAAATGACCACATTCATTTCAGCTACACCATGTAGTAATACGGTTATATTTCCGTAAAGAAAAGCTCGAATGTCGATCTTGGAATGGAACATTATGATAGCTCATTTAGTATTTAGTGTAGGTGTCAGTAAAAGAACACTGTCCATTTTGTTTTACAAAAATACTTTAATGTTAGTAACTAATTCGTAGATAAATATAATGCAATTACGAACAGAACAAAAATTCGAATCATATCACAAACCAATAAAAAATCTAATTGGTTCTTTCAACTTGTATTCGATAAATGAATTACGAATCTGGTCTTTGTAAATGCTTCATTTGCTCCACTCTCTTGAAATGTTGCTGTACAAATTGCACGGATTCTTCATTTCTGAGACTAATTTAGGTATCATTAGAACTCACAGATTCTTCAATTTTTCCAATAAAAAACCTCAACCCCTAAGTTTTCCGCAATATTATATTTTTATCTAATTAACACGAGTTGATATTTTAGCTAATTATTGCTTTATTGAGCACAAAATAGAAAATAAATGTATAAAAAGTTCGTCAGTTTAAGTGCATGCTCATTTGCCTTTCTTTTCATGCTGCAAAATCGATAAAACATTCAGTTTTATCTCAAAATATATAGAAGATTGCATACTTTTTTAAAGACCCTTTTAAAGCTCCAAACCTTTTGATTAAAAAAGTCTTTTCATTTATTAGGTTCTTCGGCAGAGCCAACACCAGCTAAAGTAATTGTTTCATTTACTTTTTCCCTTTCTTTTCTTTTACTACCCTAAAAAAACAGCCCAAAAATTGAAAACAAAAATCAAAGTCCGGAATCAATATCACCGAAATTTTATCGCTTGCGTAGTTGAAGTTGAATTACTTTCTCCCCCAAGTCTCACCGTAATTGTATTTTCCCTTTTCAAAAAACATAGCTTATTGCCGCTCCACAGAACTTAAATACACATCAAAAGATGCCGCTTCCGTTTTTATGTGTGAAAACACCCGATGTTTTCTCTTAAGGGGGAAAGTGAAGGAAAGTGTGAGTTCTCCTTTCCCCAAGATACGGAGGAAATTTCCCTGTCTTTAAGGGAGGCTCTTTAATGCGAATTTTTTTTAAGGAAGTTTAAAACCCGTTTAAGACTTATTAAATATCGGAATTGGAGGTAGACTGGGGTATTATGATTTAGTAATTAGATTTTTCCATTAGGTTTTATTGCATTGTGATAGAATTTGAATAATGTTTTTTAAAACTTATTGAATTAACTGTAGTATTTGCCTTTTGGGATGAAATCTGCGAGTTGGTATGAAGTAAGAGGCGATTTACTAAACCTGACCAGTCATTTTTCGAGAAGGGAGTAGTCTAGTTTGAAGCTCAATACAAACATGTAGGCATTTATAATTATAGGTACCGCTGTCATATTACTTTTAATTAAGAAAAATATTATTTTAACTCGTACTTTACAGCATTATACCTCCTTTCCAATTTTCCTGAAAATTTTTTTTGTTGGAGACAGTTAGTTTTTGAAATCAGTCATTCAATTTAAGGGGGTGTGAGACTCAAAATGTGAAAAAAATAGTCCAATTTTTTATTATTTAAAAAAATAATATAAATATTTCTGAATAAAATAACACATAACTGTTTTTTCTACCATCAGTAGAACCGGAAATATTCAACTTTTTATAAACATGATAGCTGCAAATCAAACGAGCCTTCATAATTTTAAATGCTATTTTTCTTCTTTTGTGTTTAATGGGATTGCAAAAGTAAAAATGGATATAACTTAAAACTACTCGTCATAAATGATAGAAATTTTCGATGTTTACTTTTCGATTACATTTCTTTAATTTATCTTCAGCAATTGTGTACATATATATTAGTTTTTTTTTCTATAATTTTTCGAACTTTGTATTATACTATGTGTTTTGTATAATTTTTGAACGAAATATATATTTTTTAAAATTTTTTCTTATTGTTTTCACCAAAAATTACCAAGATAATTTATAGTATGAACTGTTGGAAGTTAACTAATGCAAAAATGAAGTGATTTGTTATAATATATTTTAAGATATATCAATTTTGTGCCATGTTTTATTTTAATTAAAAAAATTTTAAGTTAAATGTAAAACAGTTATTATCTTTGCAAAATACAATGTATTCCAACAGAAAAAATTTCAGAACGAAAACTTTAAAATTGAAGATTTTAGAATTTTGAGTCCCGGATCCCTTAAATGTTGTAAAATAGTGTAACCATTTGTGTATTACGTCGACTTACAAGTGAAGTTCACTAAGTAAAAAATAGTTCTGAGAAAGCTATCGGGAACAATTATACTCATTTAATCTACTCACTAAACGTGTTTCTCAAGTAGAAGTCTAACCTTCATGCAAGGAAAAGGACAGTAGACTTCCCCCTTTATACTTATCACCACATGCCTAATCTATAAAAATTTTAAAAACCCGTGCCTCGAAAATTTTGATAGTGTGTTTCATTTGTAAGTCGACAAATTATACTAGGAAAGATAGAAATGAAATTATTATTTGCACAATACCTGTTGTTATATAACTTCAAGATGGGTTAATTTTGAGTTGATTATGTCCTTGAGTTGAAATAATTTCTTTAGGAGATATAAATTTGAAGTGCTAAGAGGTTTTTAATTCTCCTCTGCAAACTCTTATTTAATTATTATTCTTATGTTAGATTGTTAGAGAGATCTTAGGTTATATTTTTTGAGAGAGAGATTGATTCTAAAACGTTCTCATAAATATTTCAAAACGCCACAATCATCTCTACAACACATAATAATTTTAAAATAAATGGATATCCAGAAGGGTGTGTTTCGTGAGAACACGTTATTCAAGATAAAATAGGGGGTTAGTAGGTATCAGAGGTGGACCGAAAAGCAATAAAGTATTCCAAAACACATTTCTAGAGATATTTGTAGTGAATTTAAATTAATGGATGATTGAAAATTTTGCAACACTTAAAAAAATTGAATTGTATAAATATATTCACATATCATGTATTGAGCTCAATGTGTTCGAACTAACTCCTGAATGTACCTTTTTTATTAAATGAAAATTTATTTTAAAGTTTTGAATTATGACTCATATTGGTAGTTTTTTATGGCCATCAAGTTTTTTCACAAAGTTCTGTTTGTTTATAATCAAAATATTATAGTGCAGTTCAGTTCGTTTCTATGTGCGATTAACCTGTAAAATTCAAAAATTACTTTTAAAACATTAGTTGATAAAAAGAAATATTAAATTAAATGAATGCATAAAAGACAAAATAAGATAATATGTACTATGCATTCAATGAAAGAGAATAGCAAGCAAAATAGCAGCAAAACTAAAAACTGAACTTTCGTTTTTAATTACTTGTGTTTCGAATAAAGCAACTCTTAAAAAAATGTCCTTTAATTTTTTTTTAATCTTTATGAATGCTGACTTTTTCAAAAGTTAGTTGTTTATAAAAGAATTAGGTTCTTAATCCCTTAAAAACATTCTTTATTGGGCTCCAATTGTTATATTTTGCAAACCCTTTTTCCTTTCTCATTTTAATTATTCGAAAAATTTCGCATTTTGTCCGCTGAAGTTCTTTGATTTTAATTGTTTCACAAAATTCCATTGCTATTTTAGCACTTCCTCTTTTTGTGATTCAACCATTCAAATAATACAAATTTTCAAAAAACATCTTATATGTTTCAGAATTCGTGAAAAGAACGTTTTCCCCGTCATATTAAAAATTGTATTAAAACTAAATAAAGCTGTAATTATCTATTCATTTCTTTTTGAGTAATAAAATTAAAAATTACAATGAGTAAATTAATTAATTAAATCCCTTTTGAGAACTCATTGAAATTTCATATCGAGAAAAATATTCACGTTTTTCTCACCCAACACTCCTTTAATAAAATCTTATACTTAAAAAATAAAAGTGTTTGAACGCGGAAATTAATTAAAGTTGAAAAAATATCAAAAGATCTTGTTCCAGGTGTTTCATTTAGACGCTAAGAACTGCGACATCCTGCCCAAATTAATATCTATGAAACTCTGAAGCCATGATATTAAAGTCAAAAGAAGCAAAAAACAGGAGAAAACTTTTTCTAACTCTACATCTCCAAAAAACTTTCTTCCCGAGTCTAATTTCGGGTTTTATCACTTGAGTTACTTAAAGTTTTTTCCCTTACTTTCTCTTTGAGTCGCTGCAGTACTTGCAGAAGTCAGGAAAGAAAAAATCCTTTTCCTATTTCCAAACGTTGGGACAGATGTCAGGTTTGTGGTCTGCGAGTTTTTTTCCTGTACTTAAATTTGCAGGACAAAAAGCTGACAGAAAATACGAAAGGAAAAATTAAAAATCTGGCGAGCTTGAGAAAGTTAGAGACGGCATATTGCAATTGGTCGCTTGTTTATTCATATTTCTTTGAAAAGTTTCCTTATGGAAACAAGAAAGAATTCTTTGAAATATGAATGATTGATATTAATATCTACAAAAAAAGACTGAAATGATTAAGTTACTGATGTGTACGGAGTTAAGTCTTCCTCACAAACTTAGCTTTCAATAATGGTGTTTCATTTTTGAGATGGCATAAATTAGATTAATCTGGTGCAACATAACATATCAAATTCAATATCGTTTAATATTTTACTGTTAAAACACAATTTTACAAAATTATGTGTAGTTACTTCATTTCTTGTCTGATTGATTGATCATTGATTTGAGGATGGTAAATTCTTAAACATAAATATGCAACTTCCGAGTTATCTTATATATAACTGTGTAACAACTGAGTTATCTTAAATGCTATGCAACCCATCTGGTTACTTCATTTTTAACAGGGTTTAAATATTTGCAATCCTTTAGTTTGAGAACTCTCATAGTTATTGCCTAGATATAAAAAATTCACGTGTATTAGGCAATCTGAATAACATACCAACTGTAGTTGTAATCCTTTGTAAACCCTCTGAGGTGTTCACACTCGTGTAATTGCAATTTGTAATCGTTCCAGTACGTCTTCTTACCAGTTCAGATCTTCTTTCCCAATAAAATCTCTCCATGGATTCTTTCAACTTACGAATGTGGTTATTTATTCATTGTGGATGATATTGTGTAAAAGGAGTATTATACTATAAGTAAAATCTCGTGAAGCTCAGAAATTTAATGTATTTAGATGAATATTTCTTGAGATTTGCCACATTTTTCGATTTGTGACAAATTTCCTATACTTTTAGCGTTATAGCTATTTATTTTCCGAGTCTCTTATCTATACAGATCTTATTTTTCACTTCGTTTTTCACCCAAACAACAAAATTAATCCTTGAAAAACTCCCCTTTAAAACTCCAGCTCAATCTTGGAAGAAAAAACTTCTCCACCATTGATTAATTTCCTGTACAATGTCAACAAAGATCGAGAGGAGTAAAGGTGTCAGCCCACTGCTTATCAGCGAAAATGAATGGGCTGGGGTAGCTGTAGTTGCTGTTGTAGGCTGTTCTCCCGGGTCCAATTCTGCGGTCTTAATAGAAAACTAGGATTTCTTCCTTTGTTTAGTTTGGCCCGGATTAGGCTTAACCCCAGTCCTGGTAGCCGGGAATGTCCTAAGCCATAATAGGGAAAAATAATGACATCAAATTCTTCTTGAGTGACCATGTGGAGAAGGTTCGGTATGTTTGCCTTTTACGGGGGCGGATAAGAATTGAGGGGTTACAACGAGTGGAATGTGAGGATATGTGCACATTTTGACTTGGTTAAGTTATTCCATGACATTTGTTGCCTGTACTCTGTTGCAATGGTGAAAAAATTCTATCCTGAATTAACTACACGTGGTCTTAGTGTTTATCTGCCATCTAGTACTTATCTGATTCGAATCCCAGTTGTTTGATCCTGGCATTATTGTTGCTGATTGTCTCTGTTAGGAGTAAGGACAACTCACCCAACGAGTGCTCTTTTACAAATCACCGCCTGTTAGCCCTTGTAGTGCCAAAGAAGAACGAAGAGGTCAACGGTCGGGTGTCATAGAAAGAAAAATTTGTATCTTAAGGAAGACGAGAGACAATGTTTAAATCATAAAAGTATATCCATTTGCGAAGATGAAACTTTTTCTGGGGCAAACAATGCAGAAAATGCTTATTGCTGGATTAAATCCACTGCTGATTTCGAGATTTGCGAAGATACACTTGATAATTTCACGTGGTGCATATTTAATAAGTTCTAAAATAGTTCCCATTTTACTGATGAGACATTGCTTTCATGTGATGTGTACTGAAACTTGTATTCTATTAATATCATGTTTCGTAGCACGTGTTGTTTAATTTATTTTATGTGTAACACCGTTGTAGCCAATGTATTCTTACATAGATTAACGGGTTTCGATGTATCAAACATCTAATATAATAGTTGGGCTCATTTTGATGTTATATCTTCGATCGCTTGATTTGACGATATCCGGATGAAGGTCAGGTGGTATAGAAAAAAATCACGAATCGTAATGCAGAATAAAGGGATAAGCGAGATGAAAAACTTCAGTTTGAGCTTTATATTGAGCGAAGCCTATTGGGCCTAGTCAATCCCCAAGCTCACGGGACTTATCCTTCTTAGATTTATAACAGTAACTCCGTCCACATGCTTCGTCCATTTCATTAGAAGGTTGATGTTTTCGTGATAATGGCGCTGAAAATTATATCAACCGTAATACTTTTATGTTTTGATTGTTTAACAACTATTTTGGCTGTCAGATCCGAAAATTGGAATTCTAGTGTTGTATCAAATGATAATTTATGCACTTAGCATTTTTCAATGCACGAATGAAAACTTTTTAGAGTTTAACAGCACGTCTATTCGATTATCTCTCACTCATAACTGAAAAAAAAATATTCAAAACATAAAATAAAATCTGGTATTCCAGATTTTTCTCCTTTTTATCCTCCACATTTAAATTAAGATCCAAAATAGTTTCAATTTAATAATTTTGACATTCTAAATTAAGCTATGCCTCTGCAGTAGTACGATGAATATAATTACTAACTCATGGAACCTTTAATTGTATACAACCCCTCGAACACTGCAATCCATCTCCAATGGGAGGAAGAAGAGCAAGTTGTATGGGGGGTGAGGGATTGGAAGTGGATGAGGGAAGACAAGCGAGAGGACACAAACACAATTAATCGGAATCGCCGTCGCTTGACCTTGTTAGTTGGAGATAGGAACTCTTGTCTCCTTTTTCCTTTTCTTCCGGCCTTTCTGTGGTCACTTAAGAGTTGGATGAAAAGTAATTCGGTAGAAAAACTAATGCACTTTTCTCTGAAGTTACTTTTGCCCAAAGTTTAATGAAGCTAATAGATTCGTATGGTTATTTCCTAGGGACGTCGGTGCTTATTTTTTGCGATGGATCTAAGTATAGTAAACGCGCGCGTAATGTTTAGGAAGCACACCCACAACGCTTTATTACTCTTTGTTGTTCTTGAGCTGTTTGTTTTCCCACAGCTAATAAATTACTGACATACGTTAATGATTCATTTTAAATAGATCCTGTTTATTTATAATTCCGTAAAAGCAATTAATAGTATTTATTTTGCTCTTTAACGGAAAACCATAATTTGTTCATGGATTTAAGAATTCCCTAAATTTCGGACTAGGTGCTAGTAAAGAGTACTTTGAATATTTTAACAAGTAGAACTTTAAGTCAATAAAGAAACTGATAACCATAGTATTTTATATTACAGGGTATACTTTTAATATAGCGAACTATTAATTTATTTACTTGGACGAAATTAATTAAATTAAGATTTTGTGTCAAAAGTACAATTATTTGATTGAACTAACGATTCTACTGTGTTATTCAAAATTTTGATCGCAATTAATTTTGTTGGTTTTAAAAATTAGCAGTAAATTAATTATGATATTAAATTAGTGAACTAGTTATTATTACTTGACAAAAATGTAACGATTTTAGAAAATTTAAGTTTCAATTGAATGAAAAATAAATGATCAAGCAATCCATAGATTTTCAAAAAGCTTTAATTATCTCTGTGTAATCTCGTCTTTAAAATACTCGAAATAAAGACACATTTCGCATACTAAGTAATTCCTTTTTCAGCGATTAGATTTTTCGAGAAATAGGTCTTTAGTAAGAAAACGAGGCTAGAAAAGGACATTTTGGCATTAACAAAACTTTTTATTTTTAGCAATAGTTTTGTTTACTTCTGAGAAAATGGTAGAATCCAATCGAATCCCTCACACGTGTGGCCTTCGTGATATATGAAACCACCTGAAACTGAATCTACCGTATTCCTCTGTCTGGGCTTGGTCCTCATTCTTTTACGAAATGCCCCAATTATGGCCTCCACTTTGGTAGAGCCTTTCTCGAAATTGGATCTGAAAATGAATTCTTCCAAATTGCAGTCAGTGAGTTTGCCTGCTATTGAAAACAATAAACGAGATTCTAAAGTTCAGCGACATTATTTCCATCGCTTTTTTATTGAGGTTAGTAATACATTGGTCTAAAAGGCCGGATGTTTCGCAACAATGATAAGAATCACAGAAGTATAACTAAAATGTTTCAAGCCAATAATTAGTCACAAACCAGTTCCTTAAAAGAGACGTTTCATTTTAATGGTTTTCAAATTATTTGTGTTAAATATTTGCTTTCATGTGCATCGTTAGTTTTTCTTGCGCCTCCATTAATCCACCATTACCTTGTTTAGAATTTTCAAATGTTCTTGAAAGCAGCTTGAGACAAATTACTTGTTTATTCTCTCAGTTACGATAAACAAGTTCGATTAATTTCTATCTTAATTGCAGCCTCCTTTCTGGTAAAACCCCTTTAAAATAATTTGCTTCATTTTCAAAACTAATGTTTCACGGATTTAAAACACAATTGCCGGTCAAATCCACAATTTTCAACACATGGTCAAACCCCCAATTTTAGCTTTATAAACAATTAGTAATTGTTTATTTTCTTTGTGTTTCTTTTATTGACCAATTAACATCGACAGTAAATGAAAATTATATAGCCTTTTGTGGTAAATGAATATAATTGTAATGTATAAATGTAAAATGAATATGCCATCTTTCAACAACACTGTTCTTATCACCTTCGATTTATACAACCATCACTCATACAAAAAGCTACACAGAATTTTACATGCAATTAATTTTAAATAAATTGAATGCGTTTTTGCACAGTTAAAATAATTAGTTGCATTAAAATGTTTTAAAATTTAAATACATTACTAATTACTTTCGAAAAGAAATGTTATCCTATCGCGTTTCTCTGGGCATGAATTTCTGCTACATTTTAAAGTGAAATTGTCGAGATGCGATTTTAGTCCTTGAAGCATTTTACATACACTTTGAATCTGCCAAAAAGAGAGATACGTATCTCCAGAAACTTATTGTTCACCGGTGTTTGTTTCTTATCATTATGTAAATGTCTATATCAGATGTGAGCATGAAAATATATCTGCGTATGCGTATTTTCCTACAATAAACATGAAGCACTTATACTAAATTGATGAAAAATTCAGACTGAATTATTTTCTGAAGTACAGTTTTAAAATATACTCTGTCATAAATAAAATTTATTGTAAAAATAATATTTTGAATAAATTTGATAAGGATCCTCTTAACACACAAGTCTTATGTTTTCATTTGTTTCTACAATAATTAAATTTAATTCAGTTACAAGCACCCCCAAATATATTTTACTGAATTAAATATATATTTATGTTTTGTGTTACTCTCCACACTCACATGATGCTATATATATATATATATATATATATATATATATATATATATATATATATATATCTTTTTAGATATCCGACCAAAGTTTCTCGTATGAAATTTATTTTCCTCTATTTGGTCGAATCGAGTTATGAATTTATCTCTTGATATGACAGCCATGGAAAAACCAGTTCGACTTCATACATAACTGAAATAAATTGCCGTGATAAAAGGATGAGACTGGTACATATTTTCTGACGGAATGACACATGATGTTGATTCGATTTTCATTGTGTTCGTTGGACATATATTTTTTATTGTAGAAATTCGTCATGTTTTTTCTGTTTAAGCTGTGTACAGATGATTTCTCTCAGTATTTTGCGCAAAATGCCGTTTCTTTTTTCATCTCCAAAATACATCTATCTGTTATCCTTAATTGCTTTTGTGATTTATAAGAGATTTCCATGATCAACGAGTTCAAGAATAGGATTGTTGAGTCTACTTTGTAGATTGCAAGATATGGGCTCAAATATTGGGTAAAAAATAATTGCTACTCTCTTTTAGTCATTTGGAGGGACCTGTATGAAACTCCTATGCGTCCTTCAGTAATTTCTATTATTTTAGATTGATTACATTTCTGCGTGGTATTCCTAGAGCTAGGTATTATTAGTACGAGCGCATTTAACCTGGCTTATTATCTGAGTGATTCAGACTAAATTGAGATCTTCATACTAACAAGGTTCCCACGGGTGAGGGAAAACTTGAAAAACCTGGAATTGCCAGGTAATTTTATTGTGTCCAAGAGATTCAGTTAGAGAAAATTATGAACTTTCATCTAAAACCTGGAAAATTGCCTCAATGACCTGGAGAATAATTGATTATGGCTTCTCAGATGTTTTGGAGAAAAGTAGCCGGTAAGATTCGTACACAGTTTCGTATCATTTTTTTTTTGTGAATATAATGTTTTCAACCGATTTTAAAAGAAACAGTTAATATTTAACAGGTAAATAATTTTGTTCCGTCCACTGACTTAAATTGAAGAATTTGATGCGTATGACACATTAAATCCCAAATTGTTTTAAGTCAAATATGTTGTATTATTTGAATAGGTTATTTTAATGCAAAATTACTTGTGCTTTGTGTATTGATTTTTACAGTGTATAAATCTGAAACTAGTTGTTATTATTGGCTATTGAATGATAAATTATTTCGTGGTTTTTCACCTTAAAAAATGTCGTGGACTACTTAAGTATAATCTGGAATTTTGTAAAAATTTGTCTGGAAAACCTGGAAATGTCAGGGAATTTTATTTCTGAAATAGAACCCTGTACTAAATCTGTCAGTGAAAAGCGGCGTCATAAATGAAAGGTTTAAAATATTTTAATATTTTCCATTCAGCATTAAGTTTTGTTTCCAACAGGTTCGACACATCAGCAATCCTAGCTCCAGTACCAAGATACAAAGATTATAGGTCTCGACTCTAGGTGAGGCTCAGTAGGTCTGTCCAATGCGCTAACAACCTGAGAGTTGTAGCAAGCGAAAGTGCTCTTCATGGGTGCATCTCTTTTATCCCAGTAAAACTCTCCTTGTTTGTATTGACGTTTTCTGTCTTGTGTTTGGCACAACTTAACTGAATATGCCGTTATAAGAACGCGCAACTTGATCATAAAAAAATTGCTTCAGGAAAACCCAACCAACCAAACCGACTCTAGGTTATAATGAAGCCACTCATAAAACGCAGGACTATTTAAAAAATACTCAATCTGTGAGTTGTAGGTAGCACAGTTTCGATTCCTGTAGCTTACCTTAAGTATATTTCTCTTTTCTGTGTCAGTGAACCCTGTTAACCCGGTTTCAAGAGCAGATGATTAGAAATTGGAGGATTCAGAGTGCGATACTTGGTCCACCTAAATACAGTCATGTACGGGGGTGCATGTTAAATCTATCGTGTCGTCAAATTGGCGTGGTGTGCAAGTTTGGAGAGTGGGGTGTCAGCTCAAGTGTTGATTTCGTCATCTGACCGTGCTTCAAAATTGTTAGGAGTGCTCGAGATTTTCCCTTCGGGATTGTTCCCACCCCTTCGCAATAGCCATTCGTGTTGCCTGTAAAACGTTGATTCAACTACCTATCTCTTCTGTGTGAATAAAGCTTTTTTTGTGTGTAGATTAATTTGTTGATTGTAGTCATTCCTGTGTTTAGCGTAGCTTGGCGAAATATGGCTCTTTCGTCGTAAAACCCAATAAACCATAAATCAGAGGCTTAAAATATTTTCCATTCTGTAAAATGTTTTTGTTTCATACAAGTCCCCCACATCAGCACTACGGGTCCCAGTTCCATGTTGGATTATGAGTTCCGACACTAGGCCATATGATAAATCCCTCATAAAATAAAATAAACTATGTATTCCAAATACTCAATCCTCGAATTGTAAGCAGCGCATGCTTGATTTCTTATGTTTACCCTGAATGTATGTCTCTTATGTGTCAGTATAACTTTGTGTCTATGTCCATTTCTTGAAGTTGTCTTTCTTGTAGTATTTGGGGTTACTTGGCCAAATATGGCCCAATTAAGCCAGTGAATATGTTTTTGATAAATACATTTGAGTCTAATAAGAGAGAGAGAGAGGGTGTTATTTAAAGCTATAAACACTTTTCCTCACCCGTACAGAATTTCAAAGATCATTTCACAGATTTTAGATTTCAGTCGAAAGACAGTTCAGAAGTCAGAAAATTAATCTAAGTTTACTGCATGTAAATAATTTGATATGATACAAGAAACAAATTCCTTCTCGCACACATGAGTCATGTTGTTTATCAAACTACCGGTTCGTTACGAAGTCAAATCTTCATGCACAAGACTTCTTGACCACGTCATATGTGTGTTATTCAGACACCGGTAAGGTCACTGCTTGATATTTATTCATCATATTCGCTTTTCAAGGGCATCTCGATCAAAAGGGCGGAAACATTTAAAAGGAAAATTAATCGGAAAAACTCAACTTTTTTGCGATTTTAGTCATAAAGAGCTTGTTTCTGACCTTGATCATCTTTAGATTTTGACCTAGATTTCTTTTTATGCGCTTTTAAATTCTCGACAAGTGAACGCTCATAGATAGAAGTAATTATAGTTACTTTTAGTTTCTTAGTTGCCCTCAGTTTAGTCAATAAAAAACAGTAGCAGACCAAGAATAAATAAAAACATTTTATTGATGGTCTGCTACCGTTTAAATAGTATGACTCAGTTTCTGCCAGATTTCGTAGATACCTAGACGCATTTTGTAACTGGTTTTACTCATTTGAGCGCATATTTCCCTATTCTAATTCTTTGCTATACTACAAACCACATTTTTTACATTTCGCAAAGAGTTATGTTCTGAAAAGTAATTTAAATAATCGTTGGTAACGAGCTATATTATTATGCAAAATCGAGTTATCTATGCAAGTAACATACACTTTCTATTGTAGTTAATTAACATTCGTGGAAAAATAGTAAGAGTAATATGGAAAGATGATAATCGATAGTATATGATACTTTTACACCACACCGCTGGAATTGATGTTAAGAAAAACTGTCGATATCATAAAAAGAAAAAATAATTTTTTCTTTGTTATTTATTTTCGCAAATTATTTTCAAAAATCACTTAAATGAGTGTGGTAGTCTAGTATCGAAAATAAATTATAATTACTTTGAAAATATTTAATGTTTTCCAACTTGAGTTATTAATGAAACGTTGAGAAGAAAAATTATTTTTTGATCTGTGCAGATTTATTTTTCAACTGATTAGTGTCAATATTCATTTTTGGCCTTTAAGTTTATAACTATTTCTATATTTTCTATTTTTGGGGTAAAATACTTACTATTAAAAATATTTCCAATTCTCCGATTCGTACTTGGATACAAGTTAATAAATACTTCTCGATGAAGAGTTGTTGATGCAACTTAAAGGCTATTTTGTAGCGCAAGACAGCTTGCTTCCCAGGTGGCGGTCTGAGCTGCGAACAGCTGGTTCATTCCAGATGACTTGAGAAGATCCGCTTCGAATATAATATGAGAGCGCGTGTCGTTCCCTGGTTATTATTTCCAAGCATCCCTTAAAAGCGCTTAGACAAGAATACCCCGGGTGGTTCCTCAAGAAGTGCGACGACAACGAAAGGAATATTGATGCAACACCTGGTGGTTTCTTTTTTTTAATGAAAAAGAGAACAGAGGAATTTTCGAATATGAATTTTTAGAAAGATCACAATTTGGACTCACGAGAATATTTCAGTGATGTTAACTTGTGCGCATAATGCCGTGTTGGTTAAAATGACAGTTTCTCTGAATTTCGTGTTTAGGTTAACCGTTGTTAAGGACATATTATAAAAGAATAAGAACACGCACAATCACCGTGGGTTGAAAGGTTTTATGGTTATCTAATTATTAGTATCCCATACGTATATATGCAGCATTTTAATAAATTCACCTCCAAAAAGACCAAACTTTTAAGTAGGTAGGTATATTAATTAACACCTCACTAAAGCAACACATTATTTGCGATGGTCCGGGATCTACCATACTTTAAGATACTGCATTTCTGCAATGTAGAATTGTGTTTTATTGTTTGAGAACGAAGATATGAAGTGTCGTCACATTTACTGACAAAAGAATAATTCTTTGAACACCTCTTCAAAAAAACTATTATTTTAGTGTCCGATCACTGACCTCTTCCGATCTCTGACCACTAGCCTTCGGCACTAAAATGAGCAAAGTGACGGCTATCTGTGAAAGAGTACTCTATGGTTTGGCAGTAGATGTTCCTAACAGGGACAATCACCAACACCCATGTGCTTACAAAACGCCGGAATTCGAACCCGGGTACTACTGAGTGGCAGAGGATATGACCACTATACTAGGTAGGCATCTTCATAAAACTATTTATGACAGTTTTTTACAAAATTGGTAGGGCAGCAAAATATTACGAACTCCACAATTATCTCATTGATATCTGTTATACCTTACAACTAACAATTTTTTTTATTTCTGTTAATTTGCGTTTAACTTTAGGTGATTAATGCTTTCGTAGTGTGTTTCGATATTTACATTATTAATAATGAGTCATTGTGGTAAAAAAAATGTGGGTTTAATAACAAGGTTTTAAGTATTCTAAAACAGAATGTAACTTTGATTAAACTTCCTACTAATTGGTTTAATGTGTACTTTTTTATGTCACATGCTGTTGGATTCTTTATGTACAATATCTAATAATTGTTATTCGATTCAAGATCAACTTTATGAAGTCCGTTTAAATTTTTTATCAAAATGTTTTCTTAAGTAATATTTGCAAAATGCAATACGCAGAAGCTTTTCAATCAACCTCTATTGCACCTAAACATTTCTACTTATTATAACTGATCTATGTATATCCAGCTTTAAGCGAGAGAGAGAGAGAGATTTCCGACAGCATAATATCCACCGCAAAAATATAACAACGCCTAATATTCTAATACATCATTGATCTACCTTGATTCAAACCTGTTCTGACGGAAACTCGTAAATGTTACTGTATGGCAGCATTCAAATTGATTTATTTCATCATCTATATCAATAAAAAGGCATTTTAAGTAGTCTGTTTACACCCGTGATAATATAAGTAAAAATACATAATTAATAGCTATTTTGAGAACAGTCCATCAGCACAGCATCTTCAGACATGCTAATGATAATGAAGTTCCCGGGAATAATTAACTTGTAAACTAAATCAGTGACAAGCAGACGTCTGTCGTTTGAGACGTCTCTATGTGGTTTTATTCATGTAGGGCAGGTGAGAATACAGTCAAGAGAACCATCTGCTTTCTAAGTATTTCTCTTAGGTTCCTGCTTGGGGTAGAATAATTCTTGTAATTTCTTAGCTCGCCTTTGTAATCATTCTAAGCATTTGTAACCTGACATCATTTGGTAATATTTTTGCAGTATTGCTCACTAACTGCAATATTTTTGATTCGTAGAATTGTGTAAATCTCTTAACATAGAAGGTTTATTATGAAATATATTTGCACTATTTTTTTTATTTTAGGCTATTTTTATTGGTAAATGTTTGCGAAAACTTCAGCTTTGTATGGCACATATTTGCTTATACTTTAAAAAAGTGATGCACTGCCTGTACTCCGTGGGCTTTAAAATGCTTTCAATAAATTTGGTGTTTTATTTTAGTTCTAAAAGATTCAATGTTCTGAAAGTCCTTAAAGTTTTGTGAAAAAACTTAACTTTTACATGAACATTATTTTATTTCACCTGCAATCAGAAACCAAGGTCAATGACACTTGTCAATTGTCAAGTGCCACCAAATTTTATTCCACGTTTATTATTTTGTAACTAGGTCTGTGAGATTTAAACCTAACTCTCATGAAATATTTTTTACCACAGTTTGATCTATTGCGATCAATTCGAAATGAAATCTTAACTTGATAAAATATGCATTGCAAAGCACTTAAAAATTTTATATTTTTTTTGCTTGAAGATTGGAAACACTGCTCTAAAATAATGGATTTTGAACAGAAATTGCTTAATTTTTGTTCAAATTTACAACAGAAATTCGGAATTCGAAACCTTGAATTTCATATTCAAGACAAATTTTATTGACATCATTAGGACCAATTAAGATGTGTCTGATTTATTTATTAGCACAAAAAAATAAGAAAAATACACCACACAACGCAAGATACACCATTCATTAATTAATTACTAACCAATTTTTCAATTAATCTTTTTTTCCGAAGGATTAGAGATATCAAAAATTAGTTTATCCAGCCAGGTTATTAAAAACTAAAACTGACATTTTCTCTTATACGGCACTGCAAAACATTCATTATTTACCTTCAACTTAAAAACACTAAAATATCGATTGCCTCATATTTTTAAAGAAAGCCTTAATTTGCTCTCTTGGAATTCTTGAATTTTATATAAATCTTATAACTCCTAAAAGAAACTGCTCTCAAATGCCGGTAATTCTAATCAAAACGTATCCACTTCTTTAAGTGCCTACATCAAAATAGCTCATTTAACTGAAATAAATCATTATATGCGAAAAATGAAATACAAAATGCTTAAAAGAAAAACGCATTAGAATTCCATTTTTCGATCATAATACTTTAACACGGGATCTTCAAAATTTGATGTTTTTTTTTAAATTCCTCTTTTTATTTATTTACTATTTTCCTCCTCTCCCCTCGCTATATTAAATCTTTTATGCACTTTTTGTGCCCTTTAATTTAAGTGATTCTTCGTGGATCGAGAAGAACTGGTGACGGCAGGGAGAGATTATGGCGTTCTTGGGGATTGTGGGTAAATGACCCGCTTGATAGAGCCCCGAAGAAATAAGTGATTTCTAAAGGCATTATATCGTGGATGGGGGACTGCCACCCAATCACGTTTCTGATTGTCTTTGAGTTCCGGTGCCGACCATGTCTGGTGATTATTTTCTCTTGTCCACTGCTCAGAACATGTAACCAAAAATATACCGCCCTCTATGCCTACAGATTCCTCCTCTTCCACAAGTACAAAAAATACTCATTACTCAAATTTTAACTATACATTAATTTTTAAGTGAATGTTTCTGGCCATTCTTGAGCGACTAACGACTATTGAAAACAGCTTATATATATCCTCAATTAGATGTTCGTTTTCATTTAATACTGAAATAAAGTTTATTACTATTGTGTTCACACAGACACAGATAAGCTAACCTAAAATAAATTCGGTTTTGCAATGTATGATTTACGTTTTAAAACTTAAAGAATTTTTTGAATTCGTAAACTGATATGTGAATGGGCAAAATTTTCTTATTAAAGCCTTTTCAAACTTTGTTCTACCATTCCAAATTTTAACCTAAATACTATTTCAAATCGCTACTTAGTATTTTAAAGCTATTCTGAACTCTTTTTCTGACTAGTAGTTAGATAGGGAAAAAACACATTTTTATGCTTTTAAAAGATTTGTTAAAAGTATTTTTAAGCATTATTCTTCTAAAGTGCTTTTAACAAATGTTTTGCTTGCTTTCGAATAATTTATGACTGCAAAAATGTGTCGTTCTTGGAACAAACATACCAAATTGGAAAGTATGGATTTGGAACAAAACTTCAATCACACTTTACATTAAGCTACTTCTTTTAAGTAACATTTTACTATCACATCTATAGCAACTCGACAAAAAGATAATGCATTTAACGTATTTAAATATGTTGTCTTCGAATAGTGTTTTCACCACTCACTTGTTTAATTAAACCATCCCGGACGCATGCAAAGGTGAGGTACCATTCACTACTGTGTTGTTAGATATAAACATAGCTTGGGCATTTTGAATAATATGAATTGGGTCAACATATTTAAATTCGTGCTCTTTGCTTATGTTCTGGTGATGGTAGGCACTTTTACTCCATCGAAATACGCATTGACTATTTCCACCTTTTTCATTCTTTATGAGTGGTATTTTGAAGTTAAAAAATGTGAGTACCAGTTGTGTGTGTGTGTGTGGACTAAGGTTTCATATGTGTGCCTGCGATTTCATACTTTGTGCGATTTTCTTTTATTTTAGATGATTTGAGTTAAGTCACCGTTGAATAGGAATATACGTTTTTATTAATTAAGTTAAACTTCAATATAAATAAACCTCACATGGTTTAAAATACAATTATACTGAAAAACAAAAACAATGTTTAGAGTAGCTATATTCTTGATATTCACGAAATTATTTCAACATAAATTGGAGATATTATTACTGTGTCTGCTTTTTAAGATTAATCTAATCATCACATTACACCTTAACAAGCTTTTCTCTGCCAAGGTATCCAAAGCGCCAAAATCTCTGTGCACCTGACACAATTTGCGTCCCATCCCCTATTTGCACCTTTTCCACATCGCCCGAGTTAATGGAGTCGAATGTATAAAACACGAAAAGTGATTTTTCCTTCGAACAAATTTTATCCCGCACTACAAAAGGGAACTGCTTTTTTCAGAAATAGAAGCAAGCGGTCGAAAACTATATCTGCCGTAGAGAAAAAACGAAGGTGCTATTGAATTATGATTGCCTCCAAATCCCATCGTAAATACTGTGATGCCAGATTCTTTGAGTCACGATATTTTCATTACTCTTGTTTGCCTGGTCTGCTCTGATACAGCATATCCGAACAAACCACTTCAAAACTTGGAGAGATAAAAGCAACAAGAAAATCTGTCCAACAGGAATCGGTAACAGGAGTGTAACGAAATAAAAGATTAAGAAAAGCTCTTACCTTCCTAGTTCAAATATGAAGAAAATTCTTATCGAAGTTGAATCAATTTCCCGTCTACAAATATCAAAACATCACTTTTCGAAGTGTTGAGCAGCGTAATGATGCATATTCAACTGCGAATTCAAAGTCAAGAATAGCTGTTCTGTAAGAAATCCATCGTAAACAGATTATGGTTTCCTAATGGACGTTAATTGGAAATCTTAGCTCTGATACGCAAATCTAAAGTAGCTGTCACTGCAATTTACATTTTCGTATTTTCGTATGCGTTATGCTTTCGAGGTTTTAACTGTTGCTCGATGTGAAGTTCTCAGCGAAAACACTAAGATATGTTGGCTGGCAAGAATCATTTGAACCCATAAGGGACGTTGCTGGGGATGTTCTTGAACAGTCATCCGGCTAAGCAGAACGTGAGGGGTGGAGAAAGAAGACCCAGAAGAACAGACATGCGAGAGTCCTTTCGCTGGCCTAGTGGAAGATATTGAACTGTAAATAGATTCATGTAAATGTATATAAACTTATAGTAAAATGCTTAAGACCTGTTTGTGGTTCTTTTCTTATCTACCTGAGAGAGTAACGCTTCTTCATGGATACATTTACATTACGTTTATTTACTTTACAGAAATCTATTTATTTACAGGCACTGTCTTGCACTAGGACAACGAAAGGACCCTCACACGTCGGTCCTCTGTCCCCTAGTAAAATCTCCCTTCTTCACCCCACCCGTCCTTTCCCGGATGACTGCTAACGGACTCCCCCTCCCCCCCCCCAACGTGCCTTGGGGTACCAATGATTCCTTCCTCAGTGTGTTGGCTGGAGATCACTTCGAGTTTTTAACTGTAGCTTTATTTATTTTTAAAGTAAGAAACATAATTTATTCAAGAAACCTCTTAAATTTAACACTACTCACATATTTCATGCATTCCAGAACTGGAACTGTTCGAATTGCTAATTTTCAAGTCTTTTCTGTTTTCTCACAAAATTTAGTGCCAATTTTAAGTGACATTTCTAGCAAAGATCAAATTTTACATGGACAAAAATATTCTGTATTTAAAATATATTTAAATAGTGAAAGGACTGAAATTGAAACTCATAATGATTAATTGGAACTAAACCGGAACAATGTCCTTCAATATTAGAAAGGGTGTGTGTGCATTCTGTGTGGTGCTGACAAGATAATTATTTTAAAACTTCTTCCAAAAGCTGTTGATTGCATTGTATTCGAACCTCCGTGGGCTTCTGTTAGTTTTTTAATTCTTTCTTTACAAAACTTCTGCCCTGTGTAGCATCTTTTAATATTCTCAAAAACGTGTATCATAATAGTATTATTTGTCTATTTTCCCAAACTCTACTTGTATGTTTGTCAAACCTTTACCTCAAATAAAACTGCCATACAAAAATATTTGTGAGTTGCTAACCTGTTTCTATTTCACATTTCTTGTTAACAGAAAGCACTTTCGAGCGTATGGAAAGAGCAACGCATAAAATAAATGATATCCGATGATATTATCAGTTCCTTACATCCTTGTTATATCCGTGTTTAGAAAACTTTTGCCATAATAAGACCATTGTGTATCAGAAAAGAACACACAAAAAAGGTTATAATATGTACTTGTCATTTTCTGTACCAGAACAAATAGGACATTGTTAGCCATTGAAAAACTTCACATAAGAAAAATATAACAAATTCTGTCAAACCACGGTAGTATTGTAGTCATTAAACGGACTTTCACTAACAGCCAAAACAAGATGACAAAAAGTATCTACTACCTTTTTCTAAGTTTAGCTTGTGGATACGAAATTCCTGCTTTATAAAACACCGCCCTTCAAGGGAAAAAAACCGTCTTATAAAAAGCCGTTATTTCATTTTTTGACGTTCATTAAAAATAAGTTAAAGCGTAAAAAATAATTAAAGTTTTAAAAGCTCCACCAGCATAGAAAAATGCTCCTAGAAGCAGAAAAAGATTAAAAGGAAATACTCGAGGTTTTTTTCCATACATTTTTTTTCTCCTCCAAATCCGCTAAGGAGTTTAGAAGAAAAAGTGCCTTTGTTCTATAAATGAAGGGCAAAGTCCAAATTATTAAAATCTCTGAACAACCCCTCTTAGAGCGTAGGATTAATTAAGGGTATTTGATGATTTGATGTGGTCCAAGCTTGTTAATTTTACTATTGTCAAAAAGAAGCTGGGGAGTTTTCATATGATTTCATACCTATGAATGTATATTTAGTAACATTTAGAGTATCGCTAGAACATTTAACAATCATCTATAATAATTGCAAGGTATAGAACAATGTTTTTGCATGAACCAGGATCTCTTATTCTTAAATTCAAACAGTATTAAATTAATGTTCAAAGTTACAAACTTGTTTGTATTGTTTTGTTTTTAATTTTCAGCTTTATTGTTATAATTCCCCTGCTATAACTTGTTATTTTTTTAAGTGGTATGAAATTTTATATACGTTAGAGTTTTTTTTTCTAATTTTTATCCGAGCTCCTGTATTTTATCATGTCATATAAATTAATTTGTAATGTTTCTTGTTAGAGGTTTTTTTTAACGTCTTAGTCATCTGCAAAACTGAATACCAAGAGTTTCTGATCTTTAACGAATTATAATATCATTTCTTGTGATTTAGTTCTGTAAAATGGAACATTCAAGGGTTTAGTGAATCTCTCCGTGTACTCACAATTCTCTTTTCTTTTGTTTTATGTATATAATACGGGAAAGGAACATAGTTCTACAATAAATAGTTACAAATGGGAAACTCTGTACAAGTAAATTTGAAATACATACTTAACTTACTTCCGAATTTCAAGAGTTACAATTTCTTGAATCTGTATATAAGAATATTTCAGCGTTTCAAAAGCACTAAGTAAATTCTTTGGTAAGAATGGACTTGGAGAGACTTATTCCAATTTAATGGAAAAGAGATAGAAGTACATTAATTATCTAATCATTCGTAACAAGAAAATGTAAACCCTTTGACTTTATTCTGATCTCTTTTGGCTTATTAATATTAATTGTATCTACTCGATAATTAATATCAGGTAATTATTTCCCACATGAATTATACCGACTGTTCGCTTCAGAGTCATTTATTCTCTTCATTTATGACATCTGATTTTATCAAAAGACGGTACAAGGTGTGTATTAAGAAACCAGAATTACCTGCTTTTATAAAAGATACATTTGAATTTTTTGTGAACAAGATATTTTCAAGCGAACTTGATCCTAATTTTAAATTATAAATTCTGAATAATATCCTAATAATATTCAAATATTATTCAGACGATGGTAGTGGAACTCATCATAGTAACGTTTTCAATATTTACCTGGTTATTAAAGTACATAGCTTACATAAAAATATGCTTTTGAAGCTTTTGAAGTTTGGAAAAATGAATTTAGTAGTGATTATTTTTATGGCTTACAAAACAATTAAAAAAAATTTTGTGTCGTTATTTATTGTTATTCCGAGAAAATTATGTCCATTTTATGTTTAAAAATTCCCAACAATGATCTCCGTTTGTTAACTAATCTGAGTAAAAGCAAACCTGATGGTTTATTAGTATTTTAATTTTTTGACGGCTGTTAATAATATCAGCAAATCAATTTTAGTCATGGAACTGTTTTATTTCTTCGTATTTATCTGAAAAATTGTCATGTTCTATTTATAAATTGCGTCTTTATATTAAAATTACTTTCTGGTAGCACTATGCTCTTGTTGTAAATAACATGTTTAATCATTCGTGTCTTTAGACTCTATTTTATTGAAAAACATGCAGTGCAATTTTCATCTTTTTTAACAAGAACAATTTAAAAATATGTTTTCAATTTATTTTTATTCTAACCTATAGCTTAAAAGCGTGTTCTCTCGCTCTCCTCTTTACCTAAGAGAATCAGTTTATTAATGTCCACAAATCACTCGACACTAGCCATTATTCCCCAATTCATTCCAGTATCACCGCAAACGCAGCTTGACAATGATTACAATTCCTGCAAACCGTTAAACAATGGAGCGCATCCTTCGGGCCTGTGATTTATACCGCGCCATCTTTCATTGAAATGTTTGTGAAAACGGGCCATTGCCAAGTTTAATTTTCCGAAATGATTAATGTTTGGCGACTGTGATAAATGGCGGACCGCCTTCCGTTGTCAGTTGCGTATTGAGTATCTTGCTAAAAGGAACTGCTGAGTGTACGGACGCAGTTCCAGGGGGCAATGATTCTCGGGGTTCTGCGAACTACTTTCTAGCTTTTAATGAATACCGTTCGGGTAAGTCTACGGGAATCGCTATTTTAAAGAAGAGTTTTCCCAATATTGATGTTCAATTCGCGCGCCCCAGAGTTAAATTATCATAGCTGAAGTTTTGGTTGTTTGTTTTTGAAAGGGAAACTTGCCGGGTGTTTGTGTTGGGCGAGAATTTGGACCGAAAAGCCAAAGATTCAAGAATGGTGCTTGAAAGAGTAGATTTATTTAGGAATTAACGCAAAGAAAAATGTAGCAAAACGTTTTATTTGTTTTATGAATAACTTCAAATTTGTGTTACATTACAAATTTAACTGTTGTTCGCGCCGTGCGTATCTCTATGACAGTTGTGGGTGGCTATTTAATTCGCATAACTTTTCATGTACTTGGAAAGTGCCAAGAACGTTGCCAACTTCTCAGTTGTATATGATCTCTTGACATGATAGGATATCCCCAGCGTTTCTTCCCAGGGATCACTTATTGTGTACTTTTTTTAGTACATCAAATTGAATCACTGTCAATAAATATAGCTACAGTCCTTGAAGGATTTATATTTTTTTTGTGAGCCACAGCTGCAGTGGTAATATGTAAAACAAAATTCTAGACTCACTGCTTTCTGTCCTATGTACATTACAAAATGTCCTATGCACTATGTACATTAAATGGAGGTAATTTGCCTACCTTTTTTTTCCGCATTTCGGTATTTTATCTGTTACGATTTCTTACACTTGTAAACATGTTTTTATGTTCTCTGAACTTCTGATTTCTAAATATAAATATTAATCCTTTTAAATTATTCATTTGTCTATGAATACTGATTAGCTCTGAATAATTGATTAAGTTGTAAATCTTTTACACCTGTATGAACCTGGATTTTACTATACCCCAAGCATATATATTATTTACTTTTATTAATCGTTTTCTCTGTTATATTCTTAACATTTTTCGTATGTGATGCTAAATGTTAAGTAGTGCTTGTCACTAAATACTCATACCAGTGAATTATTACCATTCCTATTTAGGTTCCAAATTTATGTATTACAGCAACAATGAATTAATGTAACCACAATTTGTCAAGAGATTTTAATCAATTTTATGCAATTAAAATTGTTTAGTTATTGACATGGTCTTCAAATGGGAACTATAAAATTTAGTTACGATGTGATATAAATTAGGACGTTTCATAAGCACTTATTTGTACCAATGAATTCACATATATGGTTATAAAACTACCTAGTTTTGCGATTGAATTCTAATTCTGCAGGAGTCCTCTTCAATTCATAGATAATATTGTCAAATGTAAATAATTAAAATTTTGAAAGGGAAATAAGAGGTTATTTAGGAGAAAGAGAAACACAACAAATATAACAGAAGAAAAAGGAATGTAATCATAAATATGTATATATAAAATTATAAACATCACTTAAAATATTATAATTTGTTATAAAACGCTCCTTTAAAATTGTACGATGTCATTATCAAAAATACAAATCTTAACGAAAAAATAATTACTGGAACTGTCTGCCAACAGTCTAAAGGAATTTTTGAACCTAGAACTCTTTTTGTTTCCATTTAATTATTTATCGCCTTCACAATTCAAAGATACTGATTACGAAAATTAATAGATAAAAAGAATTCTACCGACGAGAGTGTTTCTTTGTATTAAAAAATCGCTCAATGCATATTCTATTTTCGGACCACCTCAAAATAAATCTCGCTCAAGTTCCAGATAATGAAAAATAGGTTACTAAAACAAACACTCTTCCGGTGGCACCATCTGCAATCCACCACATCTCACGGGCCAGGCCCACACTACCCATTCATTAAATCCAGTTTATCAAACCGGCGGATAGAATAATAAAAAAAAGTGATAAATCGCAAGAAAAAGACCTCGCTTCAAGGGCCGAAAAACTTCCACACACAAAAGACGCTAATTAATAATTAACGATTGGGTCCTTTGGTCCCAGGCGGGCCATCATTCATCCATCAGCGGGCACCCAGACATCATCCCCGGGACAAGGCACCGCCTCATCTTTTAATGAAGAGCCAGAGCAAATTTACCCAGCGAACATAAACTCGCTTATCGAAGTCCGCACCTGCAGGAATGCGGGAAAGGCTCTAATTGTAGTCTTGAGAGTGGATCCCTATACGGACAAATTGAATGCTGTAACGCGATGCCATTGTGATTTTTCCTCGGATGCTACTGAGGAGGATGTGGAAGATGGATCTTTATGGGACCCTGCTTCAAAAACAAATAAGCCTGTTTGTTGTGGGTTTGCTGGAAGAGGAAATTTATCGCCCTCTGTTCAGATCGCCAAGAAATGCATCGCCGAATCTTTGGAAGAATTATTCCAGTCAGCTCTCACTTAAGGAGTATGATCTTCTAAAATTGTTTTCGGACAGGATGTATGATGAACAATTTGTTAATGAATAAATTTTTCAGTAACAGTTCTGCAGGTTTGATGGTGGACTAAAAATACAATGCTGTTGAAGATCACACGTGTTATATTTCATAATGCCTCAAGTTCTCTGAGATGAAGAAAATTGAAAAACATTTATACTTAATTTTTTTCCTACCCTCAGAGCGTCGCAAGATTTCCAAGTTTTGTAGCATTGCCTAACTCCACAAAACTCATACTGTCTAAATAACCAATCAATTGGTTGAAATGATCCCAATGGTCAAGAAGGTCAAAGCTGTTTCGTTGACTTACAGTAGAGACTACAGGTTGTAGAACAGATATAAGCGGGTGAACCTATCAGATAGATAAAATCTTGAATGAAAAGACAGGCAATCAAACACAGAGATTAAAAATTGCAGATTTATTTTTCTATTTATATTGTACTTGTCGCGCGCGCGCGCGCGCGCGTTTATTTTGAAAATTCAATTTGAATAATAATATGTATGTCTCTGAATCGGACAGGGATGTTTACAACTCCTGTGCTTGGTTACTAAAAAACAGTATACTAACATTTCATCTGATCAATGTTTACAGATATCATCACCATAATATGGCGTTTTATAATGTGTAGAAAATAAACGCCAATCATTAAATCAGTCACTAAACAAGTAGCATTGAGTCCTCAAGGTTCAACCAATTCAAAACTTTTTTATACAAAAATATAGGTAATAAAATAAGTGAACTTTTCTTTTTTCAACTTGCTTTTTGAGGGCACGATTTTTTTAATCGTCCTTTAACGTAGGAAAAACTTTTGCTTAAGTTTTATCTACAATTTAAGTACAACACATAATATTATACTAAAAAAATTAAAGGCATCAAAAAACCAAATATGAAACTGTGATAAAAACATTTTTAGTAATTATGTTGTTTGCACATGTGATTAAACAGAATCAATTTGCACAGAAATATGTATAAATATATCGATTAAAGAAACCATTTGGCGAGATTTGAGATAAATTCTATTGCAACCCCTTTTGCTCCGGAAATCCAACATCCTAATTACGGATTTAAAGTTTCAAGTAGAATAAATTGCTTGTTACTCTAAACTGGGAGTTTAGAATTCGGACGTGAAATAAAATATAATCTTCAAAGTTCATCTGACACATATATCCTTCTTTGAAAGTTAATTTTTTGTTTAACCGTGGAAAAGAATGAGGTGCATAATTACACTTCAAAAAGGTCTTAGCCTAAAATGTTACATATATACATTTAAAGATATTGCTATTCAGGGAATGAAACAATTTATTTTACTCCGTAATTATAGAGTTTAATGTTTTTGTTCAAACTTAAGAGTTCCTCTAAGAAGTAAGAGTTGTTCCACAGAATATCTCTTCTAAGTTTTTTTAAAATTTGGTTAGGATTATATTATAATTAATTTGTTAATATTAAGAATGACAGTATTCTTTCACCGTTTCTTTTTTTTTTAATTAATTTTATGTAATTCATAGTTGAACTGTAGATGGATTTTTTGGGGAAGAATAAAAAACAAAGTTGTTTATTTCTGTTTGATTTAATTTTATCAGGATTCGGATATAAATTGGCATATTATTAATTTAATTTGTGAGTGCAACTTTTTCTGGGACTCCTTTTCTTTCCCTCCTTTTCTTATCTTTTCTAAGTTCATGTCTCACTCTTGTACACTCTGCTTATTCAGTCATATGTACATCTCCACAATACAGATATACAAAAGGAAATTTACGTGTTTGAAAAGTTTTTCAATAATTGAATTAGAAGTATACCATCATTTAAAATGAGAATCTACAAATTTTATCGACCTTGAATGGTGTAACTACGGTGCTATAAAGGTGTGCCCTTTTCAATTCCCATTCAAAAAAATAAACCTCAAGTACAGCCATCCACGAAGTTCATTTAGAAACTTAACTACTAAACGATAGACATCGTTTCCCAGTTAAAATTATTCAAAGCGACTTTAACTTCCACTTCCAGTAACTCCGAGTTCCGATCGCTAAGTGGAGCAATAAATCATGTGCGAAATTATATTGGACGGACAGAAACAGTTCGGTTGATGGTGATGAATGATTAGTTTGGGTGGGAAGAGAGCTGTCAAAGGGCCCTCTATGTATGGAAAACTTGCGTCTATATTTGGTAGAGAGCGTCACCCTATGCTAGATAGTTGGAACTGATTATCAGTATCATGTAAAGGGTGCGGACGTTTTCGTTTCCAATATGGGCTACTGGTGAGGAAATATAGTTTTTTTTTTGTTTAGTTTTAACTGTTTTATACTATAATGATCACGAAATGGATATCGACATTGTATATTGATTGAAATTACAAGGTTCTAAAGTACTCAAGCGTTATTTTGAAGAGAGTATTTGAAAGTATTCCCAGCGTTTTACTGTCGGACAATTTTTGAAGTATTGTTTTTTTGTGAAAATGGATGGAGCATTTCCTTGCAGTTATTATGTCTTATTGTGTAGAAAATGGTTAGTATGCCTCGAAACAAACCTTTTTGATTTTTGCAGTTTTTATAATTTTATTTTAAATAATTTTAATTGAATTTTTAATTTTTGTTTACATCATTGTCCACTTGTTAAATTTTGATTAAATGTTTTTAATTTACAGATGTATTCTGATTTACCTTACTTAATTGCGATAGTTTGGAGCAGCTTATCCAATCGTAGTTTTTAAATTGAAGATTTCTACAACCCACAATCTTTTTTATAGTTCATATGTATAATTCACTAAACATTTAAATTTATCATTCAGTGCAAGATTAATGGCGAAAGATTATTTTTCTATTCTTATAAAAAAATTGAGGGGAAAAAATTACATATATATTTTTAATTAATTTTATTTTTAGATCGATTATTGGGTTTTGCAACCTTTCAGTTCAGTTTTATATTTGAGCTTTTACAAACCACAATCTAAAACAAAGTAAAATTTCTAATGGATCAAAGTATCGACAAATTATAGTACATTCTGATAATGTTCAAAAGATTACAATAGCATCAGCATGTAAGCTGAATTTGACTAGTTATAGACTGACCACAGCTGTAAAACAAACCTTGTGTTTCGAGATAGATAAGTGGAATGTTACTCTAACTTTACTTCTATTCAGTTTTTCTATCCATTCTTTCGCAACATGACTTCAATTTTCTGCCATTATTTCAATCTGGTCGCCTTATCTTAACCAATCGCTGAAGTAGTTTCGCCCAATTTGGCCATTGCGATATAAAAACCAAACAAAGTAACTAATCACGTCGTGTTGAAAAGCACCGGTCTCAAAGAATTGTTTCCAGAGATCATTGGCTTATCCAGCTGCGATGAATAATCCGTTTATTTATAAAATGAAAAAAGCAGGTAACTGCACCTGTTGCGCTACACAAAGTGCACTTGGCACAATTAGATGCTAGCTGAGTCATGGAACAGAAATGGAAACATGGAACTCATGCGAGTTAGTCACTGCTTCAGAAAATAGATACTTTTACGATTCTCACTGATATAAAGCATCACACACAAAAAAGATTCCATTCTTCTTCTCCTAAGAATGAGGAGGTCATTACGATATTTGGATGGACGCCGAGGCATTCAAGGAAGGATGAAAAAATATTGTGGATGGAAAAAAAATCTGATAATAAACATACTCGAAAACATCTTTCATTGCTGGAGAAGGAACAAAACGTTTAGAGATTGATAGAAGATGAACGATGATCTTGGTGGGACAACGATGGAAAGTACAATGCTAACCGTTTGTCATTCCTTCTTGGAAACGTCATTTTCCAGAACTTTTCAAATGAATTGTGTTCTTATTATTCTGGTTTGATAAATGGGATTCTTCAATGTCGCGCGTTAGGCGTTAAATAGTTTTACTAGCATATAAGACATGCTCCTTTCCTTTTAAAATGTATTTTTGTAGTCTCATGTCTTCCAATAAAAATAGTGCATGGTAAAATTTCTGTAACGCTTCACTTCGTAAATGATTTGATTGATTAAAAACTTTCTTTTTTTTCCACTTTTCGTTAATAACAATTTCTTATAATAGAACACTAGACTTGTAACGAAAATGTAACAAATTTGAAATATCAATAGAAAAGTGTAGACACTTTTAGATAAATTCGTGAAAGCATAATATTTTCATTTACAAAATAAAATAACATAAAATACGCTCTAAAGAAATTTGAAAGATCCTTTTTTGAATAATAGTATCCGTTCTCTTGTAATTATCCCAGAGTTCTTACAAATTTGGCCTGGCGTGTTTTGCTTCGTTTTAAATAAAAAAAGTGTTAAAATTTTTTATGAATGTCTTAATTTGTATAAGTATTTATTGAAACTTTCTAAGATACGTGAGTCATTGGGATATGTTTTTTTTGTGTGTTAGGGGCCATATTTGGCCAAGATGTACCAAACAGTGTCATGTAAATTCTAATAAACGCGGGGATTTTAATTTAAGTTTGGAAGCGAATCTTGCAGACCGTTTATATTTTCAATAGGTATTACGAAAAATAACATTACACGGTGGAAGCACCCAAAACGTAGATCCCCAAATTTAGGGCTATCTAGCTATTTGACCTGGTTTATGGAATGATGCCGAAAAGTAAGATTATTACTTGTTCTGTTGTTGCATAGAAGGCTGTAAGAAATCGTTTCTACGCAAACATGCATTTTCAAAAAAAAATTTTGTTTTATTTAATTTATGCGTTTTATAATATATGCTTAACTTTCAATCTCTTAAATTTATGATAACCTCCGTGATTTCACTTATTAATAAAATACCTTATTAGGGAATGTCATCTCCCGTATTGATCCTTCAAAAGATGTAACTTAATTGGCACGCTCAAGCCTTACTGTCCCTAAAGGCAACATTTGGGATTAAGATGCATAGTTAATGAGGAATTCATAATTAATGTATTCTAAACATCGAAAAGGTACATTTCCTTACATTTTCTAATCCGTTCATGTGCATATGTTATTTTTATGTTTGTCTTCCAATGAAAAATTTCCAGCATTTGTTTCATTTTTATTTTTGCACTGCATCGGAAACAGTATAAAGCGAGAATGAAAATTTTGTGAATGGAAAAATGCTTTTAATGTGGCAACCGGTTCTATGTATATTTTTGAGTTTAAACACGTATGAGATTATTTTAAAAGGAGTGTATGTATTCCTATTATCTATTGTATGCCAATGAATAGGCATACAATTTTCCTGTTTAACAACTTTAAATTATACTTATTTGACACTGTTAATGTAAAAACTCTCAACTATGTGATGCAGTAAGGTTTAATATTATGCACCACACCAACCATACGAATCTACATTTTTACCTCTGTTGTAGTTTTATCTGTTCGCCTCAAATGCATTTTCAATCCCTTTGAAAGGTTCACACGCATATTTCCACTTTGAAACGTGTAATGTTTCCTATATAACCTCTGACCAGTTTTTCATTTTAAACAATAGATTCTAAACTAGGAATATTTCATCCAATAGATATGACTCTTTGGTTATTTGTGTGTTCCGGGAGTAAAACCAATACTACACTTCTGGGAAATCTCGTGAGGCTCAGTAGGCTAGATTAATTCGACGTTTTCGAGTACAGGTGGCCCTCTTTTAACACGGTCAAATGGTACCGTGTTATAGGGAAACCGTGCTATACGAAACATGGGCGTCATACAATTTTATATATTTGGTACCGTATTATATGGAAACCGTGCTATAGGATAGTCCACGTTGTATAGAAACCGTGTTCAGCGAAACTTAGCAATTCTATAAAAGTAGAGATTACGTTGCGTGTAATAAAGAAACTAAAACCGTATTATACGGAGTACTAAAAACATAGAAAAAGTTAATATATTTATTTGTATTTTTAATAAAGTTACATAAGGGATCATTAAATAATATAAGTAAATTCATATAAGTTTTAAAAACATTTTAACTATGTATTAAACCGTGTGGACGTGTATAGGGCACGCACAATATAGATAGACAGATGAACAGATAGACCAGACATACAAACAGACCAGACAAGACAAACAGAACAGACAATACAGACAGAACAGACAAGACAGACAGAACAGACAAGACAGACGACAGAAATACAGAATAGAACAGAACGGATAGATCAAGACAGACAAACCAGACAGACTTAACATAACAGACAGACTGAACAGACAGAACAAAACATACAGACTGAACAAAACATACAGACTGAACAGAACAGACTGAACTGAACAGATAGACAGGACAGACAGGTGAAAAAAATCTAACGGGTCTCTATTTAACAGTCCAATTGACCCACAATAGGTAAAAATTAAACCATGTTATACAGAAACTATTATCGCGTTATACGAGGGTCGTCGCAATTTCAGTACTGTGTTATAAGAGGGTCACCTGTAGTTTCAAAGTCACAAACTTGGAAGTGTTTATAATGTCAAGTAGAAATAATTAAAATTTGAAGGAAGTTAATTTAAAGGTTTATATTTAGAAAAGAAAAAATGGCGTCAACATCAAAGTATAAAAGAGCGGAATCGAATCATGAATAAACATCGAACAATAAACATTGTTTGAAGTTTTAATGATTGGTTGAGAAATGCTTCTTTAAAGTTCAGTGATGTCATTGTCAAAGATACAAACCTTAATGGAAAAAATAATAATTTCTAGAAAATATCGTCTGCCATCAAAGGCTAATGGAGTTTTGGAACCTGTAACTCTTTTTCTTTTCTTTTAATTATTTATTATTTTTATACTGCTCAGCACATTTCATTATATACTAATTTGTTACTCACACTTCGAATACAGTTTACAGTTCTTTTATAGCTCATCAAAACTTCGAAAAACGATTTTCTCGACTCGTGCTTTTGACGTGATGCCGACAATATGCAAGTCCTTTGTCCGTGCATAACACAACTTTTGAACTGCTAATATGATTTCACTTCAATTTCCATCTCTTGAACAACCGAGGGTCACGTTTTTGAAAGAGGTGTAGTCCGCAACACTCTCCAGAGTCGGGAGTTTTGAATTCAATGGTCTTTAATTAGCTTCGTCACCTCTTCCCGTCTATCGATTCTTTCCTGGACAGTCAGTGGTGCAGGGTTCGAGTTCGGTCAGTGATTCACCCGGCGTGCTAATAAAACAGCTGTACGCTAAGTGAAAGTATATTTTTATGAGTCATCGGTTAGGGGTGCAGGAAATGAAAGGGAAAGTGTGCACCAGAAGTGCAACCCTTCTGTGAAGTTTCTTTGTTGAGCAATTAGGATGATACAAATATAATTCCAATTTTCCCGTGATTGAGCCATTTCTTTCTTTTAAGAAATATAATTATGAACTTATGTGAGAAGCATTTACTGCCAAACTAGATGTAGTTCTACAGGTTTCCAGTGCGTTCTCTGAACGTGTCATCAGTTGTTGTTTTTTTCGAATACGCGATTTCAACACTTCGCCAATAAAATTAAACGCCGAAGATTACCAAAATAGCCATAAAGAACACTTCGAGGTATCTTTGATATGTATCGAAATAATATAAGAAATAAATATAGATAATTATTCGCATACCACATGGTTTGTTTGTTTATACTTAAAATTCCTCTCATATAAGTCAATATAAAGGGGTTAAATTATTAAACCTTTCTATTTAATAATAGGGCGTAAGTTGATTAAAACGCTATTTTCTAATATGAATCAAAAATTGCAAGGATTTATTATGTAGCAATTTAGTATCTTTAAGTACTTTAATTGACCACTAGTACGAAATTAATAATGTATTATTAGAATTGTATAACATAGTATTTAATTATGAGGACACAAGTGTACAATTTTATGGTAAAAAATGTCTTAATACTTTTTTATATGGATGTGTGAAAAATTAAATTGTAAGAATGTATTCAATTTGAATACTTAAAAACTATCCAATTTTTTTAAAATATACTACTAATGGTATTTAAGTGTAGATGTGTTCTTTTATTTATCATTCATTTATTTTCCTTTTTCAATAATTTATAAACACTCTTGAAATGCTTTGTAAATAATAAAAAATAAAATTACTTGTTATATGTATTTATTGACATCTCGCTTATACTTTTGAATACCATCACGCGTTCTATTTCGACGTTAGTTTACTGATGGTTTAACAATTTCTTATTTAAACAACAACCGATTCGAAGCACTCCATAATATCTGATACTTGAAATGAGCGCACGAATAGTTTAATCATATAGGAAACTTTTATGTTGTTTACAGGCTCTATTCTTTTATTTATTTTGTAAGAAATTTATTTTTAGATAAACATAGCTATATCCATTTTGCTATAAATCTGTTACAAATTGCTTTTGAACAGTGTGGCTACTGAATGTTCATTGAAAATAAAGTAATTTTAGCTATTCTTTTTATTTATTAAAAAGAAATCCAAATTTATTCATGGAAAAGGTGTAAAATGTATCTTTTTCCAGAATCTAATTTATTTTGGGTTTCAGTATACTGCCTTCTGTTCGTAATACAAAATTTTTTAACAGCGTTTCAATTTTAGCGGTGAAATATGCCTCATTTTTCTGCCTTCGTAAAACTAAAAATAAGAAATGCCGCTTGTAGTTTATGGTGTATTGATTTCCACTTTACGCCTAAGTTTCACGTAATCGATTCAAACAATGAGTGTGAAAAAGTGAAGAAGAAAACAAACGAATGCTTCTTCCCGTACCTTCCTCAATGAAAACATAATTACATCAACTTTTCAAAAAGCCGTAAAGGCTCTAGGTTCTTGATTAAATAAGTAAACACAAAATTAAAAAAAAGATTAATGTTATCTCTTTAGGGAGATATCTTTCAACGTGGAAAACTCTTAGATAATTATAAAAAATTCGAATGGCTAATACGAGGTGATATTTTTGAGGTGTAAAGAGTTCGGCTGATTTTTTTAGTATTAGTGTATACATTAGTTTGAAATTATCAAATGCGACGAGTGAACATGGTTGTTTGCATATGAGGCGTTGCGGATACGAAGGATGGAATGCTGGTTTCCAGTAAAACGCATTTAAACGCGGAGTTCTACCCTCTTAGTGCAGAAAATAGCTACTGTCAGCAGTTTTTTTTTTTACAGGGTTATAAAAGGAGAAGTCAATTAAAAAGTTAATATCTTTGTTCACTAATGTCTGACAAACCAAAATATGGGGAAATAATATTTCGCCCAATGTTGAGTTCGCTCTTTGTATCCACAATGCCTCGTATATACTCGTATATGCAAACTTGTTTACATAGTTTGATAAATAGGGCAACTTTTTGCAACAGATGTAACTTTTTTTCACACGTTCTACGCTGCATTTATACTAAAACCAAAATTCCTCCTACATGGGGTGCATTGTAAGTGAGCTATAACCGCAACATAAATACAATAAATACAACTTTCTTCATAAATGCAACCCACCTGAAACGTTTTAAAATTTAGCTTAAAATTAATTAATATGAAATTACTATTTTATTTTTTGCCCTCTGAACCAACTCTTCGATCACGTGTGTCTGATCTTGCGAACACCGAAGTATTGCGGATCAAACAAGAAGTTAATGGAAAGAAGCTGTTCGTCCTAACAAACGAAAGTGAACTGGCAAGAAGTACTTTTAACACATTGGTTGGCACTCTTGATAATGCAGAGGACACTTGCGTAATCGACTGCAAAGTTTGCGAGGTGAGTGTCGATCATCAATATGTTGTTCGCCTTGTAGATAAGACGTTTGAAAATCCCTGAATGTTGAGCGAAAGAATTTGGCGCTTCTGCTATCCAATGTAGCACATTATATGAATGCCGCTGGCGCAGTTTTTCAATGTTAAAAGAAATGACTGGCCAAGGATCGGCCATTCAACTTTTTTTTTGTATTTAAGAATGTATTATAGTACTGTTATACACGACAAAAATTTTAAATATATTTTGAAATATTTCATTTTTTACGAATAATTTATTTTAGAATTTAGTGTATCAAAAATAAATGCAACTTTATTTCCATAAATGCAACTTTTGGGAATGATAAATGCAACTTTTCCCATTTTGACTGCAACAAAAAAGTTGCCCTATTGATAAATTAAAAGGGCCACGGAAGTTCAGTTGGTAGAGTCTTGAATTAGCAAATGAAGGGTTTCGAGTTCGAAGCTCGATTAAACCAAAACCCGAAGTGAATGGGGAGGGAACACATCTGTCGTTGCTTCAAATGTCCTCACGTTGGCGTGGTGTGGAAGTTTAGAGAGTGGGGTGACAGCTTCGGTGTTGAGCTTGTCACCTAATGCAAAATGAAGTTTTTTAGCACGTTTTCCTTCGGAGTGGTCCCGGACAATCGCCGATGGCCCGTTGCGTTTCTCCAGTGCGACAAGAATTCAACGGCCTGTTTACGAATTAAATATGACAAAGATGCAACTGAATTCTTGCTTGATTTGCAGGTTTGAGACATCAGACATTATTGCGTCTGAGAAAAATATCTATATCTGCTAGAGCAATGCTAAATATTAATATAATTTTTCATTGTATAAATTCGTTAAAAGAAACTTTTCTCTCTGACATATTTAAGTAGCTTTTTGAACTATTAATAAAAATATACGCCTGTGATTATACTATTTATGTGTTATGTGACCGTGTGCACTCTATATAGTTGTAGATACGTTAAATCATTCCCAAAATACATCAATTGATAGAAAGCTGCTTACAGTTTAGTTTTATTTCACGATCAAGCATTGCAATATAGAACACCTAAAATATTAAATATTTTCCCTCGAACTTTAAAATTACAAGCCTTTGAGATCATATGCATGAACTCTCCATAGTTTCTCAATCCCAAAATAGAAAAAAATAGACCTGGAACTTTATATTCATTTACTGAGATAGAAATCGTATATGTGTGTTCTCTAATTTCAATTTTACTTCAACAAACTGTACTTTTAGATTAATTCAGTATGTATACAAAAGTTTTTATATCAGTTCCATCTTTCACAACATACCAATATTAGAAGGAAAATAAGTATCTAAAATATCGTCTAAATACATTTTTATTTTTGTTTTGAATATTTTAAATCTCATTTCACTCTATCGCAATATTACATCACTTTTTCAATTCAAAGTACCAAAAAAGTTAAAATATCTGTTTATTTTGAAAACTTTTAATACGGTTCTACTCTTTTCTGATTTTACACCAATCGTTAAATCATAACGAATGGTTTAAGTACTTTTTGCCTTTAATTTCTTCAAAATTTATGTATCGTGCATTCTCATATTCATCAAATGAGACAAACTTGGTATGATCGAACGTATTTATATTGACGCTACACTTTATTTTATGAAGCATAAGTGAGCCATCGAAATTTCTCTTAGTTAACTATACCGAACTTTCTCTCTTTATATGACCATAGAGTATGGTGAATAAGCTTCATCAACAAGCAAAAGCTTTCTCCTTTTTGGAAACTTTAGGATAATCTTTTTCGACATCATAAAGCACTTATAATGCATACCTTTGTAAACTGACGCAGATAAATAGCAATAAGAGCAAAGTTTAAATAAAATAGTCCTTTTATGCACTGGGAGCTCAAGCCCCAAACTTCATTATTCCCAGGAGTCAGGAAGGACGAGGGATCCCGAAACTTCGTGAAATTTTTAAAGTGCTTTCTGTGATAAATTTGAGCCATAATACACTTTTACAACCCGTCGACTGTTGCCTGACGTCCTTGTGGGGGCTTCAATATTTTGTTAAAACATTGACGCTTTAAGAGGTACTGCCAGTGTAAATAGCCTATAGTCTCTCTTTTTACTCCGAAGTTTTAAACTTGCTTGCTCACATGTATTTCAATTTGAATTTGTTGAGGGTATTTTGTTTTCATCTTACCTTTTAAAGCGTGGAAAACGTTTAAGGTTTATTTTTCAAAAAATATCAAAGTTAGATTTAATTACCATCCTGTTTTTATTCATTAGAGTTATATGCATATTATAATTTATACAAATCTTACCTTGCATCAAGAACATGGCAGCTTCTACTTCTCCTGGGCTCTTTTTTGCTGTGCTGTTATCACAATAGAGGATTTATTAAAAGATAAGGTATTGGCCCTCAATTAACTCAGGGCTAACAGTTTTATGTACCTGGTATAGTTTGGAGGAAGGCTAGAGGGATGGATAAGCAAGTAGCAGAATGCTAGTATTTATAAATTTCAATATGATGTTCTTAAATCGATAACTAATGTTAGTATATTCAAATATTTTAAATAATATTAGTTACGAAATTAAATTTCACGTATTAATATACGTGTTATTATTTTGAAATAATTTGAATTTAATTATGTCTGTATGTATTTTTGTTTTTTATCAGCTTATGATAAAAACCTTTTTATGAGGCACTTTTCCCTATAATGTGAATCAGATTTAGTTTATCAATGTTTTCATAGAAACTACCTACAATATGTGCTCCTGTATCAGTACCAAAAATGAACAGATTTTTCAGTAATTATCTTTCATACCTTTTCAGAAAATAATTTATAGATCAAAAGTAAAAGTGAGAATAAATTGTTGCTTTCCTTTTTGAATAAAACAAATTTGGTAGCGGGACAGCATAGGCATTGTGTTCCTGGTAAATTGTAGGGTAACATGTAAAGTGAATAATCTTTGTGTCTCTTGCATAAGTATACATGTTTTGAAATTGTAAATTACGTTTTGTTCTCTTAAGTCAAAAAAGTTATCTTCAACACGTTTTAATTTTGATATTCATTTTAACTCGATTGGAATAATAGATAAGTTAAAATTATTCATAATAAAACATGTTCTTGGAATTTACATTTAAGTTATGAATGCACTATATTTTTTCTTTTCGTGAAAGTGTTTATAAAAACTGAATAATATAAAAATATTTTTTGTAGGAATAGAAAAAAAACGTGTGTGAGATTTTCAAACCTTATGAATGGTTTCATTGATGTTTTAATAATTACTGTTCTAATTAATACAGCTAAGAGAAACCCATATGCAAGTAAATTTTTAAATAATAAAAGTGTCTACCTTTTTCTCAAAATACTTCTTGAAACAAAGTATGAAAAGATTTAATACACATATAAGAATAAATATCAATCAAGTAACGAATCAAATAACACTAAGTGCCCAAAGCATTATCAAAATGCATCGTTACCAGATAGTCCAACACAAGCTACTTTATACATATTTTAAAACATTAAACCCCCATCTATCGCTCTTTGTTTCGTTACTTACATTATAAGCTCTACTAATGGATGGCGATATTTTTTAATTCCCTTTCCCGGGGAATAAAATCCCTTTCCTCTAAAGTCCTCGTTCACAGCGCATGGATAACCTCATCAAAAGCGCGTGTAGAGGGGAGATAAAGGCTGGGAGCAACTGCTGTATCTAAAAAGGAGCAACAGCATCCTCGTCTGATGGTTTACATACGGGTACTCAACCCGTAAGTGGTGTTGGCAGCGAAAAATCCCTCAATGTCACATTTCGTGGGGTGTGGTTCCATAGGCTCACCTTAACAGATGCTGCCAACCTTTAGGACCATACTGGTGTAATGTCAGGGCTATACATGGGCAGCAGTGGATTGTCGTAATTTGCATTGCCATTTGTTTGGTCGAAGAAGCTTAGTGTGAGAAATTGATGGGTGGGAAATATCGTTTATGTTAATGACCTTGCTTTGTAAGTGTGTTAAAAATAACTGTAATCAGAACATCCTTTCGTGCTCTAGTTACTTAATTTAGTGACTAAATTAAGATTTCAAAAAGAGTAAACTGGTGTGTTCTTTTACGTCATGTCTCAAAAATTATACATTTCCATAAATAAGAGTATGATATATTCGGATTTGCTATGAGAAAAGCATTTTTATTAATTCATTTAGTTCTACATTTTATTCATCAATCTTTTTCTCTTTTTTAAATAGGAAATAGTAGTCTATTGTCTCACATGCAAGACACGTGCGTTGTAAAAAGAAGGCTCGTATTTCTAAAACTGAAGTGAATACAGTACAGAATCGTGTTTACAACCTTCCTACCTTGAAGAATGTTACATCTTCTATCTTACTGTTTTTCTAACATATGAAAAAAAATATCATTTTTGTTTAAATATAAGTTATAGCCCTTCTATATTTTTACCTATGTTTCTTAGCCTTCGTCTTAATAAGTATCAAACTTTGTTCCTATTCGTGCTTTTTTCTTTCATATTTTCTACTCCTTTAAAGTTCACAGGAATTCAATGTAAATCAGGGCTCGAAATACCCGGGTGCACAGGTGCACTGTGCACATGAAAATAAAATTGTGCACCTAATTTTCCTCGCTAGATGCACGCAGTGCACCTAAAAAAAGGGGTGAAACGTGTTACATTATTTTGATGTTTGAACAAAATATTAATATTGACCTCTCTAGCTCTAATGGAACGTAATTAAAATTCCTAAATGCACACTATGTGAAAACAAAATCGCTGGGCCGTAACGGGTTTATACAGGAGGAAGGTTTACTTGTGCCTCTGCCACCAGAACTTTCCGATGATCGAAACATTTTCTGGATGGCTCTATCGAAGCGACTGTCGCGACACCCGTGGGCCGGTGAATTGAGATGTTTAAATATTTTTATTTACTATCTACTACTAACATATATATAAACATACCTAAATAATGTAGTGTAAATAATGTAGTGCAATTATAATGTAGTGCATTAATGTAGTGTAAAGTAGTTTACACTACATTAATGCCCTTATATTACGTATTTTTTTAAATGTGCACCTAAAATATAACTTGTGCACCTAATTTAAAAACTTAGGTGCACCTGCATTAAAAAATCTATTTCGAGGCCTCATGTAAATAAATATTTTTACTGGGTAAATAAATACAAAATGTTCGAAACTAAAATGGGGTAACTCTGATTAGCTATACTTTTTCTGGAAGACTATTGAAATATTTCAGTTTTATCATTAAATAGATTAGTGTTTATAAATGATAAAATTATTGACAATTCTTTTACCAGTTATGTACAGTGTTTTTAATTTGAATGAAATATATACGAGTAATGGAAGAGATGTGTAGATTTTCTAAGACGAGATCTTGTGGGGGTGATGCTTTGTCAGTGCTTGCCAAACTCTGCTTCGCGGAGCCCTTGGAGATCTGCGAGTGATTCTCGGGGGCTCCGTCAGAGGCAGTTACGAAGATGACAAAAATTAAATTGCGTGCTTAAAATTATCGTCGCTTATACATCCTTATTACATACAGAAGTACGATGGTTGTTACGAGGTGAAGCGTTGTCCCGTTTATTTGAACTTCGAACGGAAGTTTCTTCTCTTTTGAATGATCAGGAATACATGTGTAAATTATGTTATTTGGCAAACATTTTTTCGAAAATTAACGAATCCAGCATATTCATACAAGCAAAAAAGAAGGCAACATTCGATGCTAATGACAAAATTGCCGCGTTGAAGAAAATGATAGCGTTCTACATGGAAAGCATAGAGAACTAGAATCTGACATGTTTCTCATTGACTTCAAACTTTTTAAAAAAAATATATCATAACAATGAATGAATCATTGTCAGCAATAATAAAAGAACACCTTAACAAATTGCGTCAAAATTTGAATTAATACTTTCCAAGAGACACTCAAGAATCGATTCGAAAAAGTTCTGAGTCTATTGTAGATCAAATTTTAAGTGACGTCAAAACCAGCAGTCCACACTGCTTCAGAATATGAGGTCCTTACATACATGATTTTGGACAGCCACTGTCAAGCATCATTTAAAAGCAAGCCACTTCCCGAATTTTGCGCTCAGTTAGGGGAGGATCTGTCGATATTAACTTCAAAATCTAAATTACTCTTACTGCCCTTTCATACGACGTACCTCTGTGAAATAATCTTTTCGAAGTACATGGCTACAAAAGTTAAATATCGAGCTCGTTTGAACGCAGAAGACGATATGAGTCATCAACTGAGTTGTGTGACTTCGGGTATATATATATATATTTTTTTTTATTATTTATTTATTTATTTATTAATACTTCCGTATAAGTATCGTGTATAATAAGCCTCATAGAACATAGACAGATAGAACTAAAACTTACTTGGGGCTCCACAAAGAAACCTTGACTTAAAAAAGGACTACGTGGCTGAAAAAGTTTGGGAACCGCTGCGTCTAGTGATGTTATGACGTATATTGCTGCTTTGTAACCCAACCGATAATATCACACTTATTTGAACATTCTATTAAAGTAATGAAGCTTACATCTGAAACGCCATTCAGATTTATTGCGAATTGGGAAGCTTAATATTTGGCCTACTTTGTAAAGTTACGAAATCGACTATACATCAATTTGTTGGTGAAATGAACTTTTAATAAACATATTCCATATAAAGTTTCCATAAAACTGATGTAATAAAATAAGATATGATGAAACGAAACATATCATCGACTAAAATGGAACAAAATACATCTTTCTAGCTAGAGGAAAATAAAATAAAAATGCAAATATTGGCTATCTGCAATTTAGGATTGCGATATATAAATACAAGACGGACTTGAGATGCTATTCCTCTCCATTGACACTCTTTCCAACTCGATTCTTGTTAACTTAACTGAAATGCAGTTTCAGAGTAGTGACATTATTCTTGAGGATGTGGTAATGTGTCCGAGTAGTAAAGTATGCGAATGCCTTGCTGTTCATTCGTCCATTCTCCTTCACTTCTGCATCTCACATCCTTACAGCTTATGTAAAAGTCCCATAAGGCCCGTAAATTTGCGTCTCAGTTGACTTGAGCTACTTTCCTCTGGACTGCTACCTCTACAGAAGCTACTGTTCCATCATCATGATCATCAAGATGGCGGTTGGGGTGGGAAATCGTTTACTAGATGCTTCTCTTCCCCGCGCTTCCATCCCTCAAGACTTCACTGCAGCACTTGCTTAAAAGGAAGCAACCACGCTACCTTCTGCTCGCGAAGGCTTCAGGCGGCGAAATTAAGTGCATTTATGAACAGTGCTGACTGAGATTTATGATGCTACGGCATTACAAAAGCGGAGCAAAGCAACGTCCTGCCTTGCCAGTAAACGGGATTTTCCGGGAATAACTGAGATATATTTTTATTCAAATTTTTATTTTATTTTAATTGAAACAAATGATCTTGTGCGTTGCGTGAAGCCCTTATACAGTGTATCTGTGGAATCCAGTTGAACTTACGCCAGGTCTTTCCTGTGTATAGCACATTCGGAATATTATTTGTTCTACAGTTCACTAGAAACAAATAACGTGCATTACTTAACGCTTGAAATGATGAATCCTTTAAATTAAATTTGTCTGGCTATCAAAATTAAATGTAATATTTCCGTTTATCTCGAGTCCGCCTTTCTGGTGTATGGGTTACAGCTCTTGTCTGCCATCCAGTAGATATCATTCTCGAATCTCGGTGTTTAAACATGGTTTTTGGGGACTGTCCCGTTAGATTGGTTTGGTTGGTCCACTTTTATAGTACAAGGTTCACATTTGGCCATGCTGCACCAAACAACGTCAAGTAAATTAATTTAAGGTAAGATTATATGTACAGATGAGAGAAATACACAATTGGAGAAATCAATCTTGACAGGAATCAAAACTGCTTCGCTTACAAATCCCAGATTTCTAGCGCAGTTTAGGCAAAACCCACTGAGACACGGCAACCCTAGTCCTATTATGATTATTCTCACAAAGAACCGCCAGTTTCCCCCATGCTGTGTCTAAATGCAAAGGTTATTGAGCAAGGGCATTGAGCATTAAAAAACTTTTTTGCATGAATATAATTGAATGTATTAAATTACAATCTTATGTGCCAATTCCTATATGGGATCGTCAACATATTTTTATAATTTAAATTTTTTGACGTTTATATATTACATATTTCAAATTCGTCTTCATTGATTGGTGTATACTGTTGAAAGAGTGGGTGCTCAAAAAAAAAAGACGCTTCACCAGTTCTGTGTACAAAATAAACTTAGTTGGTATTCAAAATCAAGAAATATTAGGTGCAATGTTAAACGTTACGATGCCCATAGCTGTCCTAACTGTTACTTATTCTTCCCAGATGGAAGAAGGACCCCACCAGACGCATTGCTCTTATCTTGCAAGCGTCCGTCTTCGCCTGGCACATAAATAGGGTGCATCTTGTGCCAGTCTGTTCCCTCCCCCTTCAACTTGGCTCCGGATGAAGGCATACTCGTTATCGCGGGAAATGTCGGGGTGTGACCAGGCACCTTTAAATACTCGCACAAACGAAAAATTATCCAACTATAAATTTTAATCAACAAAGCCAAATTAAAAATTTTAGGCAAGATATTTTTTTTTTCATTTCTCTATTTTTTTTTTTTTTTTTGTTCTACAAAAAGTTAAATTAAGAATTTTCGGTTTCCGTGCATTTTGGGTTATGGTAATTGGTAATTTGTAATTAACGTCATACTAGAGCAACACAAACGGGCTATTGACGACGGTCCGAGATCAGTCCCTTAAGGGAAAGATCCAAGGACAACACCTCGTAATTTTGAACCATGGTCAGATGACGAAGCAACAACTGAGCTGGCACCCCACTCTCCAAACTTCCACGCCAACCCAACCGTGCATTTTGGGAAAGGGGTTCATTCAGCTGAAAAATACTCATAGGATAGTCTCATGAATACATAAGGTGTATGTGTTCATTATATCTTGCTCATCCACATTTCCACCAGTGCAACCCCGTATGAAATGTTCTGTGCATTCCAATAGAAGGACGAGATAATCAGTATGATTAAACACCGACTTAAGGGGACTCGGCACCCCAAAAATTATTTTTTAAAATAAATTATATTTATTGTAGTTTTTATCATTAATTAATGTTTTCACATGTAATTAAATGAATTTTGAGGAAAAAAATCAAAATTTGTATCACAATTTTTTTTAAATTTAAAATTTTAATAAAATTGTCAGAAATTTCAAATTGGTACTCCTTTTTTAATATTCAGTATTTTAACTTCAAATTTTTTTACAATATTAATGAAACTTCTCTTAACACTTCTAAATATGGGATTTTGAATATCTTGTGTAGTTTTTGAAAAAAAAATTAAAAACTGAAAAGTTAGTGAAAAATCGAGAAAAATTACGAATTGTTTTAATTAATCTGTAATAAAATAAGTTCTACTTATTTTTTTACAAATCCCATATTTAGTTTTATTGATCAGATAATTATGAGCAAGTGGTTAAAATTTCAGATGATTTAGATGATTGGTTAAAAAGCTTTATGGTTTTAACCATAACAGTGTTTGAAAAAACACAAAACTGAATAAAACCAATTTAAAGTTTTTATGTTACTAAAAATGTAGTAAAGAAACCATTAAATCACTTGAAATTTTTTTTGCTGTTGACCAGCACATATATGTGGTGCTGTAGAATATTTATATGTAAAAATAATAAATATTTATGTTTCATACAGTCAAAATTTAATGCAATGGAATATTCACAAAAGCGATGTAATTTGTAACGTAAATACGAAAATTTGATTTTAACGAAAAAAATGCTATGGTTATATTATTGAATTCTGTTTTCTATTATGTTATTACAAATGATCAAAAAAATATGTTATACATAAATTCTCATTAAAAAATTTCAATTATTATTAATATGCGACTCACGAATTGGAAAATATAAGTGAAGATGATTTAGAAAGATCCTGCTTTATAGGTTACACCTTCCCTTCTTTTGTTTGCATGTTCTTGCCTCTTAATGGCAAGTTTAATCAGTTTTCTAGAAAACTGATATTTTGCTGTAGCGCGTCTAGCTTGAAAAAGCACCTTCCTTTTGCACAGCATCATTCCAAGTGTCCGACTTGCATTCCCGCAGGAAATCCCCAATGCACTCTGCTGTTCTTGTAATGTTTTGCACACACCATTATTGAACTCACACACTGCCTCAGAAATTACACGTAGAATATACTTCTACAGCTTAACCGCACATATTAAAATATTTGTAATATGAGGCTTTGCTGGTAGATTTTTAAAGTTATCACTCAATCTCGATTGGGATTCCTATTAGTTTCGGTTTCGATTTCTGTACTAAGGTAAATATAATTTGATAATTTGGCAACTTAGAATTATCGTAAAGACATGAAACTTTGCAGAAACATTTTTAAGATTCCAAATCATAATTTGGGATAAAAATCCCAAAATCGGTATTTTGACCCATTTTCGGGTGCCAAGTCCCCTTAAGTCTATTGAATGTATCAAATACTGAAATATTCTGAATTTCCTGCGTTATTTTTCCCAATGCCCGCTTATGCGTCGTATAAACCTTCAAGCACTAACTGGCGTCAACATGATAGTCTGTGGTATACAGGGATAAATATTTACTTTCGATGAAATATTTCTGTTTCGGTAAAAAACCTATAACGAACTTCCGCTTTCTTGTATTTCCACCAACGCTTTATGTATAGTGTAAGATGTTTTGCGTATCATGTATTGTCGTTAGTAAATCACTCCTTCCGTCCACTCCTTACCTCGCCTTAAACCCTTTGTTGGTGGGTGGATCTTAACAAAAGGTATTCCTGGAAGACTTTGGGGAATCTGCCTCACAATTTCATGTCGTCATGATAAAAGGAGGATACTTCACAATCAAACTGACTTTGGCTCATACAGGTTTCTAATTCGTATTCAATCTCTTCAGTCTGTCAGTTTCTTAAACTAGACGCCCCAAGTCACTTGGCCACTGGTGGATATCACTAGAATTGTAAAACGATGTAAAATACATCAAGACCACGGACGAATAAGGGTAATGGTAATTTTTAGTTAACGTCGTATTGAGCAACACAACGGGATATTGACGACGGTCCGGGATCAGTCCTTTAAGGGAAAGATCCGAGGACAATACCTCGTTATTTTGAACCACGGTCAGATGACGAAGCAACACCTGAGCTGGAGGAATAAGAGAAATCAGGACTCCTTTTTTTCAGTTTGGTCAAACGTGCCGTTTTGCAAGAATACTTTAATTTTAAGATACATGAACATATATCAGGTTTAAAGAAAGGTCTAGTACGACTTAGAATTTGTTTGTTCGTACCCTTGTTCAAGTGTGACTTCATTGTAGATTGAAACTAATTTTTGGCAGCACATTCTGTTGCTAATGCCTTGGTACTTAGCTTTTTTATAAACAGCTATTTGGTTACATTTTCTTCACTTAGTTCTTATTTGGTTTCATATTTACTCTCCCGTGCAAATTGAATATTTCGCTTTGTGAAATAATACATGGTATTCCGCAAAGCACTCTGGACTGTCGTTGCATTTGTATAGGTTCAAGACTGAGTCAGACTGCTCTGGAAGACTTAGTAGTGGGCACACAAGATATATTACCTTAGTGAAAATAATTAAGAACTTTTCAACTCGTCCATGCTCTCCAACTTCAGTAACTCTTTCCCTTACTTTATATTGTAGTGGTATCCGGGCAATAGCTCCTGGATGAACAGAAACTGGTCGCTTCACAACTTGGAAGACATGGTATTTTAGACTTAGTGTATGTTACTTTGGCTTAGGTAATTAGTAACGACGAGACAAATTCAGCATAATTACAGTATTTAAAAAAAAAAAAACTTTTTTAAGATATTGACACTCATTATTCTCATAGGTTCGCCGCCAGGAATCTAAGTTTTAGTAGTGAATAGGGGGTTGAAATATCCCATAGCAACGAAGGAGCTCGTAAGTTACTCAGAAGTGCTACTCCATATCTAAAGAAAGTATATAGCCTCATTTTTCAAGAAAACAATGTTCTCAGAACTTCTTATCTTCTTTGTTAATTAAATGGTTTATGCATGAAGACGATAAAAATGTCTTGGTATCTGACGTGTGTCTAAGAGTGAAAGCTTCGGAAATATTGAAAAATGTGTAAAAAACTGTGAGACTTTCTTCGCAGAAGAAGGTGGTTGGTGTGAATATCTTTTATAGATTTTTAATACAAGGTTTCATCTTTATTTCTTTTGTAGTAATCCTGTATGATTAGTCTAAATTGAGCTATCGATATTTTTGTGTACCAATGGGAAAAGTTACTCACTCAGGTGGTATCGGATGCGCTGTTGAAGCAGCGGCTTTAAGAGTCATCAGTAACCCTCGTTTTTACGTAGAATAAATGAGTAAATAATATTTTCTCATATAAGCAAGCATTTGGGACATCTGCTTTGCATATTAATTCAGAAATATCACTTTGAATTATGTTAAAACTTAAATTTCGTTTTTCATGAAAGGCGTATTGGAGTTGCATCAATAAAAGAATGCTTTCAGAAACTAATTAGAAGGGCAACTAGTTTCTTGCATTTAAATCTAAAATTACTGCAATCTGAAACCTTTTTCAAGATTAAAGTTCGTTTCTAAAACTACTCTCAATTTTGAATTAATTTTCTCTTTTCTCGAAAGATTTATTGTTGTAAAATAATTGTATTTCTCTTTCAATCTTAATATGAAAAAATTGAATTATAATGCAGTTTCAAATAAACTAACCGTACCAAATCTTGCTACTTGCAGCCGTTGCCTTTCCTCTCACCTTATTAAAAGCTCTTTGGGCTTTTATTTTTTACCCGAAACGGAACTCTAGACCGAAGTGAAAATACACTTTGCTTGTTTCCTATCAAAGGAACTGTATAAGCGCTGGATTCTTCACTCGAAATCAATGTGCATAGCCGGAGGGCAACCAAAGCTAAGACGACGTCGTGAATAGATATCCTTTCACGCGTAATAAAAGACTTTCCAAAGGCGTGTTTGCAAGTCGACTTGGTAAACACTACGGGACTGCAGCTTCATGAAAAAGGAATGCTCTATTCAGGTACAACGGAGTGTTAAATTATTTTCGATCGGGTTTCAAAGGGAGGAAAGGAAGTTTTTTTCTGTGGATTTTTTCTAGTTTTCTTCTTTCCAAAAATGACGAGCTCTTTTATTATGGGAAAAGAGGAAAATGGGACTACGGATGGGTATGAGATTCCCCTGCCTCTTTGTTTCCCGTAGTGTGCTTAAAAGTTGTTTCCTGGATGCCTCACGCTTTATTTGAATCCGAGATTGTTTAGTTTGGAGAGAATCACAGCAAATATGTTTAAGAAAACAAGGACACAATAACCCAAATTTTCGTGGAACAGTCCATGTCGATACGCAGTAACGTAGGTCGTTGTACGAGGTGCAATGAAAGGTAGATAATGCTCCCTTTACGGAATTTGTGATTGATGTTCCCGTTTATGAATAGCAACATTAACATGAACATCCAATACACTTACATTAACCATTGGTCAAAGTAACTTCAATCCTATTTTGTTTGTGTGTGTGTATCTATATATATATTTCTCTTACGTGGCACGCAAAAAAGACGTTATTTGTTACCGCGTTTTGGCAACATTGTGCGATTGTTTGTTTACTAGGAGCCTCGCGAGTCATTTGAATCTATAGCGTTATCGGATGAAATTTTATTGAAAAAAAATGAATTTTAGACGAGCTGTTGCGGTTTGTAATAGAAATCTAAGAAAGCGGAGGATCTTTTCAGGGCTATTTAAAAAACGGTCCTTTTCAAGGCTAACAATTATAGTACAACAAGACGCGTGCACTACAACTTTCGACAACAAACTCAGTCAAAAAGTGTATGGGTGACTCGAGTACTGGGGAAATGTACACACAAACAACATGCTGGGTATTCAATTTCAAAAGCAGCGCTCACATTGCGAGTAAAAATTTGCTAAAAGTTTTCATCTAAATTCTGATTCCAGAGGTACTGTATATATCTTTTATGTAATACAACAAATTTAGATTTGAAAAATATTTTTTTGGAATATATTTTGTAATCAATCCTTTCTGCTAGGACACGTGTCTTCATTGATGCGAGCGAAGCGAGCATAGGTTCGCGCAGCGAACCAATGAGAATTGCGAAGCAATCCTCCGGGGGTTGGCGAGCGTTAGCGAGCAGGGGGCGGGCCCCCTAGTTCGTTATAATGCAGTATTTAAAGTAGTTACTCTTTTGTAATTGTCATTAGTTGCAAAAACAATAAGGTAAATAAAAGTTTATGGAAAATAAAAATGTGAAAAAATCAAAGTATTCAAATATTTTTCGCGGAGTAATTAACTCAAAAGAAACATTTGATTAGGGTTCACGCCAGATATAAACTATTATTTCACGACTATAAATATATTTCATCGTTATAAATTATTATTTCGTGACTTGTGAGAGGCGCTAAGAGCTATCCAACTTGTCCATGCTCCTCAATTCCTTTCAACACTTTAGAATGTATTGGTGTCTCTGTAGGACAGCTCTTGGATTATCAGGAAATGGTCGCTGTGCGAATTGTACATTATGGTCTTTTGGACATGCTCTAGGTTATACCTTGACAAAGAGAATTAAGAACATAAATTATTATTTATTAAAAATTGTGTATATATTTCTTCTAGAAGAGCAAGGAAAGCTACAAGAAATTGCGTATCGAATACTAACATGCAAACTACCGAACACTACCATACGTAAATAACTTATCTGCATACAATCGAAATCATCTTATGTCTTGAATTAATCTGGAAAAATAGGATCTCTGTTAAAGTCCTGATCTACTCGGACTCATGAACTTGGTTCAGTGGTTTATCTAGACCCTAAGGAATAAGTAATAATAAGCTCTAACTAAACCTAAATCTGAACGTTTGACTCATGGCTGCAAATATATTACGTAATTAGTGCTAGCGTACTGCTGTTGGTGGCCACGACGTAGATAACAGGGCTTTACACAAGCATATATCTCACGATGTTCTTCGTAATTCGAATTTTAAAACGATCGGATTTTTAGATATTGGTAAGATGCTCTTTCAACTTGCAGGAGAACATGACCGGCCCTTCCTTGTTCGAAGATCTGGTAGGCGGTATTTAAGCAATAACTCGCCTATCATCGTTCTCTAATCAGTTAATTTGAACTCTGTCGAAGTTCGCGGAATAGCCTCTCAACACGCAAAACTCCTGTAGCCCTGTTGGCAGGCGGGTTCGCTGAAGGGAAGGTAATTTAAGAGAACCATTTGCGAAGCGGAGTTCCATAAATTTGTATTGTCAATAATTGCAGGCTTGTACGAGGAGAGGATTCCGGATTTATCGCTTTTGCTGCTTGTGCAGATCGATTTTAAATGTGTTTTGCATCTCGGAAAAGGGTTAACTTATAATATCTGCAATCGTAGCCCTAGATAACGGGAAGAAATGGTGAATACTACTTCTGAGAATTCTTTGGAGCTATAAAAATGATTTATTATGTTTCTATACTAATTAGCGCAAAATTATCTATAAATTCATTTGTTAGCTATGCATAATCGTGTTTTCACTGTAATTTACAGGTCTTCACGATTTTTCTACTAATATTAAGGGAATTAAAAGTTTTCTGGGACAAAAAAAAAAGCTAAAAATAACTACCCCTTATTATATGGGAAAGCACTACGATTAGTGTGGTACTGTAATTTGAAAAACAAGATTTTCACAAATTTTATAATCTTTAAATAATTTTTTTTTCTGTCATAGGAAATGCTAAACTGAAATTAAATATTAAGTTGTGGTGTATTTTAAACCTGCTAAATTATTGTATAATCATTTCGAAATAAATATTATTCCTCTGCTATTCATGTAAAAATTAGTTTTCGTTCACTATATTAAAATCATATCCATCTTTTCTTTCAGAAAGTTTTTCATACCTGTGTTTCTATTCTTTGATTGGTAGACTCCGTACTTCGTTTGAAAATTTTTTTTGCAAACATGACAATAACTGAGTTATTTACCTGTGACGTCGAACTATTTGTGCGACACGTTTTTGTGTTTTAGAATATTTTGTTTTCTTAGTCTCCATTAGAGATAGAAGATTGTAGTTCCAATTTATTAAAGTTCAAGCATTCTAAATTGAATGAATATAACATTTAAGTCAAAGATGAGCTAAACAAGCATCGTGCTCTGTTGTTTTTTGTTTTCAATAGTTAAACTCAGTTCAAATATATAAAGAATGTTACAATGGAATTGAAATATAGTATCGCATCAATAAATACGGTTCGACTTTGTTGGTGCTAGACAACAAATTATAACAATCAATTTCATTCTAAATATTTAAAATCATAGCATATGGTATTTGATTATCATAATTGTAACATTTGATAAATTATATAGGTTAGTTAATCCAAGTAATTTCAGTTCACTTCATTCAATAGAGTAGCATGAAATTTGTTTTGTTATGTGTAGTAAATTTGTTGCGGGGATACATATTTCTTGTAAGAACATTATAATGCTTTATGCTCTAACAAGAATTCACAAAATTGTTTGTAAAATAAATTATAAGAAAAATAATCTGATTTAATGGTTCAAGTTATTTTATAGATTATAGTGGGAGTTATGATAAATATATCTATAGCTAATGTAGAGTTAATTTGACATTTTTTGCTTATGTGCTTCAGTTCAATGTTATCTCATTGGAATATTTTAAGTGTTGACTTCTACCTAAATTAGAGCGCGTAGTGGCTTTGACATTATTCCGTGCTATTTTTCACTTTCCGTTAGTCACGAAACGCGATTAGAAGATGAACAACATTTTCTACAAAAATATTTGGGATGCTAGAACCTTCGAAAAATTCGTTTTTGTCTCTTTCATTACTTTTTCTAATTTTATAAAAATGCCCACACTTCACCACCGTTATCAGTACTCTTCTAATCTTATTTTTCTTTCCACGAACGATGTTTTGCACCCTTGGTGGTTTTTCTGTAATTAGCTGGCAACAAGTTCTAAAACTTGACAATCATGATGCGTAAATATAGAACGAAGTGTTCGGGAAAACCTGAGAAGTGAATACGCTGAAAATATAGCTTAAGTAAACTTCTCGTAGCTCTATTTCTTCAGCTTCAATGACAAGAATTCACTAAAGGTTCCAACACTTCTCACAATTCTTTTTTTTTTTTAATACTTTTAAGGAAATTCGGGTTTATATATTTGTGTACTTTTAATTATTTTAACTTCAATTTTATGTTCGTTTCACTATGATTGGTTTTTTTCGTGTATTTTCTTCTATTTAGTTGTTTAGTTTCTACAGATGACGTGTACGTGTTCGTATTTTCAAAACCTGGTTAAAAAATACACGAAAAAATTAATTTCGTCAAAAACTGCTCGCTACCAATACATAACCATGTTTTATTTGAATAATTACACGTGTAGTGAACTTAGCTACCGCTACTAAAATTAACAAATGTTACATTACTAGCATATAGCAGTGTAACCTATCTCAACCGAGAAGTACTTTTTGGGAGACTTGATTTCACACGCCTTGATGAATGTCCCTGATTGGCGAACTTTATTATAAACGCACGCTTTTTCGAAAACAAGCATGATGGCATTTGTGACAAATCCCAGTTGACGCTTTCAACGATTTGCATGTATTTTAATGCATGGTACACGGCATACAGTGAAACCGCCAATCTGGTGCCAATCCCTTAAAACATCCTGAAAGCAGATACCACTTCTATTCCTATGACTGCTTCGTTGTTGTTACTCTCACCCTTCTCTCTCCACGGTGCTTCACACTCGGCTGCTAAAGGCAAAACAGAATAGTCCACGATCGTATTCATCCATTGCATCACGACACGTAGGGAAGTACACCCATATAGCTCTCTCTGTCTCCCACTCACTGGCAATCTATATAGTAGTGGTAGCATCTATCGAATTCAGCTACTGCTAAATTCTAGGTGGAGAGTACTATGGAGAACATAGCCACCACTACAAAAATAAACTTAAAATACATTATTCTATGTAACCTCTCCCCAATATGAAGTACTTTTTGGTTGACGAAGTTTCACTGGCTTTCACACGTCTTACTAAACATGTATGCTAGTAATAATTGAGTTTATAGCAGATAATGAAATAATTACATTTCTGGATATGTCATCTTTTGAAAATAAATTATTCAAATGTTGAACCAAATAATTATTTTAATACGAAAGTAGAACACTATATTAGCATATAAAATTGAAACTGTCATTACTTTTTCCATAAAACTAGTTTACTACCATTATTTACTTTATCCTTATTTAGTAATATTAATGCATTATTTTTTTACGTACTTTTTGTTCTTATTAAATGCTCTGCTACTTTTTTGAAATCTAAAGTTAATAAAAGTTAGTGAAACCTGTTTTGAAGGAAGAAAGGTCAAATAGCCAAGAGCAATAGGGCCAAAGTTTTTTTTTTTTTGGTTTATTTCTAGTTTTTTACATGTTTAGGTGTTTTTTTATAAATAGTCACGAAATTGTGTTGTTTTCAAGCCATTATATAATTACGTAAACAATTCTGCGCAATGATAAAATGTTACATAAATGAACGCCTAAAGGTTTAAATCTTTCTTTATATATTGCATCGACAACTTTTATGTTTTATCAAAAGACAGAGGCAATTATTTTCTTATTGTCCTAATATTTCTACAAACATAACGTCATGCACAATTACAAGTGGAATTGCTGAATAAATAATATTTGCCTGCTTACAAACCATAATAAGCGTGTTTAAGTAAAAAAAACAAAGCTTATGACAACATGGAAATTGCATGACAAATACACAAAACCTCTACGTCGTTTTATAGAGTAAATAAAGCATAGGGGTTCTTTTGCTGAAATACTTTATCCTCAGAATGAAATTCCGAAACAAAACATTTTAATGTTATTTTGCATGATATCTCACTTTTATTCACGCGTGACATTTTCTCATTGAATAGCTGTCACGAGCATTTTGTGATGTGAGACTGTGTAGTTTGGGTTCACGATTCCCAAGATAGTCATTTTGTAACAACGTATTTCATTTGTTAGCTGGAAACTGTACCGTATGTCTTACGCAAAAAAACATCGCTTTTTCATCCATAAAAGTTCCCTTTCTTTTATTTTTGAATCCACTGGGGAAATTTTGGGGCTAGAGCTCTTTTCCCATTAATGATATTGACTTTTCAAAAGCCTTTTGTAATGAACATGGTAAAATGTGAGTCGCAACTAAATCAGATTACTAACCTCTCTGTAGGCTTAATATTTTAGGATAAATTCGGCGTATTCTATACTTTTATTCAATTGATATACCCGTGCTATATTTTTGCTTTGAGGTCTGGGAATGAAATTAAGTCTTTGTCAAGAATATTTTAAGCATTTTTTTTATAAACGGGATTTTTAATTTAAGCAAAGTAACCTCCATACTTACTTCCGTTACCCAATTCTTGATAGGTTAACGAAGTTACGTTAAAATGTAAGTGAAGTAACTTGAACACAGGTTCTACCACAAAAACACTAATACCATATATGTTTATCTTTACGAAAAAGACCTCCCGTAGGGTGTTTAATGAATCGGTTTTAAATAGCTTCTGCATTATTTAAACACCTTATCACGTACTAAAAGTGGTTTTCATTTATGAAAGGTTTTTTGAGTTCTTAAACGAAGTTTTATGAATTTGCGTGGAAAGATTCAGCAGTTGCTTAAATTTTTGTATCATATTTTGCTTTTAATTTTTCTTATAGATTACTTTTAAGTTTGAAATATACGTTTGGATATTACTCCTTTACTTACAGAAAAATGACCGTGGCGTGATTGACTAATTAAAAACCAATCCCTCAATTTCTACGATTTGAGTTATTAATCGATATAGTCTTATTTATAAGTCTATAAGAAAGTGCTTCTGATTATTGCTGCTATGATGGTTGGACCTTTGTATTTATATATCTATATGTATGCCGACCTACCGGTCTAGTGGTTAAGGTGTTGGCCTCTTCATCGGAAGGTTCCTGGTTCGGGTCAGGGCATGGATGTAAATTGTGCTGTCCTTTGTTAGAGGCAATGATGGTCCTCCCACTGGGGGCCCCTTCACAAGTGACCATCACTTCCGACCTTCTAGTCGCCAAGGATAGAGTCCAGTGCCCGCCATTGGAAATATATATATACAATTGAATGTCAACTTTGGGATAGTTAAAAATAATCTCTGAATTGAAACCTCGAATTGCAAAATTGTGTTATACTTCACTTGAACACTTAAGCCGAAGTACAAAATTAATATTTTGAGTAACCTTGCAAAGTTTACACTTTTCTTCTTTAATTAATCTTCTAAAAATATTATTTTTCATTCGTGAAAGTGTAACTCTTTATGAGAAAACCATTAATGGAGACATTTTTATTTTGAATTTAAAATATTTTGTATCACAGTACAAACATTTCAATTTAAATTTTCTAACAAAACACCCTATGTACATAATTACATGTTATTCAAGTTTTAGAAACCACAAATCTTGTGTTAATAGTACATTCAAAAGGATTTTAAATATTCAACAAGCCCTATATAAGCAATGTACTTTGTATAACTGTTTTAAATTAAATCGTATTCTTTTTGCCCCCCCCCCCCCTAGCAGACATATTAAAAAAAAAACTTGTTTTGATATTAACACGCAAAATACTTAAAGGGCTAAGATTAAATTAAGGATATACGTAATACAGATATCATCTCTAAGGAATTTGTAAGGCAATTTTACCGCTCAATTCTAATATTTCTTATTTCTATGTAGTTGCTTAATATAGCTAAATAAACACGAAAGAGCTCGAAACACTTCAGCAGCCTGATTGCAGAAGGCAATAAGTAGTCTGTAAAATAGCAATCTTCACGAAAAAGACAATGTGAGCGGACAAGATGTTTAAACGTCAAAATAAGCCGAATCGTCTTTGAACAAGTCTAAGGAATGCAATCGAAGGGGAAATTCAAAAGCTAATTATGGGGAAATAAGTGACGTGTGCTGCTCTTGCGCTACGCTCTTTATTCGAAATAAGAATTAACAAATGAAGTACAATAAATGTTTCTTTCTTTTATGCTTGATAAACTTTATTTCTATTTAGGTACGAAATGTGCATATAGCAATGTTTAGATTCATTAGATATGGATTGAAAAGATGTAGATTTTCAGGAACGACAATGCCCATCAATTGGTATAAGAAATTCAGAAACGTTAGCACAAATATCCTTCGTAGGTCTTAGTTGTTTCTTATACCTACACAGGCAGACCAGAGGAGTGCCAGGCCCGTCGAAGACGGCAAGAGGCGAGGGGGGTGCGCCTTCCATGTTATTGAGCCCCATTGGGAGGAAGTCCGACTTTGCTCGACATACATGACACATCCGTTTTACAGGAAGGTCCCTTTCATACATCCATTCACTCACACATATCGTAATTTAGATCCCAATCAGAGGCCGATAACCCCCTGATCAGGTACCCCCAGAGGTATTGATTTGGTATGGGAACATGGGGGACATTGTGACCACGACCTATTTAACGTGCCCCAGTCACCATTAGTGAACACGACGGTCTTTAGCCAGGTCGAAGCGCCGATCTCGCAATCATCAGATTTGTAGGCTCCGCTGAGGACAGAACCCACAACCCTTTTGATGCGAGCCCGACGCTCTACTGACTGAGCTACCGCGGCTCTTAGTGAAATAATTTAAAGGTACATTACAGATGCAACACCATAAGGAAAATAGTTTAATTTATGTCTCACTGGAGCAACACAGCAGGCTTTTGACATTGGTCCGGGATCAATCCAGTGTTGAAAGATCTGAAGACAATACCTCGTGATTTAGAGCCACAGTCAGATGACGAACAATACCATACTACTATTAATGATATTTGCGAAACTTTATCAATTTGGAAACTTTTGTTTTTTTTTTAAAGCTAAAAATTGTTTACAGAATACAAGAGGGGTGAGGGAGAATCAAGATACCTCTCATGACCCTGTAGGCTAAGAACCATTAATCTAGTTCATGTAACAATTTTTAAAAAGTAAACAAAAAATATCGACTCGGCGTTTCTTCTTTTGATGATTTTTTCACAAATGTACAGAAATTCCGAAACTCCACTTAAAGGTAATAAGGTCCATGAACTGTGTTTTTATTTAATTTGAAGGGAGTGTTCCAGCACGGTTTAAATCAAGCCTAAACGGTTCGTGAAACTCCCTTGGGACACTTTATCCTTCTTAATTGTTTTTATACGATTAGAAAACGGTTCTTTGGAAATTCTGCAATGTCACGTTTTCCTTTATTCGAACGAATAATATGTAGGTATTTTACTTGTGCCAACGGTAAGAAAATCAAACTATCTCGTAAATTGTCGTTGCCCAAATATTTTCTCAGAGAACACTGTTCTTAATTTTTCATTTTTGTTTTCGATGTTTATTTTGAATAAATCAAGTGACCTGATAAAATTATAATGGTATTCCCTGATGCATTAAACACAGTTTATTTTCCTGGTGATGTCCATTTTTTATGGTGGCTCAGTGGTTTTGCCCACTGCACTAGCAACTTAAAAGTTGTAGGTGGTGCAGGTTCGATTCCTCCCTGGATGCATTTCCTTCTTATGTGCCAGTAAAGCTTTCCTTGTATTTATGGCAATTTACTTGATGTTCATTGTATGGCGCAGCTCGGGCATGTAGTATTATTGTACGGAACTTAAATTTTTATTGAAACTTCCAATTTATGCAATACTTATTTAAATCTTCGTGTATACACTATTTAAGATGCTTTACTTCAGTAAGTGACGTTCAACACCATTGAAATGTTTTAGTTGGCAAAAATGAACTACTCACTAAAACATATTTTTCACCTGTCTTGTCTGTTCTTAAAGAAAGTATTTTTAGGGTTTTTTAATATTATTTAGAATGAAAGGACAACCTAAATTGTGTTCTGTAATTTTTAATATATTTTACTGGTCAAAAAATCTCCAAACATTAACACGTCAGTAGGATTAGGATTTAAACGCGTACAGAATGTGCAAAATCACATTTCATAATAAAAATATTCTTGATAATTGTTTGTCTATTATCTTATGTGTATATCTGCTTTTGCTTTGTAAACATCATAAGAGTGGTTTAATTGAATAATGGTTTTAAAATTACACTTTCATTTAGATTCAAAGGATTTGAAACAAAAAAAAATTGAACGAAAACGTCATCATAACTTTTCCCTGTCAATTTGTTCGTGCACTATCCTTTTTGTGACATTTGTCAAGCAAAAGTATTAGGCGTATAAATTATCTTTTTTAACAGTCTTTTTCCCTCATAAAAATATTCCGAATTCGAACATTTCCGTGACTACCGAATTCCATTTGATATCATTTATCACAGAATCTGATGTATAAATTAGAACACTTTTTCAATAAAGTACCCCAATTTCAAATAAAATAAGAAAAGATAATACTTTTCTCAATATTCCGTTCCATAAAAACGAAAGCCATTCTCCCTGCTTTTCTCTCTTCCCTCCACCCTCTCCCAATCTCTAACTAGAGAAATATCCGACTTTGTTCATTATCTCGCGAAGTCTGATCGATCCGAGGAAAAGAGAAAGTTTAAAGTTAAACATTTAAAACTCATTAATCACATTTTAATGTCTTTTATTATGCGCCGGTGGAGGCCGATCTCGTTCCTTGAACCGATCGAAAATGCAGCCTTTGGAAGCTGAATCGAATGGAATAATCCATATTGTTTTTTGTAATTCATTATCATCACAATTTGATGTAACACGCTTATTATATTCAATTCAATTTTGTTTTCATTTTTCAAGCTTATCGCCGTTTAGGATTTTTAACGCAAACTTTTTTAATTTTCCCCCACCAGTGATTTGAGCGGCTAAAGGCATCCCTTTAACAATACAGGTTGTTTGGAGCGCTTGGTTCTGACTTCGAATCTCGTATTTCTGAAGTCTGTTGGTCTCTTTGAAGTTTCCCGATTCCTTCATGACGATACATAAATACAATTTTACAAATTCTTCAAAGAAGACGTATCTTCAACCAGTTCACTTGCCGTGGTAGCCCAGTTGAAGATTAATGTATTAGCAACCGAAGGGTTGTTGCACGTTTAATCTGTCGTGGCTTAAATCAGATGTTGACCTCGTCATCTTACCGTGATTCAAATTTAGGAGGTATTGTCCGTGTATCTCTCCCTTGCAGATTGGTCCCTCACATTCTCCAATAGCCCTTTCTGTTGCTCCAGTGTGACTACGACGTTTTTTAACTACCTACCTCCCTCCCAGTTCACGGTGGGTGCGAGGTGACAGCATCTCTCATGGTGTCCCGGGATAACATTCAGACTACCACGTTGTCATGAATATGAATACTTGAATAATTATACATCCATAAGTCTTGTAATAAAATCTTTTTAAATCCTAAAGTTTTAATTGGCACTTCGAAATATACGTTCACTTTTTATAGCACTAGTTGGTATACAAAACTATATTTGAATAATTCTAAAAATAATGAAACTCTAACAATAGTAGAGTATGCCAATTCCACCAATTAAATGTTTCTGTACTCGCTTCAAATCTCATTATATTTTAGCTGTAATCTTTTTTTAAAGAGCTATAGTGCAAATTTAATATCAATTTTTCAAAATCTATTTAAATTTAATGATATAACATTTTAATTATATAAATTCGTAATTTTACCATTTTTCCAAACATACCTTATTAGTGATACATAAAACATTATTAATTTTTATCTACGGTTTTGTGAACTGTGTTATTGGATTAGAATCTCTTTTGAAATAAGTTGGAAAATAAATAAAAACTTACTTTCAAACAGATATATTTTGGGTCTAAGGAATTTAAATCCTCATTTCAAGTATAATACGATATATTTTTACACTATCCATAATTCTAATATTATCGAAGTCGAAAAGGTAATACTAGATATGTAAATTTCTCGGCACCAATCTTTTGGAGAATTTTATCGAAGAGGAGAATATGCGAGAATTATTTTCTGAAAGCATAAAAAATTAACATGCCATGAAATATATTTTTAATCAATGAATGAATACATAAATGAAAAATTATAAGTTAAAAAATGTAGTACTTCTGAGACTGACATTAGAAATAATACTGAAGATAAACATTTTCTCAGACTACTCACAAAGAACACATTTTCTAACGTTAATACGCCTTCATCTGAATTAAATATCTCATTAATTAGCTCTTTTGCATTAACCTTTCATTTAAATTATTCAGAAGTTTTACCTGACGTCTTTCAAAAACAAAATTTATCGCATCAACTCAAAAACAGTCTTTAAACAACTCTTCCACCTTCTGCTCTCGACTGAAATTACTTATTTAGTGCATCATTTAATAACCGTTTTTTAAAATAATCCCCTCTTTAACGCATAAGAAAGGAGCAGTTTCCCTTTGAGCACATTCTTTCGAAGTCTCCGTACAAAAATACCTTCTTTCATCCCCAAAAACATGCAATCGATTAAAAGTCTGTCTAAAAAACCTCACTTCTCGAGCTGCAATCATGAAATTAAATTAGATTCTAATGAAATTAAAGAAAGTTTGAGATAAGACATCCAGATAAACTTTTAGAATAACAATTTCCAATCTGCTTGTGTCCCTCACATAAAAAGACCGACAATTTGGTGGATAAAAGATTTTAAAAGCTCAATCTCGGACTAATTTTGGTCGTTAAGGTCTGGAGACACCCGGCAGGCCTTTTTTATGGGTAATATTATTAGCGGAACGGGGACAACCCACCGTGCTTTCGTAATTACCGAGCTCTTAATTAAAAATGCAATTTAACTGGCACGTAAGTTTGAAGGTTTGTTTCTTTGTGTAAAAACACTTGGGAAACTGTTTTTGTGGGGCATCGCATTTCGGAAAAATTTGTCGGGCTTTTCAAAGTCAGTGTGCGATGATTTCGTAGATTTTTATCGACTTTATCAAGTATGCAATAGTGTCAGCAATTTATTAACAAGCTTTTTTGACGGTTTGGAGGTATTCTGTTGTCTGAGAGAAGTGTGATTTGGTAATGAACCATTAAGTAAACGGATTTTATCTACTAACTGATAGTACGACTGGAATTCAAAGGATAATTTTAGCTATTCGTGAATTAGAGATTGCCGTGTCTCAGTCTGTTTGTCCATTGCGCTAACACCATACAAAGAGAAGGATGTTCGGTTTAATTCGTATCAGATTCAATTCCTTCCTGGGTGTAGTTCTCTTTTACATCAGCAAAATTGTTTTTGTGAGTGTATGTCCATTTGCTGGACGTTTTCTGTCGTGTATGGCGCAGCTTGAACAAATATGTCCTTTGCTCCATGAAAACCAAACCATCCCAACCTTAGGTTATGCCGATTACAGAAAAGAAAATGCATTTATCCGTGCTTCATTAACTTGTATGAAGCAAAGATCAATGCATCGTGTCATCGATCAAATTGGGCCACATTGTATCTTCACTGGTTTTACTGAAACAAACAGGAAAGTAAGCTGTTAAATTATTGTCCCAGTAATATTTTATCGGTCAAATTATATTCGATATTCACCTTCTTTTCGAAATATTTTTTAAACTTTAATAGCGTTTTTAGATTAAAGTCAGACTGAGAAATAAAAATTCCTCGCGCCCTCAATACGTAATTTAGGATACCACTGATCTTAAAGTTGTTTTAAGTTTATATTCTTATTTGATATTAAGTCAGATTCGTGTGTTCAGAACTTCCAACAAACCGTGTATTTTTTTTTTGTTGCATTCTGGATTTTTGTTAGTTTTGTTTCATACTACTCAAATTTGTCAGGTTACGCGATAAATACAGGTATATTAATTTATTAAATAACTTTTATCAATTAAATCATTTAAAACATGTTCATTGTAGTGATGATGGGTGCTTAGTTTGTCTCTGTAGTGTCATTTATTTACTAAACGAGGGCTAATTAGGTAGTGGACTATGTTTAAAGTAGATACCAAACCACTACGAACTTCCATTCTGATACTGGGATTTTTAAAAAAATGCCTGTTGAACCAAGGGCCAGAAAGCTAACCACTCGGCTACTAGATCACTTTGAATGTTTAACAACGATATGGTTTAGTATTTAAAACTTTTCACATTTATCAAACAAATCGTTTCAATGAGAAAATATATCTGGAGTTGAGCATTTTAGACCTTTATTATTCGACCGCCAAGACGGATAGGGCTCCAGTGGATGAATCCGAACCGATAAGTTAATGGCGATATATTTTCCTTAACATCAATCTTCATTTAGCTGCAGGTCTAGTACTTTGCTCTCGTTTTTTTTAATTTGTAATTCGTGTTAAATATTATTAGTTTCCCTTTTGTTGTTTGTTGAAATTCGTTATGACTTGCAAAACTTTCAAAATAGAACAATGGTGCATCTATTTTGTAAGTAGACTCTTTTAGCTTGTGCATGCATATTTGCGTTAATGATGAGATGGACACTATAGACATTTTCATGAAATAAATTAAATTAAGCAAGTTTCTTTTGAACATTATGTTCAGAATTATGCTAAATACAGTGATAATGTCAAAATATCTATACCATCAATGAATAAGGTTATGAAAGTGCGTAAGAGAATCAATGTGTATTAAGATTTCAAACTTTATTCCCCACAGTTTCACTTGATAGCTTTCATTTCAAACCACCTTTAAGATAAGTGGTCTTTCTAGGCGTATCCATGCCTATTCTTGAACCAAAATATCATCTAATTTCCTCAGCCTCTCTAAAATTAGATCCTACCCTTCGATCATTCTCTTCCCATCATATTATCTTCGGTATCTGAGCTACCAGCTCGGGGGTGTCCCTTATTGACAATGTTAAAGCACCAGTTATTATCACTGGAAATCCCTGCTGTCAATAAATCCCATTAGGAAGAACCCCTCGCTTCTGTCGCTAGAGGGCGTTACATTAGTTCTGTCCCCCTACCTTTATTCGGGGATTTTTGTGATCAGTGAAGGTTGTATGGACAGAATTCGAGGATAATAGGAACTAAGAGACGGAAGTTCTACAAGGAACTTTTGAAATTACCCATTGTGTGGGGCTTATTGGTTTTATAATCCTCTTGATTGGGACGGTTTGATGAGTCAGCATAGGACATCTAACGAAATCTTATCGATGCCGGGGAATTGTTCCATTATTTGTGCATTCTAAGCAGGTTTCTTTAAAACTTCCTAAATATTCAATAAAATAAACAGAATTGGAATGTGTATTGATTATTTGAGAGTTTTAGACTTGCTCGAGAAAGTAAAGTTTAACTCCATTGTGTTGTATTGGAATGATAGAGTCTTTAAGACAGATAATATTTAAAAGCAGTCACCTCTTGTAATCTCTTCCATTTTTAATGTATATTGGATTTTACCACGAAATCAGATTTCTAGAATTGCAAATTTCCTAACTTTTGTATTATCTGTATTGTTTTGAATTTTGACTTGTCTTTAATGGTGTTTGCGTGGCGCAGTTTGGCCATATAGGTCCTTACTCCTCATGATAAAACAATCTTATTATGAATAATATCAGAACAATATTACTAGACACTATTAATTTTAGCGAGCAGTGTGTTTTGTTGAACAATTTTTAGATTAGTCTATCTTCCATAGCTGCTATTAGTAATTATAGCAGTTCAACTAGATAAAGTTTAAGAATTAATCGTTTTCAAATTTTTAGTTGTTTATATACATAGCTTGATTTTTAATATTGGTCTATTTTTTAATTAAAACTCTAATACGAGTGCGGAATTATTTTATCATTCAGTAAACAATTGGATATTACCTTACGGAATAATTATCGATGTTAGATACATTTTAAACACTTAAATACAACATATCACATCTTTACATTTCAAAGCATTATGCCATAAAGTACAACATTTCTTTAATATTATTTTTTAAAGGGTTACTTGTTGATTCTTTATTTTTTCCCACACTTGAAAAAGTTATAAATAGGTAATATCGCTTTTTCCATGACAAAAAAAATAAAAACACTTAAATGTTTCTCTAACCAAGTTGTAGGAAATTCATATAAAAATCAGTGACATCAAAAAAGTTATTCATTAATTAAGTCAAAATTTCACTTAAAAGTAGGCAACTTGTTTATACATTCATGGCAAAAAAAACAATGGTTAAACAAAATATATTTACGTATATTTTTATAGATGTATATATTAACGACACATTTCCAATATTCAAAAACTTTGTAAGCGTTACAAACGAATGAAACATATCTTATATGAAATGTGACCACCCCTCACTCTACAAGCTACGCAACCATGTCCCATACCTTCAATTAGGTGGTCAAGCGCACCAGAGAGCAATAATTACCATTCCTTTAATAGAGCAGTTTCCGGCACTTTGGGAGTAATAGGAGGGAGTACAAGGTCAGAGACAGTACGTCCAAGACCATCTCAAAGATTTACGAAGGGGTTGAGGTCGGGCGAATATAGTGGCCTATTTCCATGCGAGCAATTATTTCACACTCAAGATACTCATCCACCAAGTTTGCTCTATGTGGACGTGCATTATCGTCCCTAAGAAGAAATGCCTGACCAACTGCTGCAGCGTAGTCTTCCAATGGGCTTAAGGAAATGATCCCGATACTCTCCAGCCTTCACAGTACCCCTGGTGTGAAGACTTGTAGGTCGGTAGCTCAAGAAAATCCAGCCCATACCTCACCATTATATTCGCAGCACTAAATGCGTGGTGTTCAATGATATTGCTGGGCTTTTTTCGTGTTCCTTGTACCCTCCGGATCATCACATGTATGTTATAGGAATCCAGGGTAAATCTTGACTAATCCGTGAATATTACGTTGGACAATACAAAGGGTTTTCCAATTCGCTTGCTCACGTTAGCCCTTTAACCGTGCTCTTCTGGCTTTGACGCTTAAAAGTACACAAACTTGTGGTACTCGGGCGTACAGTAGTTCCACATTAACCTTCGCTACACAGTAGTGGCAGATATTGACCTTCCAATTGCTGTAGTAAATATTTAGAGCTAACCCGCGCGCGTGTGTGTGTGTGTGTTTGCTCGTCTATTAAACGTAGTCAGTACAGACATACACATCAGAGGGTGTGGTAACCATTGCACGATCGGGAACAGGTCTGCAGACACTCGCTCGTTTGAAATTGTTTCCATTGACGATAAATCACAGAATGATCAACACTAAAGAAAATGCAGACATCTTTAATGGACTGTACTGCTTTAAGCCACCCCACATCATGCCAGCTTTTAGAGGCATCTTATTTGAGCCATTAATTTACCTTATATAATCCACTGATATACCACCCACTGATAAAAATTGTATTTGGATTTTGACTGATAGTAGGAGTGCTATACAGTATTTCAAAAATTGGCCACAAATTTTTGACATCCCAGACCAGGATATTCTGAAGCTTCTCTGCGAGATTGGCCTGAAAACACCAATAAGCCTCCAATGGATTCCATCGCATATCGGGGTGTATGGAAACGAGACAGCCGATGTACTCGCCAAGAATGGCTGTGATCTCCCTATGGACTGTTTGAATCGCCTCACTCCCACTGAGGTCCACTCCCTGGGAAAACAACGTTTGCTTTCCTTGTGGCGCCGTACGTCATCCCACCATTGGTATGCTGGCAATCACCCTGGACTCTCAATCACATGCTGTGGCCCTCGGCCTTTTCAATCGGCCATGGCCAGATTTCGAAGTGGCCATCTTAAAAGTATCAAATTTCAGAACGGGGAGAGAATTTTCCCTCCTTGTTCCTGTTCCCTACCTGCCAGTCCTGATCACCTTCTTCTCTGTCTTGGCGCTTCATATAAGCAGCTGTTGGTTGATCAGGACTTTTTGCAGGTATATGGGGATCTGGCACGACGGGGCCTTCTGGACCTGGTGTAGGCTTTCCTACACCAGGGGGATGTGCAACAACAACAACAAATAACCAAAATGGTCTTTTAAAATTGTTCTGTCAACGTTTAAACTTATTTACTGAAAGTCTTCAGAAAGGTATCATCTTCAACCAATGCCTAATTTGCATATTTCTGGAGAGCAAATTCTTGGTCCCATCACTTGATATTTGTATATTTCCTTCTACAATCACATAGAATTTAACTTAATAAAATTGAAGTACGCATTAGGAAGCCCAAAATTTGCATCGTGTGCTTAACTTTTGGAAAGTAGTGTGGATTAATAAATTCAATCTAGGAAAACAAAGTATATTCTGAAATATTTACGCTACCCTTATGAATAATATTATTTGAAAACAGCATATTACAGTATAAATTTGGATATTTTCATTGCTTTTCCCTTATTCACCCATTAAAAATATATCAAGCGCATTATTTCGAATGACGAGGTAGCTAAAATGTATGAAAGTGCACAGAAAGGAATAATGAATTCTTTGATCCAATCAGAATTCAAAGAAAGTGATTCCTTTGATGGATGATGCCGTTGTCACCTGCGCATGACATTCCCTGAATGGCACAAACGTCATCCCTTTCATTGTAAGAAACATATATTTAGATATAAAAAAAAACACCGTTGGTAGCAACGAAATTTAGTATTTGTTTGCATCACTGGAGCGTAGATGTCGGTCGGGTCTTTATTTTTTCACGACATTTTTTCGGAAACTTCTTGGCAGGAGATTGATAAATTATGGTGTGTGGTAGGGTTTTTTCAAACAACGTTTCCTTTATATATTATCGTTTAGTTTTGGTTTTTCTTACATTTTATAAAGAGCTTTATGTAATACTTTAAAGAATTCTAATAAACGGAAAGCCTTTTTTTTTGTCAAATTTTGTTTTTTAAACGATTGGTACTTTATTTGCTGTTACATTGAATGTACTTTTTTTGACTGATGTTTTTATTAATTTACAATGTATGGTATGATTTTTAAGTACTGGCGTTATATATTCGTTCTCTAAAATAATTGTGAGTGGTGTGTATTGTATTGGAAAGGATGTGACTATTTTAATGCTATTGAGATTTGATCGTTTTGTTTATTATATACGAACCCCCAAGAAATTTTTAAATCTTATTCTCGTCCATCAAGATTTGACTAATTTTGCTCTGATGACGAGATACACGTCATCAAGGTATTGCCTATCTTTTTATTATGACAAGATCGTTTCGTTTTTTTATTTAATTTGTAAGATAGTTTCCCACAAGGCTATACAAATGATCAATACAATTTGTGTGACTTAATTATTGTACTAACGTTGTAATATATTTTACACAACTAGATGTTCTTAACACTTTTTTATTGTGTTTAATCGGTTAAATATTGTTAACGAAGAAGTCTACACTTGGCCTACTCACAAATGCATCCTTGTAGTTCGTATGTAATTCTGGTTTCATAAAGATTCAATGTGTAACAAAGACTCGTATCCTTTTTTCGTCAGAATGATCTGCAAATAGGCATCGATTGCAACAAAGCTTTTCTTGCTCACCATCAAGATATATTTTGGTTCTGCTTTTATTCTTCCGTGGCGAACATAGTTTACCAAACTGACCAGCATTTACAAACAGTGTAAGACAAGAAGAAACTGCTTGAATTCTCCCAAGCCTTTTTTAACTGGTGTGGCCAAAAATGCAAGAGAAATCAATTTCCATGCCATCCGAAAACACTGTTCAGCGCAGTCAAAACCTTATTGATGAATAGAACACAGCTGTTACGGCTACTTTAAATGATGAAAAAGGCGCGGCTCGTGCTGTAATCGCGAACCTGAATGGAATTAATTTGGGGAAGAGTATTCAATTAAAGTGTCGAAACCCTTCACCTCTGCGGATCGTGGCGTACGTAACCAAAAACAAAAACGGAGCGGAACAGCCACACAAAAAAAAGCCGAAGAACAGAGGTATGCGTGAAACAAAAGACCTTGTATTACGGTCGTTTTGCTTTCGTCCAATATGGCGGAAAAAAGCACGTGGGGGTCGTACATCACGTGATCTCGTGTTCCCCGGTGGCAACCTCCTGTCACGTGTGATGGATGTTCCACGCTTCAACACGAAAATGGCTGCCGCGGCTGATAAAAATATCCCTCAACGAAAAAGAACGAGGTTACAAAAACGGAAGCAAAAGCGGACAAACAAAACAGATCGCTTTCGTATTTAACCTCAACTAGCATTAATTGAAGTTACAAGAGCAGGGCCGTTTAGAGGGCAACATGGGCTCAAGCCCCTGCCACTTCTCTCTTATTGTCAAAGGACCCTTTAGCGAGAATGTCTTGATCAGGGAATGTGTTACACGAATTTACATTTACAAAATTTCCGTGATATTTTTGTTTGAAAGCATTCTACATTCGGTATGTATCATAGAATTCGAATATAAAATAGATGCATGATTTAAAGTTGCACTCACTTTTACTCGGAGCCGTTCTTGAGGTATCAGCGGCCCACGTTCTAACCTCAGTCAGCCGCTCCCTCTTCTCAAAAACATTTTATTTCCTGGAAGAACGCCCTTTCATCAAGCATCGCCACTCATCGACCTTCTAACGCAATAGACGGAGCATGTGCTCGCAGCTTCATGCTATTTCTTCAAATGGCATGGTTGTATTTTCATCTCAAATTAGGAAGTTTTGTTGTTAATTTCGAATCATTTCGCGTTGTAATGGACTGGGGAGCACATTGCATATGTGTACCTTTGTGTTCTGGTAATGGTGCCAATTGATATCCAATCTGTAAGAATTGGTAACATCAACTATCAACTTCCGGTGTATTTCATGATAACCAAATTGCAAAGCCGTCCAGGTAAGCTAAAGGTTTGATGGTATATGTAGGTATACCACTGCGGACGAAACAGGTAACAAATAAGTAAAACAGGTGTCAATAAAACAGACTGGAGAAAATTGAAGAAATTGAAACAAGCCAAATGGCATTTTTAGATAAAAATTTGAAAGTAAATAATAATTTTAAGATTAAATTTATAAGAAATGTACTAGGTATCCAGATTCAATCTATTGTCCTGCCTTAGGCTTGCTGATTTTGAAAATACAATGGAATGAAATTACTTACTTTTAAAATAACATATTAAAAGGTCCATAAGATAACTATATATATAGAGAGAGAGAGAGTTAAGAGTTACTTTCTTATCTTCAATCCAAAATAAGCTCGTACACTTTTATTCCTCCTAACACTTGAAAACTTTCTTCACCCGAAGGTTTAAGCTGCAACTTGTAATCATATAACAATCTGTAACACTCCAATAAATTACTGAGAAAATATCCGTGTTTTTATCTTAGATTTTATAGGAAAGGGGAAACACAGAGTAGTGGATAAAAAACAAGTATTTTCTCTCTCCAAACAGAAAAATCCATAAGTTTGATTGAACGCTGACGGAAATGATCGAGTCGAATATATGGTCAATCGTTTGTTTCAAACCGGTATATTAAATGTTTCTGCTGCAATATGCCATAAATCTGTTTCAAAAAAATAGAAAAAAAAAGAAAAGACAATATATATAGTAATAAAACTATCCGCTACCATGAAAGTTGGCATCAACCTGGAATGTGAAAAGAAAAAAGAAAACGACGAACCCCTACATTTGGGAGGAATGCTTATTCGCTCGAAAGTAAATAGTGAGAAGTGAGCTGCCTTCTGAAGAATATACGATCTATATTCACTTGGCGAAAGAAATTCATCATATTTGTGTGCCTGCGACGCTTTTCTTTCCTGACTGCATTTATTTATTTTGGTCAAGAGAATTTTCAATATCCGGTTACCTGGAAAGAGAGATTTTCGAGGGGCTGCAGTCAGAATTCCTTTTTTGATTGGATGTGTGCTGTTTTCATCCAATTTGGGCCCCTGCAATGAAATGTATTTTCTACTTCGGCGTGTTGAAAACAACTTTGCAAACAAGAAAAATATAAAAATCTGCTTGGCACAAATTTCGTCGTAACTATTTATGAAATAACGCTTTGTTTTACGACTTTTTTAAATGCTTTTTTATAATGAGTATTATCTAGGAGCGTCAAGAACCACAGAAAAATTCTGTGTTTGGATAATTGGTAGTGCATCTTCGCCATCATCCTCTCATTTAATGAAGTTTAGAATGTCATATTGATCTGGATCACACTCTAATTCAGCACCTCCTTTCGGTGAACACAAGCTCTGAATTTGGAAGGCCTTATCAGGTCTGTGAGCCGGGTAAACCGATCCGAAGGATCGTATTTGGTGTCTGTGGCCGTATCTATTCTCTACAGTTGCTTTGTCTTGTCCGCTCATTCCTTTACCTTACACGAGCATGGGCTTTTATGGTCTCCAATCTGATCCCAACTAGGACAACTATTTCGAAAATTAGTAATAACTGAATAAAGCTCACCAGCAGATGTTTAAACTAAATTTTCTTACTGTTCTAGAGTTAAAAGTCAAATTTACCGATGGTCAATTTTTCTACATTTGTTTGCTGTCGTTATCTTCTCAGATCTAGTAAATGCATATTCCTTAACCTGAACTATATTCTTTTAAAGTACATGTTTTTTGTTGTTTCAAATTCTTTACTTTTTAACAATCCAAGTGGTTTTGATCCATCAAGATTTGAACAATTTTGTTAGTGACGAGTTATCTCGTTCGTCAAGATCTGTTCAGCTTAACTAATGACGAAATACCGCATAAAGACAAGCACCAGGAGGGTTAGTAAGGAAAAAATTAATTGAAACTGATTGAATCATGATAAGTGACGACTGTAAAATGTATACATATTACTCATTCTATCGAAAACAAAATCATTGAACTCACCTATCCCAAAAGATCTATGGGGGAATATTCTGACATTTTCATTAGTTTTAAAGCATTAGAATATTTTATATTATGAGTATTTTTAACCTTATGAACGTTAGAAATAATTTGGAGAACTTTAACAAAGTGCCATAGATAAGAAAAAACTACAGAAAAGCATTCTAACACGAATGAAATGTATTGATTTTCCAAAATGCAGGTTTCCCATGGTTGCATTTTACAACAGTATATTAATTTGTTGCATTATTATGTTACAGATATTTTTTTAATTCATGGATAACTTACCCACTCTGCAAATTACTGAAAAGTACTGTCGTCATTTTCTTTTTCAACATTATTTTTAATGAATGAGTAATAAATAAATAGCTACCCATCAACTGTTTTTAATCATTTATTTTGTTTACGTAATGAAAATTATAATGATCAAAATGAAAGGAATGGCTTTATAAAAATTACTTTGTAGATCCATTTCTTCCTTCTAATTTATTTTCCAAGAATTTTAGAAATGTGGTAGTATTTTCATTGCAATATTTTAACAAAAATGAAAAATGAAAACATTAAACTAATGCACTTTTAAATTTGAATTTTTTTAATGTGCCGTTACGTATATACAAATCATTGTAACCTAAACTAGCAGAAATTTTAGAGTTCATTTCTGCATAAGCTCTCCATTTGCGCTCACATAGTTTATTTAAAATAGTTACAATTTTATCTATTTCTCACAACTGTAATCATTCTTATGAGTTCTGTTAGTAATTATAACAAACTTTTCAGTTTGCTATTTTATGTAATAATATTGATAATTTTATCGAATTAATTTGAAGTTCTATTGTTTACTTAAATACAAAAAACCTCACCGAAAAGCAAATGTCATTGTTCCCCAGTCTTAAATTAATACATCGGAACTCGCGTGTTACTGGCTGTGTAACATCAATCTCGGAAAAACCGAGCCCATTCGTCATTTTGGAAAAGGGTCAATTTTTCTTTTCTAATGACGCGGCATTTTTCGTTACAGGATAGGAAATTCTGTATCACAATCATTCGGGCTTGTATTTAAGCCCATGACTAATGGTTTTAGAAACTCAAAAGCACTTGTTCGGGAGAAAATATCTCTTTATATATAAAACCATTCAAAATCAATTATTTTTAGGATTTCTTCGAGAAATAGTGGTATTAGTTGTAGATGAGTTATATTCTTTTATACATATGATATTTTCATCTTTATGTCGTGGGTGCTAAAACAGATCATTTTTATTGCTTAAATTGTTTTTATAAATTTCTCTAATCGCATTAGCCCTTTGAGCTTTATGAGAATGTGTTGTATTGCTTTAACCCCATAGCCCAGGGAAAGATAAAATAACCACATCTACTGGTTGAAAGATTCCTACCATATGTTCCATTTGTTGGGAAGTTCAGAACTGGTAAGTACTCATATAGACGACTGCAGGCTGCAGAACGGACGAATATGTGCGATCTCCTCAGATGGTTAATCTTAATATTTCTTATTTGGATGGGGCTTAGAGATTTTAAAAAATCAGTTTAAGGTATTTTAAATGTGGTGAAAAAAAAACCATTTGAATAAATTATTTTATGTTTAGTGTTATTAAACAATAGCATTGGGCTATAAATATGTATTGTTGTTGTTGTTGTTGTTGTTTCTTATGCCTACACTGGCAGACCGGAGGAGTGCCAGGCCCGTCAAAGACGGCAAGAGGCGAGGGGGTGCGCCTTCCATGTTATTGAGCCCCATTGGGAGGAAGTCCGACTTAGCTCGACATACATGACACATCCGTTTTACAGGAAGGTCCCTTTCATACATCCATTCACTCACACATATCGTAATTTAGATCCCAATCAGAGGTCGATAACCCCCTGATCAGGCACCCCCAGAGGTATTGATTTGGTATGGGAACATGGGGGACTTTGTGACCACGACCTATTTAACGTGCCCCAGTCACCATTAGTGAACACGACGGTCTTTAGCCAGGTCGCCGATCTCGCAATCATCGAAATCACCGAAGCGCCGATCTCGCAATCATCAGAATTGCAGACTCCGCCGAGGACAGAACCCACAACCCTTCTGATGCGAGCCCGACGCTCTACTGACTGAGCTACCGTGGCTCATAAATCTTTATAATATATATATAACATTTATCGAACAATTATCATTTTCACAATTACCTAACAATTATCATTTCTTACATAATTATCCTTTTTACAAAATTATTAATATATATTATAAATATAAATATTTATAATATATATTAATAATTTTGTTAAAAGGATAATTATGTAAGAAATGATAATTGTTAGGTAATTGTGAAAATGATAATTGTTTCGAGGTTTGTTTTTAAAAATACGAGAGAAACATATACAAGTGTGATAATGCGCAGTGTAAAATGCATTAGCTGAGATGAATAGCTTTGAAAGACCCCCAATATTTCGCATGAACAGGATGTCTTTGTTTTACGTTTCACACAATTTCTCATGAATCCAAGGGATAGCGAGTCATTCCTTGCCGAAAGCGACCCCAACTACAACGCGCAGGTAACTGGATTAATTATCCCTCCTCACTCACAGAAATCCACCTGTGTTCTCCCCGTACTTACACCTCTTTCGTGCTCACTGTCCCCAAAACGCAACGGAATCTCCCCGCTGGTCACTCGTTCCATGGGGTGGCCGAAATGTAATAGAGTTGTGTAATTAAACTTTAATGGTACTCTTCCATCGGCCGCCATTCAGCGAAATGGACATCGGGTTCATCATAGCGGTGACATTGACTAATGGCCTGCTCTTGTCACGCCATTTTGTCCGGCTGGGTTGGGCCCCAGAAGCAGGTCGTCGTCGTTTTGTGATTTACGACGCTCGGCGTGCAGTCGTGATGGGTGCGGTGGGAAGTGGCGTGGATTTGGTTGTGTCGCGTGGGCGAGTGTTTTTGTTTGCATTCTTCGGAGGGGGGGGGGAGGCTTAGTATGTGAATGGGATGCAGGAGCACATGCGGTCGTGAGTGGAAATCTGTGTAGCTGGTTTCGATATCGAGAGCGTGTTGGTCAATGGTGTGTGTGCGCAGCGAGTGTGTTCAAATTCGGCAAGGTGGGATGAACTGTTAATGAGCCCATTATTTCTTAAAGTGGGACTCCGAAAGTGTTCATTTCATTGTTTCGTATACCTTCAAAAATTAATAAATAAGTATTAAATATTGAAATAAATATAAATATAAAAATATAAATATAATAAATATAAATATAATAAATATAAATATAATAAATAAAAATATAATAAATAAAAATATAATAAATAAAAATATAATAAATATAAATATAATAAATATAATAAATAAAAATATAATAAATAAAAATATAATAAATAAAAATATAATAAATAAAAATATAATAAATATAAAGTAATAAATAAATATAATAAATAAATATAAATATAATAAATAATAAATATAAAGTAATAAATTAATATAATAAATAAATAGAAAAATAAATGTAATAAATAAATGTAATAAAATAAATATAAAAATAAATTCATTCAAACTGTATAAAAATTATTTCTAATATTCACAGAAGTTTTATAAAAGTAATCGGTAGACATAAAATGTTTTCAAAGAGGTGTTTAGACATATTGAAAAATTCAGTTATTGGTCCGTAATCCTGCTATGTCAGATTCAATAATCGAAATCGTTGACCTTTCATGTTTTACATGACGGTTTCAATATTAAATCTTATGAATTTTCACGTACAATTAAATTGTAAAATAAGAAATTAAATTTACTAAATATCTGTAGGATCATGTTTTGAAGGATTCTTAATTGAACATGAAAATAAGCTTTTACTTAACATGAAACGATTTGTTCATATTCGAGCATACTTTAGAGTAAAATTCATGTTTCTTAAAAAACTTCAAACTTTCTTTGTTTTCCAGTTATTTACTTCTCTCTTAGTTGATGTTTGTTATAAAGTTTAACTTTCAACGAACAAGTTATTAATCCATCACCTTCACACTAAATCTTAAAACCCAAACCAGCTCAATTTGTTGTTTTTCGTACTTACAGTTTGAAGTTATCCGACACAATAGTTAGATACCGCAGATCCTGATCTAGTAGTTACCTCTTGTAAGGCAAAGACTGACAGTAGCTCAGCCAACAAAGACAATAGTTTAAGTTCATCTAACGTTAAAGAACTATAGGTTTTCGTTCTAACACACACAAACAAACTTTCAGACTTCAGTGCTGCAGTTATTGCATAAAAACTCCACCGTAATTGATTTCCCAAATTCATTCTGAACTTCAACAAATATTGATACTATATACTGTGTTCCCAAACCATTTATTATTAAACACTTGATCCTTTTCGTCTTTCGTATCAATCTCAGAAAGACTTCATATAAAATATCGACACTTATGTCTTATGCAACCAAGAAAACTTCAGCAACATACTTTAAGACACTCAAAACGAAAAATAACAAATAGCTTATCATTTTTGACTTAAACTTAATCACATCCTCGTGTTGCATGTAATTCTGTTCCAGGGCCCCCTTAATCCCTTTTTAATTAAATTTTGATCCAAATGGGAGGTCTGTTTCGGAATCTGAAGCAATTACCCTCCTGGGTGAATTAAAAATCTATCCCGCGTGTTTTGTGTTTGGAAAGATTATAATCTATCTCCAGCCTCCTCTGTCTCAACTATAATGAATTGCTTTTTTTAAAAAGTAGCATTTTTCAGTGCTTGCTGATATAATAGGTTAAGTTAAAGTTTTAATATATTCGATAGATTCAGCTATTTTTTAATAAAATTTCCAAAGTGAGGAGACTTTCTCGCGTGTAGCTTCTCTTCTTGCTGATGCAGGGTAAAAGGTGTTTTTCGGTTCACGAAATTCTGTAAATTAGTTTTAACTATTTTTGTTTCGAAATTTACTCTGTCATTACTGGTTCATTGTAAAATTATAAGAGTTAATAAGATTAGATAAGAGTTTTAATACAAAATATAAACGTTTTCAAAGTTTCTATTTAGCCTTACTATCTTTGAGAAAGTTTTTCCAGGAATCTTTCTTTTGTTACTTTTGGAGAAGAATAAAACTTCTATCGTAAATTGCAGTCTTAAACGGTTTTGGTGATTTATAGAGGTATTGAATTGTCTTTCTGGCGCATCTGTCAACTACTTTATTTTATTGTTTGGTTTTAAGGGAGATTGTCACAAAGAAGTCAAGCGTATTACAACTTCATGGAACACCTTGTCGCTTGAAATCAATAAGGATACAAGGCACCTTAGGGTGTGCGTAATTTACACTAAGATCCTTGATTTTTTTTCTCCATACTTTGATAAAAATTCCATGCTTTTTTTAGCTAAATTATGAAACGATTTTTGGATTATATATGAATCTCTTCTCAAGAATACATTTGAATCTCTTCGCAGGAATATATTTGTGTTCTTAACGATAGGTGTTTATCATAAGATAGCTAGTAAAGCTGAGCGAATGTTGTTTAAATGTAGTGATGGCAGCAGTTATGAGCATATATTATTCAAAGCAATTTCTAGTGTATACGCATAGATTTCTAACTATAATTATGGAGGCATAGATACGCATAGATGTATAACTATGATTATGGAGGCATGAAATAAAATTAGTCAAAATTATAAAGCAGCATTTCCTAAACTTTTTATTGGTTTACTTTTTATTTTTAATAAACTGTCTGGCAAAAAGTGAAATCTTCAGAACGCTCGCTTTAATTCCATTCCATCAACTTGTTCATAGACGATTCCTTCGGTATTTTTTGTCGTCCATGTGAATTTTCATATTCACTCGTACTTTCTTTATGCGCTGATTTCTTTATTTCAGAGTTATCATTGTCTTCTATAATCAGGGTACTGAAGAATTTCATAAGAGCGCGATCACTTCTATGTACTTTTATATCGTTGCGTCTGCTTTGTATCTCAAATCAAGCATATTTAAACTAAGCAGCAAAATTTGCGAGTGAATCCCGCAGCGGATGATTTTATATTGCCCGTATCCATTTACTGCCATTCGACAATATGCAAATAATGTCAGTTTATGTGCCAAGTACACTAGTAAAATAGTCATATAGGTTATGCACCTCCAGCACATTTTCGTACAAAATGAATACATGTGCTGGTCTTCAACAATTCCTGTATTCTATAACAAATAAAAATTATTAGTTGCTTTGGGTAAACACGTCGTGTCTGTGTGAAGCTTAAATAATAAATGCAATATTTTAATCACTGATGTTTGGCCTTTTTTGTTGATAAAAATTATTAAATTAGTTTTATCATGAAAAATAATAGTATTAAACAACAGCTTTTATCCTAAAATATAATTTTAATAATGTATGAATAAATGTCTTTATTTAACCTACTACACTGCTTCGCATTTTTCATATAAGTGGATGCAATATTCAAGAAATGAGAAGTTTGTGGAAATCGTAGGGAATAAATACGTACACTGCAGAATCAGCCTCAGGGCTAAATAAAGGTGTTTTTGCAGTTACAAATCTTTCACTTTCACAATTATTTTTCATTACCGTTGTAATATCACAGCAATTGTGTGTTATATCTAGTTCCTCCCCATCTTATTATATTAAAATGCTAGATTATCCTGTGTTTGCGTGAAAGTTTTGATTGGATGTGTGACGTCAAGAGTAGGCGGAGTTTCAAATTGTTTTGATTGATTGTTTGATGTCACGAGTGAAACGAGATACGAAATATCAAAAATCTTTACATTCTATATCGCGATAGAAATAACATTAAGTAAGGGAGTCCTAAAAGTTCCGGGACTGACGATTCGAGAATTTATTATATAAAACCAGCAAACTTTAAAACAATTATTTTTATGCCAATGGTAAAAAGCACTTTTAACCTAACGTAGGAAAAAAAAATTTTAACTTACATTTCTAATAAATGTTCAAAATTTCCGCCCTTTTCTTGGAGGCAAAACTGAAGTCGCTTGCGCATATTTTTAGAAACGCGTTTCAAGATAATGGCTGACTTATTGTATCCTTTGAGTAAAGGTAATTTACAGATCACCTATTGTTTGATGATAATCTTCATTAACTTTGTTCTTTAAATATCCCACAGAAAAAAGTCAGGGATTATCAGATCAGGGGAACGAGGTGACCAAAGGTTTCTTCAGATGAGTTGATTGCAATACCATCAACAATAACAAAGCCACTTCTCCATGTCCGGTGGTTTTAGCTCCTGTAACATTTTTACACGATAAGCACGAAAATACAAAGCTCTTGGAGTCTTATGCATCGATCCTTGTAATGTGGCTATTTGTTGCGGCAAACGCCTCACGGATTGATGAGGGGATAGCATTAGCCACCGTTGAGTTTCTTGCACAAAGTCTGTTGTAACGATTTTCGGTCTTCCACTCCTGTGTTTTGTGTCCCATCAAACCTCTCACGAAATCGCTGATATAGCGTTGAGTTGATATAGCGTATCATTACTCGGTATTGCATCGTTTAGATATTTATGTCGCCATAGTTCTTTACATCTTTCATATCATTTACATTCAAAATAAGCCTCAAACAGCACACTTCTCTGAATGCGTGATAAACTCATTTTGAATGAAGAACAAAATGACGTGGAACTTTATTATCGCACAACTTGAGTGCGAAGAAAACCAAACGATAAATATTAAACACTCGATAAAACTATAAGCAGGCGATAAAATTCAATAATTAAAAAAAACACGTAATAATATTTTAAAGTTAGAGTACGGGAACTTTTAGGACACTGTAGAAAACGATTGCAGTAAGCAGTTCATTCTTTTACCAGTCTTGATCAAAAATTAAGTTTCCCAATAATATTGTTTTACCGGTATTGTTCAAAAAACACCAAACGAAATCAAGGCAAGTTCATTAGATAGTGGTGGGGAAAGGTTTATGGATAGCTAGTGATCAACAAAAGTTGACAGATAGTGGTGAAAAAAGGTTAATACATAGCCAGTGATTACGTCCTATTTTTAAAAATATATAAATGATGTTTGACCAAAAAAAAATGAATTTTGTTATGCACCCGTCGTATAACGGATATTTATCCTAATCATACTATAAATTACTCGCTTTTCAAGAGGGACAATCAAGACGCCAATTCCATTGTCTATTTACCCTCTTGTTGCTTTATCTTTGCATCGAAAACTGCCTTGTAGTGGGTAGTGCCTTGAAGAATTGGAATAATCAGCCAGTTTTGTCTCCACCAGATATCTCATCCTTAGCAAAATCGACTAGATTTTATACGAGATATCTTGTCAAAGCACTTGTAGGGTTGAAAATTCATCTGATTTTAAGAACAAAACCGTCCATTTCTCCATGCCATTATACACAGCAGAGAGCATTCAAATTAGCTCTAGTGGATGGCTAGGAATGGGGTTATTTAATTTTCAAGGCTAGGGGAACGGCAAATGAACGACTCACTTTGCGGCATTAACTCATGCACCCCTTTCACATATTTTGGTATGGTGTCGCTCTTTATTAAGAGAATCACGTTGTAGTGTGAGGGACATGCACTTCAGGGATTTGGGTTGTGCAAGAGACATGAGCAACTCAAAACTAGTTCAAATTTCCTTTCGTGTTAATGAGCTCTCTTCAGTGACTTCAAGTAACGTAACACGTTCATGCTTCAGTCCATCTCTTATATTTGTAATACCTTTATCTTCGAACTTTTAAGACTGTTGAAACCTTAAACTTTAAATTAAAAACTTTAAACTTAAATTTTGCTAGTTTATAATTGTAGAACAAAAGTGCATACAGAAATCATACTTTTTATTTCAAAGCCAAACATTTTAAAATGAAAATTTAAATATTTCAATCAAATTTAGTTTTGACCAAAACTAATATTCCATGACTGACGATAGTTAAGTTGCATATTTTCAGTATTGCATTAATGTAGTTCAAATTAAATGAGTAATTCTTTCACTTTGATTCAATTGAGTAATGAGTCAATGAACTACAGTTAAGCTAGCGATTTAACCTGAATAGTCAATCCTCATATGAAAGGATTCGACTGAAACAATTCGACTATAAAAAATATCTTCTTTCTCATTTCTACTATGCAACGAATACAGTACTATCTTTTTTTTAATATTTAAAAATGTTCATGCGATTTAAAACATTTAAAAATACTATTGACTTTTAGTGAAATTGAAATAAAATACTGCGTAAAAAATAAAATTTTGACAGTATAACAAAATTATGTATAATATATTCTAAAATCTGTATAAGAACCAGTGAAAAAAGTTCCTCAGAAACCCGGGGTTCCATGGATCAGTTTAAACACCACTACTGTAACATATTCGCACATTCTACTGTAATATATTCGTAATGTAACATTATTATCTGTCTCGTTACTAAATATATCCAGATATTTAAAAACTGAAGCTTAATGTTTAATTGAAGTTCTTGTAAACAAATGAAATTTAGTAATGTTAAAGTTTCTTTGACTAAACTGTAAAAATTCATTGTCATGATTTAAAACAGATTACTTGTTTTTCTATTAATTCATTATTAGAAAAGATAGAATATAACTTGAACAAAAAAATTTAGTTCGAGTAGAATGACAGAAATGTAACGATCTTGTTAATTAAAGATATTGTGTTGCGTATTTTATGTACGCTAAATTAATTACGTTTTTTACTTTAATTGTGTAATCATAAAAACTACAGGACAGAAAATAAGCTACCCTTTCTTGGTTAAATTAGCACTGTTTATTTTTAATGCCTTCAAAACTCCGAGCATCTTATTAGATGGATAATTATCAATTAGCAAGAGACGTAATTATTTTCTTATTAGAGTAAATACCCGAGAAATGGATTAAGACATGCAAACTTTTTATTCTTTTTTCAAGTAGGAATTAATGAAACTGAGCATTCATTCAAATTAAAATGGATGAGAAAACGGGGAGTTAACAAATAAAAGTTAAATTTTTAATGAGCCCTCTTTAGTTGGAGTGACAATTGTAATTATAGGAGGATTATATGCTGATTCGGCATTGATCTGAAAACTAGTTTTATTTAAATTTGTTGGATCAACGAAAATTAAATATGAATTATTTAATAATAATTACAAAGAAAGAGTAGGCTTTTTTTTATTTGCGTAAAAAAAGTAGTTTTCATGCCTTGTTTTATTAAGAACTACTACAAACTTATGCACAGGTAAAATTATGAAATATTCATAGGGTAAAATGATGATAATATAACACACGAGGCGGAATTAATTAAATTAAAGACATTATATTTTTATTAATAGTGGTACTGTTCCACCTTTTGTGAATTTTTAGTTCATCATACATTCAGATTTTATTCCATTTTCATGAGCCCAAACCATATACTGAAAAATTACCAGTACAAATTAAACAAGGGCCAATATTTTTCCAATTTTAAGATTTAGGTTTTATCTATCCAACTACAGTATTTCTTTTTGGTAAATTTTTCGACCTCATAACTCGAAATGAATGAAAATGTAATTGTATTGTGCTGTTTAAACTGACGCCTATAGTTAAAAGTACTATATTACTCTCAAAACACCAAGAATATATCACATTAAAAGAAAATGGGTTTTTTTTTTCTATGTATTCGAGTATGCTCATTTAAAATATGCACCTTAAAAATTTGTCAATACCCACAGTTTTTGGAGACATCACTTATTGAATACCATGTAAATATTCTTAATGTGCTGATATATTGAAATATAATTTTTTTACTATTTGGGAATGTTTTTATCTAGCTAAACTTAAGACTTAAATAATCAAGAAAAACTTTTGTTCCAAATTTCAAAACTGGATTTTTCTGGTGATAGAAACCACTTATAGTTCAATCCGAGATCATTATAGTAAATTAATTTTTAAATTTATTCTCCTGAGAAAATCGAATTGTTTGTTATTTATTATTAGTGTAAGTCTTGAAATCAGAATTTTCAGGAACGATAAAAATATAGATTCCAAACTGTAGGCCAGTTATGAAACACGAGGTTTAAAATTCAGCTGTAGGGTTTTATAACTAATGTAGATTTAGGAGCTTTAGAAACATGTTTAGTAAGCATAATTGTAACTAAATAATGTTTCAAATCTCATAAAATCAAAAACATTGGACTTAGATTTTAATAGTAAAACCATGTATTTGTGTTTTCCGCAAAAAGTTAGATTAAAAAATCATATTTTAAAATTCCTTTATATGAATACTTTGCTTTTCAAAGTTTAATTCGGTGTGACAGACAAAATGTAGAAGTTCACTACTGATTTTAATTCCTGTAGAAGAACGTGAAGAATTAATTATATAATCTCTGCATTGTGTCCTTAACTTTACTCAAAATTTGAATTAGAGTACTTGTCTCAGTCTGGTGTAGTGACCACCTGTTTCATTCAACGCTAATGCAGGCAAATATATCAATAAACTGCTCAAATGTGAAGTCGTCAATATCCATTCAACATCATGACCATTGAGTATTGCACCGATGATGCAAATCAACGCCTGGGAATTAATGATATCCGAACATTCTGCGTGCAGGTGACACAAACTGAACGCAACCACTGACAGATGAAACTCAGTTCAAGTCAACAATCACCCATGTTTAGTAAAGACTAATGTGTTCATTGTATTCTCTCAGCTGAGTCTGTGTGAATCATTAATATCTTCAATACATAGGGTACAGCTGCCGCATCTATTGCGTGCTTAATTATCCCAGAAGTGAGTTCGTTTACCGTATTCAAAGCATTTAATAAATTCCGTCTTATAATATATCCCTCATTATTAATTAATAGTAATATTATACTTTAAATGATACTTGGATCTTTCTCAATTGCCAATTAGTATATTAAAATTGAAGTCTAGTGAGTATTGAAACATAGTTTATTTTAAAATTATATTATTCTATACTTTCGAGTTATTTCAGATAACATGGTTTTTGAACTTTTAATGGTTTCATTTTCAAATCATTCTAATTCTCATCTGCACATGTTATATTGGATATTATATAAGAACTGAAGTTTTCTTTATAACTTTGCATCTTTCCAATAACTTGTAATAATAATCTTAAATGGGCCATAAATTAAAAATCTTGAATTTTGATTCGACTTAAAAATCATTCTATGAAGAAAATACTATTAATTCATTTTGAATTTTGTTTGTACAATTATTTTCATTTCATATGAAGTAATGTATAATATATTTTGATATCCTAAAATATTCGAAAAAGAAGGAAAATGGAAAGAGATGGAATGAAAGTAAATCTTCAAATCGTTACGTAAATTATTTGATATAAACATTCTCAATTCTTAAACTTGGCTTAGATTATTTGCAATATTTTGATTCAATTGAATTTAATCTATATGGATTATAATCCCTATAATTTCATCAATTAAAGATTCATGGTTATAACTATATTTTCATCAAATTTGATTCTGAGTAATTTTTATGAGTGAACATAAAATTTGATTTATGTATTAAAAGTGGGGAATAATTATTTGAACTAAACTTAAAAAATTGAATTTTATTACATATTACATACAGATGTGTGCAATCCTTCAAAGATGTATATATCCATTTGTAAGAGTGTTTATGAAATAGGCTTGCTTATGCTCATCTATTCCATTTTTAATAGACCTTTGGACAAGCCATTACGCATTTATCACAGAAAAAAAAATAGTTATTTTAGCATCAGATTAATAAATACAAACACACGAATAAAATTATCAAGTTTCTTGATCGAAAAAAGATAGTTCAGGTTTACAAAACTTCTTTTATTTCCTTCAATCACAATAATCGATACAGCTTACGGTTTAGCTTTCTAAATCTCGGTCTCTTTGATTTAAGTCGGTTTTCAAAGAAGTCTCATGCTTAGAAGTCAAAGTTTATCGAAACAAAATCTCTAAAACTTCTATTTCCTTTGGAATACTTTTTCCATGTCTCTGATGTTGGTCTCTGGGGGCTAAATAGCGAAAGGCACCACAGTGTTCTAAGCAAAGTCCGAGTTCTTTGAATGGATATTTGACTTTGTTTCCTCTGGGTATCCATTTTCTGACCACAGTATCCCGTTTATTTTGCTTCGTTTATATTGTAGAACTGGAAGATTGCTGATTTTGTGCTATTAGTACATACGTTTCAAAGAAATGCGTGCAGTAGTCGTGTTATATGTTCGTAAATTTTCATTTTGTTGTATTCAAAGTGATATTTTTCTAATAAAATAAACTATGATCCGTCAACTTGTTTCTGATAGGCACTTAAATTTAAATTAAACTGGTCAAACAAAGCTATTTTTTGTGAAAGTGAAACGTTTTGCTTATAATATGAGAAATATAATCAGAGATTGTTTTAAAGTTTTATATTGAAGCATGTGTGTGTTATTATTTACTTTACCTGAGCTTACAATTATGTTTTGCTAGAAAACTTAAAACTTGAGCTTATAATTCGTGTTTTGTTTGAACTCGAGAATAATCATACTTACTTATTGCATTTTTGACTCAGATTTTGTGAAATTCTTTTTCGTATTGTTTGATTATAGCCATCAAGAGATGCAAATATTTTCATTCTGTGCGTGGTTCATGAAACAAACTACCACTATCTTCAATTGAAAAACTCTTTTCTCCAAGCTTTACAGTAATGCGAGCGTTATTCTGAATTATTTTTGTTTATTCATTTGTTCTCAATGTTTTTTTTTTCATTAAACATCGTAAAATAATGAAATTTATTCTTCGTACATTTTATCAGCAACTTACTGTTTCTATTTTGTGACAATTCATTGTTCTTAATGTATAACAATGTATAGTTTAAGTTGGTCGAATTGTGCTTTTTTTTGTGCTCTTTATTTCTATTACATAACCGCAATAAGTTTTTATCGTTCAAATTCATGCCACAATGAATCAAGTCTTTCAGGTCGTATATCTGTTTGAAGAATGTTAAGGACAACACACTAAAACGGGTAAAAAATAGATGTGCACAACTTCTTGAATTTGGCACGTACAAGTTGCAATAATCTTAATCTTCGTCTTGAATTATAGCGTGACAGCCGTACATAATAAAATAGCTTGTACCCCAAACATTTTAAAGGCGTAGCATATGTTTTCTTGCTGCTTTGATTATTCCGTAATTCTAGAACACGTTTACAAGACGGCATTAATCATAACTTGTCTACAGACGGAGCGAAAAAAAATTATTTTCTCTCTCCTCTTCAGAGAGTTGGTGAGTAATGCGAACTCTAGTATTAACTTTAGAGCACTCATACCAATGATATTTGAAGCTGAGGCCGGGGTTTAATCCTTTTTTTGTTGCATCACATATATATTTTTATAACTTTACGATTCTTCTTCAACTTTTTCTCAGTGTTTCCTTTCTTTATTCATATCCTGTCCTGAAAGCTTAGAAGTTTCGGAGGAAATAATTCACTTTTGTGTCGGAAAATATTGTTACTGCATTAACTATTTCAGCTGTTTGCAGTTTCATATCAAACTGTGTCATGATGAAAACTTATAAATAAATGGGTGAATTTAAAACAAAAAGTTTACCTAATAAACGCTTAAAACTTTAACTAAACGCTTCAGTGTACCAATTTCTTAATAGCCACGCCTTGAGCCACTTGATAGGGACATTATACAAAAATTTGTTGTCATTTATTGTTACATAATCCAACGGCCGAAACACAAAGCTTATTTAAAGAATGGTGGATAACATTCGCATCTTAATCAAATTGCTGTCTTTTGTTTTACTAATAACATAATTAAATTTCAAAACCTTCAAAGAGACAAGTATAAATCACACACTTTCTTTTCTCAAAATATTAGCGGAACGGGGAAAATTAATATTTTATTTATCTCTGCAAACCATCCAACAGCATTAATGTGACGGTAGTTAAGTTCACACTGGATAATTAATATCTTTCATCCGCTTTTGAGTTTCTTTTAGAGCCCCCATTTCTTCCATTCAAACTCGCCAAATCCCATCGTAATGACTTCCGCTGTGGGTTCGTGGATCTAAGAGTAATGTCCTTCTGTTACAAAAATGATGTTAATTAAGTTAATGAGTGTTAATGCTCGGGAGATATTTTCATAACTGCGGGTACACAGCGTCTTTGGAGGGTTATTTCCGCACCGCTATGAATAGAAGCCGAAATAATTCCGTGAAAAGGGCCAGAATATTGTAAGGGGGGGAAAAGCTTCGAAATGAAAATGGCAGACCAAGAAGAAAAATAATGCAAAAAAAAGTTTTTATTTTTTCCTGACGTAAATGGAGAGTATAGTATATGATGGATCTGCGGGAGAGAGGGTGTCACTTATGTGGCTGATAGTATCTACGGGAGGAGAAAAAATTTCACAGAAAAAGAAACTTCCTAGCTTTTTCACCGCGGACCACGGGAAAAGGGTTTTCAGAGTGTTGTGGGAAGCTATCTCAGATGCTTGGAGATAGGATGGCCTGGCAGCGTTGCTTTTTCTCGTAACCGGCACGAAGATACGGTTGTGATCTTTTTTGATCAAGAAAACGTGATACTATGAAAGTATTTTGAAAAGAATGCGCTAATCATTCCATCTGTAGAAATATCTCGTTTCTAAAGGATATACTAATCTGACGTTCTAAGACGGGGTAACCAACCATTGTGTCAATAGTGTAGCTTTCATGTAACCCCAGATGTCTAGCATATTCAGAAAAGAATTAAAATTCATACACTTAAACTATTAAACCTGAAGCAAAACCGACGATTATTGAAAGTGTATGAGACTTCAGTTTAGATTTTTGACGTACTTGATTTTCACCTCAAGACAATAACCAGGAAATGTAGGCACCCAATCATTTCAGTTTTTGATGGTTTCGTACTATCAATGATAGAAATCGATAGTTACCTTTAGCATCGACTCTTCTGTTACCGCAGACTCCGATGAGCACCTAGTCGAGATAATATGAACTGTTAGTCCTTGCGCATATGATAGACCCAGATTCAAAAGTGATTTTATTTTTTTATTTTGTATATTAGCTCATAAGTTGATTGTCTTCTATTTTCATTTTCTTTATTTTTCAATTTACAGGGTAATTGTAATTAGAAGTGGGACTACTTTCGTCCTTTGTGAAGATGGTACATATTTCCAAGCTATATGTTGAATCTTCTAATATGTAAACGTATTTCAAATACAGCCTCGAAGAAACTGAAAAAATTAAGTTGTACTTATTAAATTTTTGAATTTGTTGCTATATTGTTATTAGCGTCTCCTGAACAATGGCAAAAATTTTGCTTCAAATTTACGCTCTGTTCAAATAAATAAGAACATTCATCCTTCATGTATATGATACTGAAGTAGTCTGTTAAAATTTCAATTAAAATCTCAAAATATTTAATTTTTTTTTCAATTGAATTGGGAACGGAATGACGTTTGAGCTTTCTTTTGATAGTAAAATTTCAGACAGTTTCTTATCTGTGCTAAAGAAAATACTTACTTTATAAGAAGACAATATAGCTTTAAAAGCCAAATGAGGATTTCAACATTGAATTTCAGAAAATATGGCAAAAATCGTGCTTACTGTACTTTAATAAAATTGATGGAAACGTCCTTTCATTTGAACTTCATAAATCGTATATTCATTTCACATACACTATATTTTATCGTATACTTAAACAGTGTATTTTTCTTTTTAGGAAAGAGCTTTGGAAGATGAAGTAAAAAATATGAAAGAAAATTTGCAGTTAGAAAGAAAAAAGCTCCAAAATCAGCAAGATAGAATTCACCAACTTGAAGACGAAGTATTGGTGGTAATTATCCTATTCGTTTTATATATGTTAAGTATACACTCAATGATATCCACAAAAACAAAATGTTCCTATCTCAATGTTTATGTAAATCCTATATAAAATTATTAAACAGAAAATAATTTTTTAGGGGGGGGGGTCAGATATTTACGATGATAATAAAACAATCTAATTTTTTCCATTATTTAAGATTGAAACAATCGTATATATTTAAGTCTTTACGATAATGATAAGACAATGGTATTGAAGTTGTAAGGCGTGTACAATTTTTTTACGTTCTTTATTCTTGTAAACAGTTTTCTCCTGATACGTTTAAAACTAGACTATTGTTAGACTATTGGCCTAGTTATTGGCTAGACTATTGGCCAGTTCACAATTAAATCACTAGACTTCGTATTTTCTCTCTGTCAAACCATGATTCAATCAGTTAAGACTTCACAATTTCTCTGCGTCAATCCAGAATTTTATAAATAGATTCTTCGTAATTTCCCTCCGTCAATCCAAGATGCAATCGATAAGGACTCTTCATAATTTCTGTCCGTCGAATAGTATTTGTTGAAAGTTAATAAATTTTCAACAGTTTCTTTTTCGGTACAGCTACACTCTACGTTTATGAGTGATGGCAACGGTTTTGGCCATTTTTTTTGTCGCACTTCTAGTAGCGAGTTACGATAAATTAAGGCAAACCATCTGTCGTTACGCTTCCTGTGGTTCTCATGGCAACCTCGGTGAACGGAAACTTTCAATTTTCATTTTGAATATTCTAGAAAGTTCTTCCAAAAATCCATTAAAATCGTTTGATTTCATTGGTTTGTTTGAAATTTTTCTTTGCTCCCATTGGTTATTTTGAGTTTAAAATATTATTTAATTGCATTGGTCCTTTTAAACCTTTATCTGTGATACCATTGGTTCATTTGTTTGTACTTCGACAGTTGTGGAATTTTTATTTTACTATATTAGTTTTCACAAAAGGATTAAGAGGTTTTTTGTTTTTTTTTGCCATTTTCGTTTTGATTATTTTTTTACGCAAGAGTTCTGACGTTATCAGGTTGTATTATTTCTTGCTTTTTTTTTTCTTTTATAAATCTTTTTCTTTTTCAAGATGCCCACTGTATTTAGTGTAATTGATAAGTTTCATTATATTCATATATATTATTCATATATATTCTTACCCAACATTCGAAGTTTAGTTTATGTGTTTTTCAAGCTTTCATTTTCCGTTGTAAAAAGAAAAGTGTTTTTGAAAGAAAAATATTTTTGAAATAATTATTTCCTTTGTGTCTTTAGAAGTACGCCAAAAAAATCGCAAACGCCGTTGCCACCACTCATAAACGTAGAGTCTAGCTGTTCCTCTTTTCCTTATAAAAAAGTATGAAACTTCGTTTCAAGGAACTATAAGAAAAATGCATAACAGTAAATCAATACTTTCTATTTAAGTTGCCAGAATTTTCAAATTCTTGAGAAATAGAGGGAATTCATTCCTGCGAAAAAGACAGTGTTCTAAATATCCTGAAAATTCTCTTCTTCCTTAGAACCTTTCTTCCAAACGCAAGGTGCAGCTTAGAGATAATATATTTGAACCATCTTAAAAAATAAAAGATATTTTTTCCTTACTTAGAAGTTCCCTCTTTCGTCCAAAAAATAAAATGTAGATTTATATATTTTTCTTACAGAAACAAAAAGATTGCATATTTCCCTCCACCCAACTCTCATACTACTCACAGAAGAAACAAATGCAGGATTCTTACTGATGGACGTAGCCATCAGTAGGAGGGAGTAAAAAATTTCAACAAAAAAAATCATACATTGAATCTCTTTCTTGTTCAACGGAAAATCTTTTTGCTTTAAGGATCAAAGATTTATCCCTCGGATATTTTCTTTAAATCTTTTTTTAATACATTTTGCTTTTTCTGTTTCATATTCGTCCTTTAGTGCTGAACTTGCGGCTATTGTACATTTCTGGAGGATCATTTTTTGTTTCTCTTTATCCCCCTGTTCCTTGGAACATTCTCTCGAAGCGGGGAATAAGAACTTGGAAATAAAACTTTTTTAATGTCCTTCCGCTTGCGACTAGGAATCCTACTTTCTCCGGAGGATAAAAAATATATATATATATATTATAATCAACTTTCAAAAAGTCAGGATCCTTTTTGCTCTTTTATTGTTGTTACTCGAAGTAGGTCATTTCCATTCAAGCTCCGCTGGGTTTCCTATATTTTAATGTGAAAAATGGACGTCATGCCGCTTATACCTTTCTCAAATTTTCTTCTTGTTACCTTTCGCAGATCATCAGTCTTGGCTGGCCTTCTCTTTTAAAATTCTTGAAGGTCGGAGGAGAGCTCGTAATATTCCTTTTATGGCTGTCTTGTAAGAGTTTCTTTTCTTCCATACGTGTACTACTCGAATTAGTTTCGAGGAAATTAGTTTCAAGAAAGTTTCATTTTTGGGTTTTTTGTAACTTTTCTTCGCTTATTTTTATCGCACAATTTAATGAGACTGCAATGATAAATGAGATACAAACCTAGCTCTATGTACCTGTATGGAAGCTTTTCTGTCAAGCTAAGTGTAGATGGCGCTAGTGTTTTATGGTGGAACGTGCTTCCTGAACATATTTCTTATTGTAACCGGGAATGAAAGTCTAGTTTTCCGATTATTTGTTTGTTAACACTAAAAATTCCTCGAATTCAGGGTTTTCAGTTAACGTGCACTAAAATGAAGTTTTCATCAAAAAAAAATTTATTTTTAAAATGGAACTATAACTACAGTATTAAATTTATGTGTCATCTTTGGGATCGAATCCATATGTTATTGGTATAATAGGTATATCAATGAATGGTTGGAAGAAGTGTGTACAGTATTTATCAAAAGATAATCGTGGAAGATACTTGTGTTCAAAAGGAATAATTAAAAATATTTTTTCAGCAATGAAATTATAATCTTATTTTATGGGAAAAGAAAGAATGAATTAAATTCTAATCACTTTCAATATATATAAAATTGAATGTATCTCAGAAGGTATGGAATGCTAATTGCTTTTATCAAATAGAGAACTCCTTTGTATGTTTGGTAATATTACTGACAGCATCAAATTAGAATAATTTTTGGATAACACTTTTTAATGTTATTGAAATTATTCTAATTCTTTCATCTCACAAGTCTTCTGGATAGAACAAATGCATACAAATATCTGAGCAATTTGCTGAATGCTTTTAAATCAACGAAACCATTTTGAGACGTAAACATATTCTTTCTCGTCGAACCATACTCAAAACGACACAAAAGACCGTGATGATATTCCGAGCTTAATATTCTCTACTCTTCTAAATTTTAAAGGAAACAAAACAAATCCCCTTCTCAACTGAGATCCAATGTATTTACCATCTACAAAGTATAGACTGAACCTTGCCTCGATATTATTTATTCCTCTGCCCGACCGGAAGTACGGAGAAAAGAAACTTTTTTCCCAGGGTGATTTCCCACATTGCTTATACAACACCATGGAAACATTCACAGCGAACTACAAGTGCGGCCATTATATTGTCCTTTTCTTTGAATATTCTCCTCATATCTGAGGCGGAGCATATCAATGAGAATTGTCGAGTTGGCCGCGGTGAGCATTGTCACAGGAAGTCAGCTTCTTAAGGGGGAAGGTTGTTCACAGTGTCTGCTAAAAAAACTTCACTCGATCAATTTCTTTCTGCCCATTATATATATGTAAAGTTTTGCTCGATGTTGTTTGTTGAAAACGATTTCCTGTCTTAAATTGATGGTTTTGTTTTTATCAATCAATTAATTACTTTGTCGTTTGTGCCATCTGTTTATTTAGATTCGTCGAAATCACGTCTTCTATTTTGTGTTATCGTGTTGATTACATAAAAACACTATATGGTTAAGATCAACTCAGCTTGTCTGAATTAATTTTTATGTTCTTGTGTTTCGAATAAGTACATATTAGAAATATTAATACCTGTTTTCATTTTTTTTTATTTGTTTAGTTTATTTATTAAAAATGAATAATCAGTTTACGGAGAACTTATGCATACTCAAAATATATTTTCTGTAGTTGGCTTAGAACGCTTTTGACACAAAGGTCGATAAAAATAACATTATTAAATTTGTTCGGAAAAGTAATTGAGAACCTTTTTTGCACTTGTAAAACATGTTAAAAAGAAAACAGTTATCTTTTGTGATCAGAACCAGCTAAAATCTAAACAAGAAGCGTTGATTGCATGAAACGTCTTTTTTAATAAACAGCCATCGTTTGCCTGGTTTTACAAATTTAATTTTGGTGAAAACTTATTTATTGTAATAAAAATATGTATTAGTTTTTAATGCTAATTGCATGATAACATTTACTGATATATTTTAATTTGTTGTACTACATTTTGATATCATTATAATTGAGGATTTAAAGCAAAAAAGGTTAACAATTTCATCCAGAAAGTCAATTTTTTATGGGAAGGGATGCAAAATCCATGCTGCATATATTGTTAAATTATTGAAAGTGCAGTTCTTATATTGTTCTTTGAAAGACCGACAAGTAGGGATTGCAATCTGATCTGGCGGATCCAACAATATCTATCGGATCCGATAAACCCGATTTTTTTTAATTAAATAATCCATTATTCAAACCCCACTTTAAAGTCGCAAAGTTATTAAGCAATCGATTGTGAATTAATCGTTTTTATATTTTTCAATCATCAGTTTGGATAATTCTAGCAAAAACAAATTCATGATCAATAATATTTTTTGCGAAGGAAGGAAACTTACAAAGGTTTAAAGGTACATTTAGAAACAAAGCACTGCATCAACATAATTTCTGACTCATACCTTCAAAAGTATGTGAAAGAAGAAACAGGCAAAGAATTAAGTCTCATTTTGGATTGTCACACACGCTGGAACAGCCTTCTAAGTATGATCGTAAGATTTTATAATCTGAAAGCCTGCATAGATAAATCTTTAATTGATATACAATTTGACATAAAATTTACCGACCAAGAGTGGTTAGTAATGAAAGATTAAATTAATTGTTTGTAGCCATTTAAATTGGCAGTGGAGGCACTATACAGAAGAGATTGACCCTTCTTACTGCTGAAACAGCATTAAAATTCATTTTAGAAAAGATGTAACTACATGACACTGTCTTAAGCGCTGAATTATCTGAGGCACTGCGTTTAAGGGTAACAGAACGTCGTTGCACGATAATAACATAAATACTACTTTATTTAAAGAATCCAAAAAATATCAAAACATGAGACAAGCTGACAATACGTTTCTTATGCCAAAAAGGAATCTTATGCGACAGGAAATGAAGAAAATATTAAACCAAGTCATTAAAGATGACAACAAAAATGTGGAACCTGCAGTAGAAGAAAGCTTGAATTCCAACTCACTTTCATTGCAAACTAATTTAACATTAAAAGAGGAATTAGAAAAGGAAATTCTTCAAGAAAATAAAGACTATTGCATAAAGACAAACTTTTGAAAAGAAACAGATTTTGAGAAAATACTGACGAAAGAAATGACTTCATATGAAATCGAGCGAGTCAAAGGAAAATATTTGTCACTTATGTACGACTACTTAACGACGGTTAAACCAACTAGTATCGATGCTGAGAGGGCCTTCTAGGCCTCTGGTTATATTTGCAGTTGATTGAGAAGTAGGTTGGGGGTCGACACAATTAATACGATTTGTTTCCTTAGATCGTTCTTTCAAACTCAAAAGTGATTTTCATTACTATATAACACTTCTATTTAAGCAATTAAGAAGAATTAAGAGTTTCCTGTTTTGTCATGTTGACCAAAACTGCCAGAGATTAGATTTTTATGTTAGTATCAGACAAGGTTAGGTACAATTTATCTATCAACGACATTAGAGATAGAGACTACTTAATTTTAGATAAATAGAAAAGTACTACATGCAAAACAAACTGATGTTTTTTTGCGTATAAACTAGTAAAACTGATCATCATCAATCGTTTATTACTTACTACTAGTAGTACTAGTAGTTACTATAATTTATTGTTGGTGATTGATTTCCTGCCTATGGATAATTATTAGTAAAGTTGATTTTTTTTTAATAGTAAAATAAACGTTTTGTTCGTCAATTCGGAATAATATCCTTTTACCTACTTTAACTCTGCCGATTTTGGAAAAATACACACTGGTTAGATAGATATATTAATCAGTATTATATTATTAACATAGTACCAATCACTACTGACAAGTAGTCATAGCTCAGATTGGAAAATTGTGCAAAAAAATTCTAAATTCCCTTGAACTGAAACTTTCCCTTAATTGGTCCTTAATTAATGTTGTTAAGTGTCTCACTTGGCATAAAACAATAACACTCCAAGCCCATGAGACTTGGGAACTCTCAAGAATTAGCTTAGGGTAGTGAATAAGCTGACCTGAGGGACAGTTGAGGCAGATGATGTGCTCTGGTGAAATTTGAGCTGAATTGCTTTTAGAGCACAGAGGAAAATGCTTGCAGCTCAATTTATTTTTCATCAGTTTCAAGAGTTCACTGAAAAGCCTAAAGAGAGCAGTCTGGTCTTTTCTGCTGGCCAATTTACCCAGAGAAGCAGGGTTGGAGAAATGAATCAAACATGTCTTTAGTTCTCTATGCTGTAAAGTTATGAAAGTTAGCGCATACAACGCTTGAATCACATTTTTAAGAAACAAAAAATTTCATTTCGTTTTCAGTGAACACTTTACATTTTTCGCTTTTCGTCAATGTAAACTATGTATTATTCACAGAAAAAAAAATAAAAAACCGAGATGAAATGCACCGACTTCAAATATCCTTTTCACCTCCTTTCTTCCAGTCGGATTTTCTGGGGGTTGAGGGGCTTCGACTCGAAGTCGTCGTCACGCTTTTACGAAGGGCCTCAAATACCTCCTCCTCAGCCGCAGCGGCGTAAGGACAGGAATTAAAGCAGCGTGAATCCTGTCGGCGACAATCCCGACTTAACGCACTTCTCCGGTCTTTTATAAATGCGGGATTGTCTGCAGTCAATCCCTCCGGATCGGTGACAGACCCCGTGTGTTTCGGAATACAATTTGGCTCGAAAATCGAGCAAGATACAATTTCGGTTGTCCTCACCTGTGCCCGAGTCTTCCAACTCGGCTGCCTCGGAGTTGCACCATGCATGAGTAAGCGTCGCTGTTGCGCTGCTCTTCCGTCGGGGGACCTTAATTCAATAATCCAAGCGATGTGTCTAATGGGATTTCCTCTTAAGAATATGCATAGTTAATAGGTGATTTGGCGTTCTTCCAGTTTGTGCCTAAGAGTTCGAACTGCTTATAGTTTGCTGCTGAACTGACTCGTTTACTAATCGACCAGAGTTGGCTTATCCCTAGTGTCCAGGCTGTTTATAGTTCGTTCTAAATTTACTTATTTACTAATCATCAAGTGTCGGGTGTTGACTAAGTTCACTTTAAAATTATTGTATTTAAATTAGCTTGAATCAATCCAGTAAGCATTATTGATATTTTATTAAAGTACTACTGTGCATAGTTCGATTTCTTTCCTATAATTTCTTCTTCCATGAATCCCCAATCCGAAAAATATTTTCAGTCGTAAAGTTTGTGTTCTGTTTGAAGACCTAAGTCTCTTATTTGGAGGCATGGTTTAGTGGGTTTCCAATTGTGTTAGAAATCTGCGAATTAAAGGCGGCGCAGTTTCGATCCCTGTAATTACCGTGTGTGTATTTCTATCTTCTGTGTCAAAAAAGCTTTTCCTTGAGAGCATATATTCATTACTTGTGTTTGGCGTAGGTTGTACAAATATGGCCCCTTGTACCCTAAACCGCAATCCAACTAACCTGATGGGGGAGACGTATTTTAAAGAATTACGTGACCAAAATACTCAGAATAGTCCGAATTTGATGCTGGAGTCTAAAAAAAAGGTGACAGTAAGCAGCAGGTAATTAAATAGTGACGAAGTAATGCGGGTTTTAGTAGAATTTTTGATGGAGAATTTCATTACGTTGATATTTTGTGTTTAAGAGGAACTTATAAAATCAATTAGAATTAAAGTTGTTCAAGTGAATTCGAAACCCTATGGGTATTTGGGTGTAACACTGATGTATGTGTGTACGTCTTATTTATTTATAAAAACCTAGATTTAGATTAAAGCAGATAATCTCTGCAAATTAACAAGTAAATATTGTTAAGTAACAAGTAAATATTGTTCATTAACAAATATATATATTGTTAATTTACAGAGCTTTTTACAGCTATTTTTTATTGAAACTGTGTTTTGCAATTGAGATTATTTATTAAGTTATTTTGTGATATCCTGGAACTCGGTGTGACGAACTGTATTTTTACCAAGAAAAAAAAAAGATGATAAGATATTTTTAAAAAATCATTTAAAAACGATTTTCTAGAAGATTTTTTTATATGTCATACGAGTTTCCTATCATTTTTCCCTCGAAGAAGTCTTTCGAATTCCCCTTTTTTTTTACTTCTTTTTTTTTCATCGAAAGCTCACTCAACTTCGAAAGTGAGACGATGGAAGATGAAGAATAAAACGCGAAACACATTTCTTTATTCGAAATCGTTTTGGTAGAACTCAAGCAAAAGGTCGTATCAAAATAAAACGATGATAAAAAAAAAGCTTTTCTCCTAAAGTAAGAAATCACTCGCGGAAAAATGTGAAAGAATGTAAAAAAATGTCGGATGAAAGCGAATGGATGTTCTCGGATAACGTAACATTTTTGGTTGAATTCTGCCCCCAGAATGTTGTTCGCTCCAGTGCTTATAAACATCTGGTGAAAAAACATGCAGAAACATTGATAGCTTCAGCGATCTTTTTTTTACACTGACTCTATTTTTCGCTTCGATATTCGAAAAAGAACTGAAGTTCGCTGTACTGTGAGTATTTAATACCATCTTTAAAAACCGGAAAAGTAAAAAGATATAATGGTTTCGAATTTCGTTCACTGAAATATCGCGCGAGAGTATAAAAAAAATTGTCTATAGAAAGAAACCGCTGTTAATAAGGTAAAGTGTAAAAATTTTTATTATAACGATTCTATTTTTAAAAATTTGCTTTCATTGATGTCGAGCGGTCTTGTGCAGTTGGAAAGATAAGTAATGTTTTAAATAAAACGTTGCACATAATGGTTTAAGCTACTTAAATTCTCTTTAGCGTCTCTTATGGAAAAAAATAATTTTTTCGACCGTTTTAAAAATATGTGATGAATGCAACGAAAAATTCCTCTTTTTTTGAATTACATAAAACATTTCATGTCATGATATACATAGCATATTTTCAAAAGCATTACAAGAAATGAGACAATTTCAAAGCACACTAGACAGTAATTTGAAAAATGATGATTTTTAACGATCCGAATGAATGAATTTTAATGCAAAACATCATATTTTAAATACAGCTCTTTCAAGAAATGCATTAAAGATCATGTATTTTTATATAACAGATTGTCATATATAAATCGTAATGCTTTATTAATTAGTTAAGGAAACTAGCTCGAATGGATTAAGCTATTTTAATATGAAGTTTTGCATTAGTTTAACACAGGCCTCGAAATAGATTGTTTAATACAGGTGCACCTTGTGTACCTAAGTTTTTAAATTAGGTGCACAGATTATATTTTAGGTGCATATTTAAAAAAACGTAATATAAGAGCATTAATGTAATGTAAACTACTTTATTAGTTGGGTATGTTTGGATATGTTACTAGTAGATCGTAAATAAAAATATTTAAACATTTTTTTTTATCTGCGAAATTATTACTTACAAAAATTCAGTCATCATCAAACATTAGTGGGCAATCAGAAACGTCTACGTTTTTGGCAGATCCTTACCCATAAGGTTTAGTGTCCATCCTTCTTTTTGTATTTTTCCTTCATAGCAACATAGCATTTTCTGGATTAAAGTTTTCGCATAGTGTGTATTTAGGAATTTTAATTACGTTCCCTTAGAGCAAGAGAGGTCGATACTAATATTTTGTTCAGGTATCAAAATAGCATAAAATACGTTTCCCCGCTTTTTTTAACGATTGGTGCACAGCATGCACCTAGAGGGAAAAAATTAGGTGCACAATTTTATTTTCAGGTGCACAGTGCACCTGTGCACCCGGGTATTTCGAGCCCTGGTTTAACAGTGTGTAGTATATGAATGGAATAGCAAAGTAGTCTAAAACATACATTGCTCGAAACAAAATGGACTAGAATGTAACTCAATAATCTCATAAGAAAGCTATTCTTATCAAAAATCAAGGGTCTTTTTTTTTTTTTATAAGGAAAGTAATTCATTCTGTTTTGACTAAATGGAGGAATGCCTTCCTATCAGAGATCTAAAGCTGCTTTTTCTCCGCATCGGTTTAAGCTTCCCTTCTGAGAGTTTTATCTTTTTATCGGGTGGTTCCATTCAGCATGGACGTGCCTCCATCGTGCTGTGTTTTCGAATGAGAAAAAGCAGTATTTCTCCCCTGGAGTAGCTGGCTTTGTTTCCAATAGGCTTTTAACGGATTTCTCGGTTCCCGTCTTTTGCTTGAACGCGCGCCACTCCTTGTAGAAAGTTCGTTTATCCCTCGGATCTCTCCAGGAAAGTCTTTGTCTTCTATTTTAAGGGGGTGGGGGGGACTTTCGAGGTTGTTTAGGTTCATGGTTTGGAGGGTGATAGATATTGTAGATTGAAACTTGCATGCTGAAAAATATACTTTTGTGTGCACCTATTTTGTCGCTTGTTATGAGTTATGGAACTGCATAGCATTACAGAACTACACAGAACAACTTTAAATTCCCAGTAGTCTGATTAAAAAGGCAGTTATATAAATCTGGAAGATAGGAATCAGCACTTATTATGATCATGAATATATGGTGGTATTGAAAGTGCACATCGATGCACTCATACATATGAGGTTATCAGAACAAGAGTGGCCTATGTATAACCCACCAACAAACTCAATGAAGGAAAACGCGATTTTATTGCTCCCATTTTTTTATGTATTTTTATTTATCTACAGTATGATTTGAGATTCTGAATATTTGTTTAACAGGGATCAATGATAAATTATTTTGTAATTTTAGAACACTTTAACCAGCGCATTGAAAAAAAAGTAAAAGATCGTAATAAAAGTTAATAGTAAAATTTTCGGGATTTTTTTTGTGGGTTAGGCCACTCTAGCTCTGATTGCCAAATATATTCAAACGCACGTGGTTTGGTGTCAAATGAGAGGCCGTGATACTTAGATCCATAGATATTAAACAAGTGAGATGTTTTAGTGCTGATGTTATACTCAAGTTTGTTTGTTTAAATTAATTCATTTCTATCATTTTCATACATCCCGAAAGTGCTGAAGTTATTTGTTGTTTCTTAAAGAAGTTAAGCCGTTGTCTCGATCCGAAATACCTAACCTGGGCTTGATTACGCAATCCATTTATCTATTAAGTAGTTTTGTGGGTATAAAATAGCAGTGGAGTTGCATACTGTAATATTTTCTATCAACATTCGTTTGATTTTTTTTATTTACATCCTAAAAATGTAGACTTCTGTAAATTATTAATAGTAGTTAATAAGAACATTCTAACCTTACACGTCATCAAATCCTGAAAAATATCTATACCTGTATTCACGTAAAGCTTGTTTGTTTACCTGATGCAGCTACGGCCCGGCGAATATTCACCGAAACCCCAATATGACTCACTTTTGGGTCGCTTCCCATAGAACCCTTGTTTTAGAGCTTGCACATTTAGTGCCTATTATGGGTTAGGATTAAGACCTGATGGAAAGAAACAAACTTAAAATTCTGAGGAATCGTTTTGATCTATTTGTTTTGTTGGATGTAAGGCTATGCAAGTGATGGAATCACACTACTGCACATCGGCCCGTTTTTGTCATAAGAAACAAAATAATCTTATGTATTTCAGAAAGGTCAGCAAAAAGGTTTCCTCCTATGCTGATTCAGATTTGGTCTTCCCCCCCCCCGTAGGTAAACAAATGAAATCATAGTCAAACTGGTATTAAAATGTAAAACTTCAAAAATGCTTAGTAAAATTTCAATTGGGGGGGGGGGGAATCGTCAACGATCATTTTGATCCATCGAAATAGTCGTTGATAATTCTTACCTTTGGTTTAAATTTTTTTTTGTGGTGATGTTTTGAAGTTTTACAGTACACAAGTCTTGTTTACCTAAAAAATGATAGACTTCGAAGCAGATCTTATTCATTTCTGTACGGGAGAGAACTGTGGAAGGGAAATGTGTTGTGAACCAATTGATTTACAATCTATTGTCCCAGTTTTTAATACCTTTTTTATGTAAATTGCTTCTCATGTTTATAAAAATCATCGTGACGTCGGTGCATCTACTATGTAATCTAACGTAAGGCTGTATAGGGGATAAGATTCTTTCATTTCTCTTGGAAAACAAGTCTAGCTTCTCAGATCGGGCAGTAAAACAGCAACTGACAGTCTTACCTCTCAGGCGATTAAATAGAAGTGCCTTTATGGTGAGGGAGGGGGAGACCTTTTCATTTTCGCCTATCTTTTGCTATTTCCGCGCCATAAATTCTGCTGCAAGGTACGGCCCTGGACTGAACTCTGCAGAAAGAACTTGAAGTGGTTATATCAGGACTCCGGAAGAGATTTTGTCAGGCTCAGAAATTTATGTTCTGAAAAATACGAAAGACGCCTTATTACGAAGACCTTTTATATATCAGGAGTCGCACCCGGTCACCGAGAGGGGAGATTTAGAGTTTTCGCATTCGATTTTTCACGCAACCCCCCCTCCTCCTCCCCCCCCCCCGATCAACATATTTTAGGGGGTCCCGGTGGTGTTTTGCATCTTTTTCTCCTCTCAGCCGTTTAAGAAAATGATGTGTGGTTTAAATAATACCAGATTTGAGGGTTGTTTTTAATGTCTGGTTGATGAAGTTGCTGAACATCACTGTGTTGAACGAATTAACAAATGGAAACTAGCTGCATTTTTGTAGTTGCATATATTGCTTTAGAAAAATTAGATTCAACTGCAAATAACGTAAAACAAACCTCTTTTTCTTTTTATAACTTTATTCAACAAACTTATTTTAATCATTGACCCATACTCTACTTCTAATAGTGTGTATATTACATATTCCACAAGAAGACAATAGTGCTACATCTGCGCTAAACTCATTTAATTGCTTATGTATATTAATAGAAAATGTCGTTGCTCAGATTTAATACCTTATTTAAATCCATTAGGGATGGATGTAGCATCCATAATCATATAAATCAATGTCATACCTCAAAATGAAATAAATGTATCCTAGATATGTAACAGCATTTCATATATTTTGGTTAATGTAGTACTCGTTCCCTATAAAATGCATGGCGAAAAGCACACCTTAGTCATTTTACCATAATTAGATTCGGGACGCATACTTCAATTTAATACCATTCCTTTTTCTCGTGCTTTATGTAATCAGACTGCTGAAGAATTTCATTAGAGTGGTGAGCTCTTCCCCGCATAGTTTCAGTAATATTGTGAAGTTTCATAGCTTACATCAAGCCTATTTAAACTAAATTTCAAAATAGGCAAATAAATCCCTTAGAGGTCGATTTTACGCTGCTTGTATCCATTGTTGCCATTTACGTTAGTGAAATATAAACGGATTTTTTTTAACTATTCTGATTTTTAATGTGCTATGATGGTATTTTGTTTTGCAGATTTAAGTGTATTCTTAATTTATTCCAGAAATTTGTAGATTCAATCTATGATATTATTCTAGATATGGGACTCTCTTTATAAGTAAACCTTAAAATACAAAGGGGGATATTATTATTTTTATTTGATACTTCATATATCGTTCAGTTTAATAGCTCAGTTTTATAGATATTGGTTATAGAAGAATTTGTCAAGATGAAAGCAAGCTAATTAAATTAATGAAACAAACTACTCCAAACACTTGTGATTTGTCTTTTTAATTGGGTAAACAAATTTATCAATATACATATGTATGTACGAGTTCTTTGTTTTATTGTTTGAATATTAATAAAGATGAATGTTGTATTTTTTTTTGCTGTATTTAATTAATTAATCGGCTGTATTTTATTGAATATATGCATCGATTAAAAGTCTTAATTGCTTCAGAAAAATAAGCTTTAGAAATTTTATCCTTCAGTTGTCCCTTTCCTATTAGCCTTATACCGGTTCACTTACTTGAATAATACACATTCTTTCCCGATCGTGTAATTATGCAAATATCTTCTCCTTTCTTCTAAACGTGTGATCTTGGCATAAAAAAAAAGCATAATAAGGATCGATATCTGTTTAGCATTTTGAGTACGCATTCATAAAAAAGTAAAACGCTTTCCCTCAAAATAAAAATATAAGTTACGTATGTGAAGATAAGAGAACAACGAAAAAAATCAATATATATATTTTCGGGTTTAATATTCATCAGCATCCCGGCACATGTTGTTCATGCATTATTTAGTGACAGGTTCATAAATCTTGACTGCTCTACCTCACATGAACAAAAACAAGTAAGACTACTGAGAACGCTCTTTAACGTGGTGCTCTAAAACATCTATTTAGTTACAATGGATGGATATGAACACATATTGACTGACATTGTTTACTTTTGTTGATAACAAACTGTTAATGACGCAAAAAAAATCAATCGTTTAAAATTAAAGAACTTATTGATGCAAGTGATTATTATAATGTCATAAGTAATGGATTGAACAATTGAATAATGTAAAGTAAAAATAAATGTTCGAACAATATCTTTGAGAAGAGTAAAAAACTATATTTAATTATTAAAGCATTTATTTTGTTACATATATTTAATTATCAGAGCTGGATGGGATTAATAACATGCCACCCATTTCTTTCAAACATGGCGTATTTTGAAAATAAAAGACTGCTAAGTTTATTTTTTAAGATTTTGTAATTCACTATGTTTTATTTCACTTTAATACTTCCTGTAAAGAAATATCAACTAGAAATATTTGTAATGCTAAGATTTATCTGAATTTTTTCTAGAATAGTTTTGCTGCTAAATATAGGTGAAAGTGAACAAATCAATATTTATTCACGAGTGCTAACATGAATATTTCAGTTCGAGTCTAAAGTTTATTGAATTGATTTAACTCTTTTAGTATTTTGATCCAAAACCTCCGGAGTTCTGCTTTATTTTCTCTTTGGGAACTGACCCCCCACTCTTGTTTTAAAAAAACTTTATTTCGATTTCTTTTTTATTTAAAACAGGTTTTGCACTTGTATAGTATGTCTTCTGCATTTTAATTTAATCAAGATTCTATTTTCCTGTTTAAAGTGTTTATGCTCTAAAATTGGAATAACTATGCACTCTGAGTGAGCGCATATCAACAATGCATATCAAGAATCGTAAATATTACTTTCATTCCTCGTACGATTTGGATTAAACTAAACATATTTATTGGAAGGAAGTATGAAAATAATTACAATTTCAATATGTCAACTGATACATGCGTAATCCACGTAAAGTGTGAAGGATGTACTCTTCAGTAACTAGTGAAGTCCCTGCGTTGTCGAATGTAGGCACGAACACATTCATACATCCAATCGTACAGGTATCGGATGTCATGATGCGAGATGGAGTTCTATACCTTCTGCACCAATAAATTAATTATTGCAATTGCTGATTGGGGATGAAAGAGCAACCACAGTCCATTCATGTTCCATTGGCGATAGATCTGGTGACTGTGCCGTCCACGGTAGAGAGTTGAAATCTCTCTGAGCACGTCGGTTGCACCTGCGGTGTGGAGACGAGTGTTATCATGTTGAAACAGGCCCCCACAATACCGTTTATGAACGATCTCACAACAAGTTGGATCGCCATTCTGACGAACCTCTTATTTATGGTATTTAGACTCGTTTATGGCATTATACTGGCATTTAGAGTCGTCGGGACAATAACGAGGGAAATTTTTCTGACATAAGAAATCCCTCCACAAACCATGATGTCCGGAGTTGGACCGTTATGACAGGGTTCTGACCTGCGGATAATCATCACTAGAGATAGAAATGACTCTTAACACAACAGCGTTCATGCTATGGGGAAAGTACATCGAGATAAATTAAAATTTCACTATTGAACCTTCCAATTCCCCTAAGAAGATAGTCGTTAAAACACCCAATGGAAAAAAATTAGTTTGTTGTAATTAAACCATCTTCGTCGTATCATTGAGAAATTTTCTTTTTCTCGCTTCCATCACAACCGTAAAAATTACTCATCCCTATCCGACCTCGATTTCTGACGCCTTCGAAACCGTTTCATTCAAATCCAATCGATAAACTCACCCTTCTTTCTCCGACAAATATGCACACCTTAAAACGGAAAAGCGGTATCTCTCCGAAGTTGGCAACTTCCAAGAATAGTCGAGAGTGTTTTTTTCCCAAAACTCCGTTAATTGGGTCCCCAATGTCTGAGGCGTAGTCATGGGCGAACGCCAATTTGTGTTATATGCTAATTAGCCGCTTAATAAGCTTTTGTTACGGTCATACGAAGGGTGCCCTGAACTTCCTTAACTTAGTGTCAAAAAACGTGTTGTTTTTCTTTTTCTCGGGCAGGGGATAATAAAATTTTATTTCTCACGTCATAAGTCAAAGTTAGTGGTAATTGCTTTCTCTTAGTTTTCTCGGGTTTCTTTCGTAAGGAGGCTGTGCCCTTTGTGTGTGCGTGCCTTTTAATTCGAGGTTTGTTAAACGGGATTGCCTTGTGAGCTGCATTCACAGTGGGAATATTTAATATTTGATTGAGTAGTCTATTTGTTACTGCTGTGAAGTTAATGCACTAATTTCTTTTTATTGTTCCGTATTATGTGATTTTTCATTTCTTTTACCAGCTTCTATTCTTAGGGGTCGCCGTGTCTCAGTGTTCCTTACTGTGCTAGTAACCTTCGAATTGTAGGCGGCGCGGGTTCGAATACTCTATGGATTCATCCTTTTTTTAGTGTCAGTAAACTTTCCTTGTGTGTGTTTACACAACTGCCTTCTCTTCGGACCTGGACTATATGAGAGGGTTTTGCAGGGTAAACAAACAAACCAGACGGAAGACAGAGATTTTACTTCCTGTTACTCAAAGGCTCTCGCGTTATACATATCGGGGATACCCTGTAGTATATCATCGTATTAACGACATACTATGGGGTTTAATTTATTTGGCGATGATGCAATCGACTATCATATATCAATCGGCATTCATTACTTCGAATTTCGATTAGTGGGAGTTCTGAAGTCGTATTCGAAAAACAATCGAAGTGACGCCACGTTTAGAATACGCACAGGAAGTAAAAGTTCCATAAAAAAAAGTCACACCGCCATAGCCTCATTAACTTTAACGGCCACTTACACTTAGTTTTACGGAAAAGTCTCTACAAACTAAAATTTCACTATCTCTAATTTTTAACGTCAATCAAAAACTTTCAGTGAGATTTTCTGGTATTAAATAAAACTCAAAAATAATTAATGAAAATACATATTACCTGATTATATTGAGTACCGTCCATTAGTGCATTTCTATAGTTTATTATCTACAAATTAGAAGAATATTCGTTATTTCTATGGACCTACTTTCAGACTTCTATTGTAAATGAGTCTTCTATTGTATTTATGAAAATTGCATTCCATGGAATTCATTGTGTTATCTGCTTTGGTATGTTACAACAGGTTGGTTATTAAACACTGGTCCATGCTTATAATTTTCTATTTTTAGAACTACTTTTCTATTTTTATTCAGTAGAAGAGTATCGTAAATTCAAAACGTTTCTATTTTCATAAATACGTAGCCATAAATGCGTATACCATAAATGCGTACGTATACCATAAATGCGTCATACGTATTTATGAAAATTGCAATACTTAGAATACATTTACAAATCTCTTTTGGACAACAAACGGATTATTATCTGCGAAGTTGAAGAAAATTCAATTTGTTTCCACTTTTATATTTTCAGAAATTTATTGGAGATAAAACTTTGGTATTTACTTAAGAGCATTCAGATATCTTACGTTGCAAATTTGAGTACTCAATATTTCTCCGTATTTGGTACAAAAAAAATAGTACCCCTTTATTTATACATGGTTTGGTTCCCCAGCTTCTCATTCAATCAGTGACCGTGAGATGAATTAATAAGATTCATGCAAAATGAACTAATCTCTGGACTTAAAATGCCTGCCTGAGCGGCTGAACGTGATTCCCTCTCTAATGGTCCTGAGGTGCTTTTTGATCTTTCTTTGCATCAAAGGATATTAAAGGAGAGGTCCTGAGATGTAATAGTCTTCTTGAGTTAACTCAAAAGGATGAGGGGCCGAAATATTTTCGTCCATTTCCATACCAGGGTAAGGCAACGGGGGAAAAGAAGGAAAGCCCCGTCATAACTCGGGCTGTATTATCATGTTGCTGGTGGAAGATTATTTTGTAATTATCTGTTAGCTGATGATGATGGTGCTTTTATGATGATGACTGCCTGGTTGAGGTCGTAATTTATAGGCACTTAAAGAAGCCGGGAGATTATTTTGTTAATTTCGTTTTTGCGGGGAAAATATTTACGCTCGCGCAAATATTTTAATTGCGTTCTTCAAGCACACGTAAGGTTTTGATTTATGGCTCAAAGTATTTTTATCGCCATTTTTGAGGGTTTTGATGATATGTGGAATGAAAATATCATAATGATTTAGTTAATTCGTCTACATTACCGCAAATCTTTTGTGGATTTGTTTGTATTAATTTTTTTTCATTATGCTCCCTTTCGAGTTTCTATCACTTTATGCATAAAAAGTTATTGATTGTATAATTTTATCCACATTTTGGCATCAATAAAAATGACTGTTGAAAACAGTTTCAGGCTTTCTTCACGTCGTCTTTATAAAAAGTATGGTAATTCTAAAAATATATAAAAGTGTACGATGCTTCACCAATTAAAAAATTTTCCGTTGTACCATTAATGGGCCGAATGGTGTACTAAAAGTGAAGACACAACCAAGAATACAATTTAAATAAAAATTTTATTAAAGGTAGGGCAAAGCAAAAGTTGCACTACTTTAACAGGGAGTTATATTTTTTTATTGTGAACTCGGTAAAAAGGGAAACGGTCGTACGCAATCAACTCAAAACGGACAAAATTATTTCAGCACCAGTTAAAAAACTCAAAATTTTCTCGTCCTTTCATGTGTCACACTCAGTGCCAGTTAATTAAATGGGACCGTCTTACACCTCTTAAAGTAGATCTTCCAAATATTTGGCATAGGTCGAGTTATAGGACCGGCGGCCAGTGCAAAACCTACTTGTGTTGACGTCTACACCTAAGTTGTTGTAATAAAGCAAATAAAATGTCTTTTATTGTGCTTTGTAGATAAAACATGTAAACGATCAAAATTACAGCTGAAACCAGTCATATTGATGTGTTACTGCGCAGGTTACTTGATCAGTAGACACAAATCCATAGAGCCCCGACGTCCTTTATAAGGGAAAAAGAGATAAGTATGAAGGAAAATTGAGTTATTTTCAGTGATTAGGCTCCACTGTTATTTTCATTTTTGTGACAGTGAAAATATTTTGTTCTTGCTTTATTAAACTGTCACGCCTTATTTTCAAAGTCGCGTTATCTTTCACTAATTAATGTAGTTCAATTTAAGCGAACGATAAACGAACCAACCTCAATTTAAACAGTTTTATATCAACAGTAGACGACATTTATGTTGACAGATTGTGTCCTAAATGGTTCAGGTTCTATAGATCTGCATATCGCATCGCGGCTTTTTGAGCAGCTTGGCTGGAGCCGTGGTACAGAACGTACACTTATTAAGCGTAAGTAGTTTGGACAACTCTCGAGACTCGAGTGATGAAAGCTCTGCCCCTCATTATCCAGTCTTGTCTTTCATCTCTTCGAAATGGTGACTGAAAGATACGGGTTTGATGGTAAACCCTGCGATAAGACTATGACAGGCTGCTACGGTTCAGATTCTTTCCTATGATACCGTATGGCGCCGGAAGAGTCGCAAATTATTTCGTTCCGTGAATCAGTTTCGTTTGGCTTGACATTTTATGGAGGGTCGTCTTCTGTCCATATCTGAAAGCTCCTTTTCAGGAATTTTGAATTAGTACGCTATTGGAAATTCCACTCTTCTTGGGAGACCAGAACCAAGCGCTTTATACCAAAAGAAGTGATGTAAAGAAGTCCAAGAAGACAGATTTGCTTATGAGAAATAAATCATAGAGTACAATAAAAAAATATGTTCTTTACTTGGGGGCTCCGCCCCCTGCTCGCTATCGCTCGTCAACCCCCGATGATTGCTACGCAATCATATTTAGTTCGTTTTGCGAACTATACTTTCAACATTGAGGGATAGGGGATTGCTTCACAATCCATCCCCATATGGATCGCTGCTGGATTGATCCCGGACCTCTAGTTAGACAGGTAATTGAAGGTTCCTTTCCCATTGCGATATTTATCGCATGCGCCCGAGTAACGGAAAACTGCCTAATTTTTTTGCGAGATAAAACGGATAGTTTTACGGATCCGTATATAAGCACACCCCAGTACTTTAGCTTTAGAAAACATTCCAAAAATTCTCGGCTCATACACGGAAATGTAGTGTAAATAAAAACAAAATGTTTTAAGAAATGTCAAGAACAAAACCATCTAATTTCATAATTAAAAAATATATATACATATATTTCAGCATAACATATTGTTAAAAATCAGAGGAAATCTCATCATAATCTTAAATGTTTTAGCTTCTCCGTGTTTTTTGTTGCAAATAGTACTTCTTAATATTTCATATTCGACTGTCGCTATGAAAACTGAGAACCAAATTTGCCGCTTCTTTTGAAAACAGTGCAAACTCTCTAGCGCGTGCTCTCAAAGTTTATGTGAATGAATTAATTTATAAATATAACTGTGTTTATCGACTGCGCGTGCTCCAAATTTATTATCCCGTTGAACCACAAGACGCGCTATCACGTGACTCGCTATTACCAATCACAAAGCGAATAAACCTGAAAAAGATTGCAATTATTTTTTTACAATAGAAAGGAAGATTGTTAATAAAACTACAATTTAAGCATTGAATGATTGTAAAACATATTAAAATACTAAAACGCACAGTCGGTAGGTAGGTAGTTGAATTTACTTCGCACTGATGGAACTCAACGTGCTATTGGTGAAGGTCCGGGATCAGTCTGGAAGTGAAAATTCTGAAGACAATACGCTGTAAATTTGAACCACGGTCTGATGACGAGGTCAACACCCGAGTTAGCATCCTACTCCAAACTTCCACACCACTCCACCATGTGGACATTTGAGGCCACGACAAATTTAACGTGCACCCACCTACACGTCGGTCTTTGGTTGGATCGAGTTCTAAACTCGCAACCATAAACTAAGTTCGTCTTGTGTTCAGTTTGCTGCTATCATTGTTTATAAAAGTCGATTATTAACAATATGAAATTTATGTTTTCAACATATGTATTCATTCAAGTATTGAAGTAATCAATCAATATTTTCAAAACTGCAATTAATATTCATGGTTCATTACCTATTCTCAAATTGTTTAGTTTACACTGTCAAAGATTGAGCTTAATCTAAGACAACAAATCATTGATAGAGTATTGTGGAAATTATTTGAATCCTAGGTGGCGCTGACGTCATGCGCAATCCCTGCTCTCCCACACCTTGCAGCTTTTGTCATTTGAAGTTAGACTCTTGATACGATTTCGAAAGAACCCAAGTGTTCTTAATTTGATTGATTTGATTAATCTCAATTTGCATTAATACGTAATCTTTTTCTATATCTGTACATAGTGTAATATTGTAATTAAACTTTAATTTAACTGAAAGAATCTCTCTAATCTTAATTTTTGTACAGACCAAAAAATACCACTGAATCATTTTATATTAGAAATCCTGCCATTCTCATTCCGTCAAGAATTATTTAATATTTTAGTTAAGTGCACTACATACTAGCTGTTAAATACACGAGTACATACCACTATCATTGAAAAACTAAAAAAAAAGTAAAATACATCCAACTATTGCGCTTTTCTAATTCCGAGAACTAAGAGAATATCAAACAAAACAAAAATAATAATAATTGCAACTTCCTGAATCTTAAAAAGAATTACATTTAACTTTATTTAAATCCCTTCCAACACTTTGCAACTTTTCAACGCAGTTGAGCTCGCGATTCAAATTGCAGTTATGTAAAACTAAAAACCTCCAGCAACGATAAAGCAAGGGATTTAAACTCTAGCTTAATTTTATTCTAAAAACCACCCTAGTCCTAAACTTATACTTACGGAAGATAGACTCAAAATCCCAGCTTTGGGTATCCCAGTTGAATTCAAAAAGCTATGTAAGAAAGAAGGAGCTTAAGTAACCCAGTGATCAATCTATCAGGGCAAATAATACACAGATTTATAGGAACTCGCATTACATAAAGCTCGATGAGATTATCAGAGAAAGCTTTTTCGCCTTCTTTCTAACCAACGCCTGTTAGACTAAGACATCTTCACTTTCTTATAAGGATTGCTCTGTTTTAGAAAGGCGAAAGGAATAAAAAGTCTCAAACAATCCTTTATTTTTATTTCTATGCTTTCTTTTCTGTTTCTTTGAGAGAGAAAATACATTAGTATGGCATGTTTTTTCTTTCAAAGAAAAGTTCGAGTTGATTTCTTTTCATTTTGACAGTGCCAACAGCAGATAAAAAAGAAACTGAGTTAATTTATTGGTCAACGCGTTCGTTTTTATTGTTGAGGTAATAAAACTACTCTTTTTACTGTCGAATGCGCTGTTATTTTTAAAGTTGCTCTGAAACACGTTTTTGTTGTAAACAACTGGATTTTTGAGAAAACACCGTCGATTGAAGTGCTCATCAAAATCATAATTTCTTCTTATCGTAATGAACAAATCACATTTTATTTATTTGCAAAACATGACCAGGTTTGCATTTTTTGTTGTTGCAAATACGTCGTAAATGGTCCTTTATCAAACTTCTTGTTGCGAGTTTTATCTTAACTCTCTTTATACTCTCTCTGATGTTTGTATAAATGTTATATTCTTGTTACTGGGTTACTTCAAGTACACAAAGTATTTTCTTTAGGGTAATAATTCTAACTATTTCTAAAAACCACAAATGATGTTTTTTTTCATAAACTGATTATAATAAATAGCAGTAACTTTGTAAGCAATGTTTTACTGTTGTGTCGATAAATTGCATTCGGGTGAATATCTGACAGCCCTATTCGGAAAAGTATTCTTTATTAGTAATCTAAAAACCTCAAAATATTCCTTATGAGGACAAATATTTACTATAGAACTGCTTGTGTAAGGATACAAATCAGTTGATTAAATCCAAGATTAAATTAACACATATTTGATCTTGTAAATGGTAAATAAGATTCTTTCAACTAGTTTTTTTTTTTTCTTTTTCAACTTTCAAACAAGTATATTTTTATTTTAAAAATGAATGCATTTTAATTAATTTTTTTAATGAGGAATATGGAAAACAATTGCATTGACTTTGACCCTAAAAATACCAGATCCCTTTAGTTTGTAGGTGAATGAATAAAGTTTCATTTTCTTAACATTTGTTCGGATGCCCTCCGGGACACAGTAATGAAACACTGAAATGTGTTCCTTAAGTAAAGATAATAAATTAAAAACCAGACATTCCAGAGGTTATAATAAATTTTTAATTATTTGAATACGTGCGTTGTACTTGAAAGTTTATGATAACAAGGTCTTTTGAATTGTAGATAAAACGTTGTAATTTTAGAGTTTTTAAACTTTGAAATTGTTCTATAGAAAAAGTTGATAAATGGTTTATTCTTTTGATGTCTAGAACCCTTCATTTTAAAAAGTACTATAAATTTGAATCTCCTAATATTTGAGCTCTCACGAGACTTATTAATTCTAATTATAGTTACCAAAAACAAATTCGTGCTATTAAAAATACAATTCTGAAAGAAAAGTTATTTTTCATTGCGAACTCCCTTAATGCATTTCACTAAGTGACCAGAACTTCTAAATACGTTTTGAATTTTAAACAGGCCGCTTATTTTCTTCCTGAAAAGCAGGAGGTAAATTCAAACAGAGATGATGTATCGCGCACGTAGAAAGCGTATCGAAAAACACTTTCTCCAAATGTTTTGGGCATCGATCTAAGCGGAAGAAGAAACGTTTTCTCCGAGCTCTCCGATATAATTTATAGACTATAAAAGATCTCTCGTTGAGAAAATGGGCAATTTTTATCGTTTATGATACAAAAAAGTATCGGCAAAAGCATTTAATAAATAAACAAAAACTCTCTCTGCTTCAGTGTTTTTCGGTCAAGTTTCTTTTAAAACTGAAATATATAAATTTCTTTTTCTATTTGAAATGATGTCGATGGTTTTTATTTAACCACGCTTAAATACATATACACATTTGCGCAAATTCTTTTTTTCTTCATTTCGGCGGCGTTCTGCAGTTTGAGTGCTGAGAGTCGGTGAGGTTCAATTGCTCCACCAATCCAATTCTTCCACATGTCAGTACACCCTCTATTCTGTTCAACCATTCGTCTCTAATTCATTACTTGCGGAAAATGATCCAAATATTTTTTACTTTAATTCATGACTACATTTGGCGATGGATCACTCTTTGATCGCATTTCTTTCGTCGTTTCACAGATTGAGCCATTTCTCCGTGCATTAAATTGGGGTTTGGTTTTTTTCATGGTGTTCGCTCCTGCTGTTAAAGTTTCACATTTCCTTTGAATTCCCTTTAAGTGGAATGTGGGATACTTTTCTGTACACCTCCCCCCCCCCTGGACTTTTCCACTAAAAACAGTTTATTGAATTGTAAAAAGACAATCATTTGTGAGATTGAAATTAAAAGAACTCGATTTAGCAAGAACAAAATATCCTCTCCTTATACATCAAACAAGATAAATTTATTTCATTTTTATTTTTGAAAGATGTGGATTCTAGTAGTACTATTCGTGAGAATGTTTCATTATTTACCACATTATTTTTTATTTAAAAGTTCCATTGGCTTTATATCAGTATGAAAACTGTAATTCCACGTTAAAACTTTTAACCCGTGAAAATTCAAAAGGTAAGGATTTTTAAGCATTATTGATTCTTTGCATTCAGTAGGATAAAATGCACCAATAAAAAATTAAACACAGCTTGAATGTTTAGTAAATGTTTAGAAGAATAAAGGAGTCAGACAATGTCGATCATAATCACGGTAAAACTTGCCCACCTTATATTTTATAATCTTGATACAAAATACAATTTTTATTAATTATAACTTCACTGCATTATTTAAATTAGCAATAATATGAATTAAAATGTGAAAGATTAACAAAATAGAATGCTGCCAAAAGCTACCCGAATAAATGTCACTCTGTGAGCTTCAGATTAAGTAAATTCTCTCTTGTACTTAAAAAGCGTATAAGGAAATGCGCATGTTGATGTTCCTATGACAAATTGGTTGTTTCTAAGAAGAGTCTCAGCTCATACCTTTATCTCTGATATCGCAATAGAACTTGGTTCTAGGCTTGTTGTTTAGAAGAGACAAGCAGATGGTTCTCATCAATGCTTCAATTGGAATTGCTGCAAATTGGGAATTCCCTTGTGTAATGTATTATAATTCTCCCAAGTTATTCTGCAGAGCGAACATGTCGTTCTAAGTCTGAAATAAAATTTCAATTGCTTCTTTTTTTTATTTGTTTTTGTTGTCTGGACACATTTCTGAAGTATTCTATCATATTTGAGGTACTTCTGTTTTGATTATCCCTTATGATTTCCGGTCATAAACATTTAAATTGCGTGAGAACTAATTTCTCATTTGTACTGATTCTAGGAAGATTTTAGTACACATCTAATGAAGAGAAGACCTTTCGTAAATAGTATAATACTTACTTTTAACCAGACATAAAAGAGAAATATTTGTGAGGCGGCTTAAAATAGAATAGTTTGAAAAAGTTCAAGGAAAATATTAAATTCTCCCTTCGAGTTGCAGTGTGTTTATCGCCATGTTGGCGCTGTTTGTTTGACGGTATTGCAACCCTAATTGCAATTTTTCCCCTTCAAACCAGGAGTTCCTGAAAACGGCTCCCGGTATCCGTTTTCCATTCCGATTCCGTTATTATACTCATAAATTTTGTGAAACTTGATATTTGCGTTTTTGCTGTCCCACTCCCTTTCCCATTTCTCCTTGAAAAATACCCCCGTGCAGTTTGTTTCCACTACTCTTCCCTCTTTTACTTTCTTTCCCCTTTAAAATGGTGAAAGAGTATTTCCCCAAATCTCATCATTGGATGTTCTAACTTCTGATAAATTCCCTAAGCACTTCAGACAAATGCTTCTTAAGCTATTGATGAGTAATATAATTTGTGCACGCAAACTCGCAGCAGAAATTTGAGAAACTTTTTTTAACATGGTCGAATTGAATGAATTTATTTATTTTTCCATGCTAATCAAATATGATTGCGAAATCATACCAAAAGTACAGAACATGCAACAGACAAGTAAGACAAAATTACAACAACACAAATTGAACTTCTGCGTGTAAACACAAAACAAAAATTGCATAGAACCAAGCTGACGGATAAAAAGAACATCACTATCAAAATATAATCACGGAAGTAAAAATCAAAAACTCAGTTTTCAAACGTTTAAATGTAAAATTACTAAAATGATTTTATCATAAAAAATCTATCAATGATTAAGTGTAAACTATTTATCTCTCTTAAAAAATTCTGTATTGGTTGATTTTTCAAGTAACTTTTGCTGAAAAATTATTTTATCGCGAGTATTTTCTAAGAGAGTGCATCAATATGTCCGCCATTAAGTAAATTGTTCCATTAAGAAACCGGTGTTCTTTTGCAATGGAAAGAAGAAATGGGCAAGATGTCAACATGTTTTTGTTAAAACAAACACTCGAAAAATGGTATGTGAAGGACCAGGTATAGAGTAGGTAGCCTGGTGCGACAGGTATTCGAATAAAAGAAATATATAACATTTCAGGAAGGTAGGTGGTTGAATTTACGTTATACTGGTGCAATAAAAACGGGCTATTGTAGCATTTTAGAAATAAATGGAGTTGAATTAACACAGATAATGACTGAACAATTAGATATATTGATTGAAAGAATCCCATGGCAGATTCTATTGAACAAAAGGGTACAAACTAGTTAGAAGTCAGGCAATAATTACTGTAGTTTGTAGAACAGATAAATGCCTCTGGATCCCCTCAGAGGGTATCTGAGAGGTACCATATTCTGGACGCGGAATGTTAAATATAATATTTTCACCTAGCCCCTTTAATGCACATGATGATTGTTTTTATTTCAAATCTTACGTTTACACAGCCGAAGTTTTTCCTCAACAGATGTAACCGAACTATCATAACTCCATCCAACCTCACATCCAGCTCAGACTTCTCAAACTGAAGAAGTTCAGCCGACTTGTATACATACCGATATGTAATAGGCGTGAAGCTCTGGAACAATTTATTCTCCCCCAGTTACATGGAAGTGGGAGCAGAAAAAAAACAGGTGTAATGCATCACATACAGATATAAACAGCTGTCTTCGCCTGCAACCGATGCTAAATTGGAGGCTAACTTCCGCACTAAATCGTGACACGGCGCTCCATTCAACTTCCGTTTCGACACTGTATAAAATAAAAACGGGCAATAATAGAACATTCCTCCGGTTCTAAAATTAGAGGGATATGAATGGAGGAGTTGTAGGTTTTCGGCACGATCTACTTATTCATTTGGGAACAAATTAAGTGCGATTTTTATGCTTGCCTCTTCGTTAAAATGAACCACTACTGCCCATAAATCAGCATACCTTTATATGAAAGAAAGTGTTGGTATAAAGTTAATTTAGGCCATGGATTCATCTAATTGGTTTGTCACTCTAGGTCATTTTTGGACAGGAGTGCTAATTAGACCAGGCTACGAGCTTTTAGCTACGAATTAGACCCGGACTTACTTAACATGGAACCGCTACCAATACGCGTCCCTAGAGCAGGTTCTAACCCAGAGCCTGTCGTATAGAAGATCAGAACGCTAACTTATTCTGTTACTACTTGTATGAAGGAAATATGAAAATGCCAACAAATTGTTGGGCTCCATAAAAAACACCCCAACTCAAAATTTTCGAGATAGGAGTTTTTAGCTTTTCTATACCAGAATGTGGCACTGGTTAAAATCCATTAGGTAATTTTTTCTTTGCATTTATCGAGTATTCAAAAATGAAGAATATACGTATTTGGATAACAATTTATTGGAAGTTAATTTTTAAACTGTATTTAAATGCTCGTGTGAAAAAACTGGTGTTATTCTGACATTGTATGAGCTTCTAAGATATATATTGTTTTAACTTAGACTTTAGACCTTAGCAATTCAGAAACGCATCCTTTAGTCTAAATTTATATGCTCAGCATTTTAAATAATTCTTATTTTTAAATACTAAGAGTATTTTACATTTCTTATCGAAATGAAATTCCAAATTGTTGAAGAATAATATCTGTAACTAGGGGGCCTGCCCCTTGCTCGCTAACGCTCGCCAAACCCCGGAGGATTGCTTCGCAATCCTCATTGGTTCGCTGCGCGAACCTATGGTCGCTTCGCTCGCCTCAATGAAGACATGTGTCCTAGCAGAAGGGATTGTTTACAAAATATGTTACCAAAAAAAAAATGTTTTTCAAATCTAAATTTGCTGTATTACAGAAAAAATATATACAGTATCTCTAAAATCAGAATTCAAATGAAAACTTTGTGCAAATTTTGACTCGAAATGTGAGCGTTGCTTTGGAAATTGAGTACCCAGCATGTTGTCTGTGTGTACATTTTCCCAGCACTCAAACGACCCACACTTTTTCATTGAGTTTGTTGCCGAAAGTTGTAGTGCAAGCGTCTTGTTGAACTATAATTGTTGGCCCTGAAAAGGACCCTTTTTTTAATGGCCCTGAAAAGATCCTCCGCTTTCTTTGATTTCTATTATAAACTAACTGCAACAGCTCATTAAAATTTCCTTTTTTTTTTCAATAAAATTTCATCCGATAACGCTATGAATTCAATTGATACGCGAGACTTCGCGATAAACAAACAAACCGTACAGTGTTGCAAAAATGCGATTACAAATAACGTCTTTTTTGCGTGCCACGTAAGAGAATTATATATATAGATGAATTCACATAACTGAACAGATCTCTTGTTTGTTAGAATTTTCGAACGATATTATTATTATTCTCTCTCTCTCTCTCTCTCTCTCTCTCGCACTCTCCTGACACAGAAATTGGCCTTATTTTAAAACTGGCGGATGACAACAGATAGATGTAAGCAATTTAATTCAACCGTTGCGGATTTCATTCGACAATTTTGCCGCTAAGTGAGCTTTGTTTTATATGAGCTGTGGAACTGCATGATATTACTAAAACTACACGGAAGAGATATCGCCACTCTAATGAAGTTTTTCAGCAGTCTGATGACAGAAAGCAGTGAGAAATCTTGAAAATAGAAATCAGCTCTGGAAAAAACTAGGTTTGATTCAAAAATTTCCAAATCTCTTTTGAACAAGGAAAATGGTATGAAATTGAAAAAGATGCTCTGAATCTAACAGTGGCAATAATACCGTGGTGTGCTTGTTACCGTTTTTTTTAAATTAAAATAAGTATTAACACCAGTAAAAGTAAACGAAATGCTTGTATATATATTTTAAATTTTATTTCATAAAGAGGTTTAAGATCCATTTATGTCTGTGTGGATTCTGTATTCATTATAAAGGGATTGAAATGTGAGTAACGATACTTTTCGATCGATTGATATGAATAAACAATCCACAAAATGGTTTTAACAAAGTATTCCGTCAATAAAGATCTCACAAATTTTACTAGATAAGATATCTCGTCCATCGAGATCTGATCAGTTTTGCTAATGAAGGGATCTATCGGAGATACAATTACCAGGAGGGTAAAGACAACTAGATGCTGCTAGTTTGCATAATCATTCTTCTACCCAATACTATCTATGATTACTGATGATACTCATACGGTAAATTTCCTATTCCACTCTTCTATTGCCTTGATACAACCGTCCATGAACCTTCCTCAATGCATACCCGATAGAAGTGCAAAAAAGCACTATCTTATCCATTACCTTTCGCTTTTTATGTAAGAACATAGGTGCAAGTATACACCCAAGATAGATGTACCCCTGGGGGAAAATAGGTTCCCCTTACCATCACTCCGTCACGCAGAGTCCCCCTCCTCTCTCTTTTTATTCTTGTCTGTCATTTCCTTCCGCCGGCTTGCTCTTTCTGCTCTCTTCCGTCATATTTTTTACTCTCTCCAACACCCCGTGTAAATGTGTAGGTGTGATAAAAGGAAGACACTGCAAAGGCCGGGCTTTCGGCAGTGGCAGTATGCCACGAGGGCCCTACCTTATTCTGCCTTTTTTTTTTTTCCTCTTTCGAGATAATACGAAGAAGCCTGTTGCGATAGGAATCAGTTCCTTGTATATTCATATAGTCTCTCCGTGCTATATAGTTGCTACAAGTGAATGGACTGTATAATTGAAACGTATTTATCTACAAAAAATATTTTGCCCAAACAGAGGCCGTGGCTCTAACATTCCATGTGTCCATACAATTAAGTTGTTCTTCGGCATATAGGTCGACATAAAACTAGTCGAAAAAATTTTAACTGACAAAAACTTCTAAAGATATGTTTTATTGTTTCCAAATTTAGCGTCTGAATAATAAAACAAAATCCAAAGTGACTTAACCTGTCAATTAAGTAAGATATGTAGCCAAACTTATGTTGGACTGTATTGACAAAATATGTAGCCTAAGTAAGATATGTAGCCAAACTTATGTTGGACTGTATTGACAAAATATGTAGCCTAAGTAAGATATGTAGCCAAACTTATGTTGGACTGTATTGACAAAATATGTAGCCTAAGTAAGATATGTAGCCAAACTTATGTTGGACTGTATTGACAAAATATGTAGCCTAAGTAAGATATGTAGCCAAACTTATGATGTTGGACTGTATTGACAAAATATGTAGCCTAAGTAAGATATATAGCCAAAACTTTTTTCTGTGTCTCCTTCATTTATTTTTACCGCACGTAGTCCATTCATGGTTTGTTAGTCATTTCTAATTTCTAATATGTGTTCATTGTTTGAGTGTAAATGGAACTGTGCATCGATTGTCGCAGCGGCGTGGCCAAGAAAGGGGTTAAGGCAGGGCTCGAAATACACGGGTACACAGGTGCACTGTGCACATGAAAATATAATCGTGCACATAATTTTTTCCCACTAGGTGCACTCAGTGCACCTTGTGCACCTAATTTAAAAACTTAGGTGCACAAGGTGCACCTGTATTAAAAAATCTATTTCGAGGCCTGGGTTAAGGGAGTCATAACCTATCAATTGACCTGATAATTTGCAAAAATATATGTTTAACAAAGTTGTTATGTTTTGGCTCCTTTAAATGTTGTAGCGCATTTTATTTAATTGATGTATAGAGAATTTTAGACATCGGATCATTTAGAAGGTTTCTATTTATTTCTGATGGGATGTGTAGGGATTTCGGTAGTAACCCATTCTATAAAAATTTCTGTTACACTAGAGCTTTCTTGTTGATTCAGGTTTTAAATGCTGCAGTGCTAGTCAAGAAGGTATAACTTGTGTCGCCAAGTTTGGTCATTTAATCCAACTGGTTAACATGATGCATATGTATTAACATATTGGTGTGCGAAGTTATAAGTTCTAGCTTTCGCTCATATTATTTTCAAAGTAAGTAATTCATGGTTTTAACGAAAAATTCATTTTAAAGAAAACTTGATAAGTTAAGAAAATATGTTAAATTGACTTTAAGACAAATTAAAGTAAAGCTAGTCATGAATCTTTGTATTTAGTTAGTGCAATCTTAATGATTAACTGCGCAATGTTGAATCAAAAAGTATACTTTTAGGTTAAGAGCATTTTCCATGTACCATATATGAGTGAAGTAACACTTGGCGAAAAAGTTAAAAGCACGAATTTTATCCATTTATACTACTGTATCCTCCTTTTATTTATTTTTTTAGTAGTTCTTTGGCTTTATTTTGAGCAGGTTCTCTTTATGTTTGAAAGAACGTTTACTACAAGAGCATTGACAAATTAAGAAGTCAGAGTGAAGAGGGAAAACTAAAGCGGAAACGGCTCTAGAGTTGCGCTTTTTTATACGAGAACTGAATTACAGTGACCAAGGCGGGTGGACAGGAAATGATATGGAACCACTAAAAACTATCCGTGAAGAATTCAATTGGTCTAAAAAAGTAGCCGACTTAACGCAAATGAAACAATGATTTTCTCGGCAGATTCAGCATGTTTCGACACCCACACGAACTTAACAACTTCCTAGCTACTCAAGTGTCAAGAGAATGGTGTTTTATTATTCCACTGGTTTTTTATATGTATTCGGAGCACCAATTTCCTTTTTCATCTAGCATGCCCTTCCCGGTTCTACTTCATTCACTTCAAGATGGTGGATTCTTTTTACTTTTTTCACTTCGATTCTTTAAAATCTCTTCCACTTTTTATAAGGCTGTGTGAACTTTGTTCGAAGGCCGTTCTTTCTTAAAGCTCGCTCAGAGGACGGCATCTTTTCTTTCTAGCTTCAAACTTGTCTTTATGTTAGTCTTTATTTCATGGATCTGAAAGATTTCGTGTTTGATAAATACTTCGATACGCTTACAGTTTGTGAGGTAAACTGAAAGCAATGCATGAGAAATCACTGGAAAGAACATATGTGGTCTGAAGATTAGGTGAAATTGTATCGATAAAACTGGCGTGATAAAACTTATTAAATGCTTGCATATAATTACAGGCTGAATAAGTACCTAGACTATTTGGAAATTTACTGCTTGCTCTGCGTCTGGCGAAATGCGGGATGCAATTTAAAATTTGTAAAGATTGTTATTTAGATTCATTTGTGTCGATTTTTCGTATAACAGCGTACAAAACAATCATCTCGCTTTATATTTACAGTATATCCTTTCTATAACAAACATACATAAATATGTACATTTTTCAAAGTAAAAGTTTAATTCTGTACTCAGATGGCAAAATGCTATAAGTCACTTTTCCCAAACAATTAATTGACTAAGTCCCATATGGAATCTTTTTTGTTAATGTTTAGAAGGTGGCAAAATGTCGGAAGTCTTTTTCTTTCAGTTTATGAGAAAACAAAGGTGAGAAAATTGTAATAAATCAAAAACCAGAGAACCACATTTTGAATCTTGAATATTAAAATTGCTGTCACGAAAAATTAAAAAAGTAACTTATAACATTTTGCCATCTGAGCACAGGATTTACCTCTAGGATATAAGAAATTAAAACTCCTATTGTGTAGAAATTCAAATAAAGGTTCAACTAGCTAATTGTGACTCAATACTTTATCCATTATCATCTGAAATTCCTAGTTCAAACTTTTTATCTGCATTAAAAAATTTATTCTTTTATTTTAAAACGAAAATACATGTTAATCTTATGTATTAATGCAAATAGCAAATATTCTCATCAATTTCAGCATAATAAAGAACTTACTTTTACGCGTTTCGCATATTTTTATAGGGTCGATAGTGAATTGATATACATGTAAAGGTATGCTACAAAGGTTGCTGTTCATATAATCTCGAATGCAGAGGCTTGCAACTTTATGAGAAAATATACCAAGTGTCTTTGTTACCAATGAGAAGAATTATCTATTACTTCTCTTAATTCCAACGGCATAGTCATTGTTGCAAAATATACCACTAAAATACTGAAAAACAAGAGGATGGTTTTAATATCTCAGAAACAATCTCAAATGACAACTGCTTTGGGTTTGGAAACCATCGGATCATAGCAAAGAAATTTAAGCCGCATCCAAATCCTATTCAGTAAATGTTATTACCCTTTTACATTTTCAAAAGAAAATCACATTGAGGTAATTTACTTAAGTGTAAAGGAATTCAGCGTCGAAGAAAACAAATATTATAGAAAAAATAGTATTATCCATGAGAGGTAAATGTAACACGACTTTTTTTGCTTAGATACAATCAAATAAGGGAATCAACATTAGGTTACTATGACATAATGCTCCATGAAAGACACGTTCTTTCTTTCATGTAAAAAATAAAAAGAGACTACGTCGCTTCACTTCAGTTTAATCCTTAAAGTTCAAACCGAAATAATAGTGGAGAGCCGGTAATCTATTCAAAAAGAAATGAAACTTGGTGCAAGTGTCTCGGTTATCAGATTATGATAAAAAGGCGATATATTCTTGCACACTATCCAGAACCGTACTGAGAGGGGTGAGCAATTTCAATACCAAATAGGAAATGCAATATGTCTCATATCAGAAATCAAATTGGTGTCTGCCACCTCACACATTCGGAGTCAAAGTGAAATTTTTATTCGACATCATTTTTTATTGGCACCCCTCCACGTACTTATTGCCACTGCTGCTTTTTGCTCGTGCACCTCAACAGGCCTTGTCGATCCCGCACCCCGTGTTCGGCCAATAATTACTGTCGCTGCTTGTCGCGAGCCCCACCCCTGTGGATCCACCCCCAGGGTTGGGGAACGTGCGAGAATGTCTCTGAAATTGCTAGGGGCCAGGTGCAAAGCGATTTGTTAATGTCGAGGGAGCTGCAGCTGAATTCCTCATAAGACGTTGTGGACCAATTGCTTTAAATAGTTGTTTTTCTGGAATCTTGTTTCCCTATCGTAGATCTTTGTCTACAGCAGACGCTGTTGTCTTAATTTTCTCTAATGTGTGAAGTGAATACAGTGGTATCTGCCAACTGAGTACATGAGTTATTGGCGGCCTGGTCGGTTGTATGAAATTCCTAGATAGTAGCTGATTTATTACTAGGGGAAGAAGAAACCAATTACGTTTAGAGTATAACCTCCTTATTAAATGTGTAAATCCCAATATTCCTTAAACGGGTAAATATCAAATACCTATTCAATAGGGTAGATTCTTGAAAGGACCCTGTATGTAATCCCCATTTTCGTTTTAAAGCTTACAAATATCTGCAAAATGTACAAGCGTAGTTGAAGAAGTTGTGTCACTTTAATTTCGAATTCGAATGGCATCTTCAAGGCCGTTCCTGGATTGTGTTCTGACATGCCCGTCGTCAGAAAGAAATGGGGGCAGTCAAAATATATCCCTGGTATGCCTCCAATTTGTAACAAAAAATGTTTTAAGTTCTTACGATTTTGATTCGACACACGTGAATCAGCATATCTTATACAACTAAAATAATATTTCTTTAGATGAAGTATATGCAACGGGGAACTAGACGTGATTTATTTTTATTAAAGTTAAACGTGTTTTTGCGAAGAAAGGTGTACTGATGATGCCAAAGGAACTTGGTCAGAAAATTGCAACGCTTTTTAAAAAATTTAATTGAATGCTAAATTCAACTACATGATTCATTTCTTGTAATAGTTGAAAAGCCTGCTAATTGGCTCTTAGACTGATTTGTAAATGGGGAAACAGTATCTTCTCTACAAACTGTGTGCGAATCTAAAAAAACATAAGTACCTCGGTTTCAGAAGTCTGATGCTCAATCGATTTCATACTTCAAGATTGATCTAGAGCTTTAACGTACACTTGTTCAATCATTTTGTCAAATGTCGCGTGTGAAACTTTTTCAACAGTTTTTGAGGATGGAAATGGACGTTTTCCTACTTTCTAGATTGGCATTGGTGACAAAATTTTCGGCAAAACTTATATTAAACAAGACTGCATAATAAATATATCATTTAAGCGTTTATATTTTAAGTGTGCATTAAAAAAAACGTGATGTAAGAACATTAATATAAAGTAAACTATTTATTAGTTGAGTATGTCTAGATAGGTTAGTAGTAGATAGTAAATAAAAGTATTTAAACAATTTTATTTATCAGCGAAATTATTACTTGCAAATATTGAGTCACCATCAGACATTGGTGGACAAAACACACATAAAAAGTACAGTATATTTTAAGAAGATAAAATCTGAATTTAAAGATAAATAATGAAAATATTTTTTTAAGATACGCAGTGGCCAGACAATTCTCATGAATTCCTACGGCTTTAAGCTTTATTGAAACACGAGGTGTTTACAGAAATGTGAGATGCCTATCGTTCGCGAGTGGTTAAGTAATCTAAATTTTCCCTTCTCCGGCTGTAGCGACAGTTGCTTCAACAGAGCCATCTGAAAAAAGTTTCGATCATCGGAAAGTTCTGGTGGCAGTGGCACAAGTAAACCTTCCTCCTGTATAAACCCGTTACGGCCCAGTGATTTTGTTTTTGCATAGTGTGTATTTAGAAATTTTAATTACGTTCCTTTAGAGCGAGAGAGGTTGACACTAATATTTTGTTCGCACATAAACATAACATAAAACACGTTCTCCTCACTTTTTTTAACGTTAGGTGCGCTGCGTGCACCTGGCGGGAAAAAGTTAGGTGCACAATTTTATTTTCATGTGCACAGTGCACCTGTGCACCCGGGCATTTCGAGCCCTGACATAAACTAAACCTATCCTTAGGGAATTTTTTTTGCATTTCACAACGGACAGGTTATCCAACTCATTTAGTGTGAATAATATAATGGTTCAATACATAATTACAAAATTGCTATTCCAGACAGACATGCATATTAAATTGGGAAAATTACTGAGGAACTATTTAAAACCCAAATTTCTGCGTCTAACTTAAATGGGTCTTATCTCTCTTTTCGTCGACTTAAAGCAGAAACATTCAGTAACAAAACAAAAATTTTAGTGCATGTATCAACAGACTAATTATTAGTTTTTGAGGACAAAAATTAAAAATTACAAGCATTTTGACAGTGTGTGTGTGTGTGTGTGTGTGTGTGTGTGTGCGTGCGTGCGTGCGTGCGTGCGTGCGTGCGTGTGCGTGCGTGCGTGCGTGCGTGCGTGCGTGCGTGCGTGCGTGCGTGCGTGCGTGTGTGTGTGTGTGTGTGTGTGTGTGTCCAAATTCTTTTAAAACATTACAACATTGCAATGTATTTTTCATCATGAAAATCAACAGTCTCCAAAAAAATGTCTGCTCTTAATCTCAATTTCCCTCTTAACCGGCGTTTTGCTCTTTCTTAAGCATTTATTCCTCTAAACATAACTGTGTTCACATTCACCGCCGGTATCAAATAATAATCTCTCTCAATTTTATATCACATCAACAGAATATCGCTCTGTGTCTGCGATGACAATGATCAAACAATTCATGTGTCAGTACTTCATTCCGCATACATTGCAACCTTCTCTCTTGCCTAAACTTGGGCATTATATCGCTAATGTGTTCCTACGCTCCCTATTCCTTATACGTATGTATGCTCCGTTTATTAGATTCGGATTGTGGCCTCAACGTTTGGACTGCATACTGATTCCCTTTCAGCATTTTGTGCAGGAATTTCATCTCATTTATATTACCGTCATTCGATAACCTTCAGATATCCCGGGACTGCACACTTATCTAAATATCCCGCCCTAATCTCTAGAGATATTGCGGACTCTCTTCATATATTGGTTAATGGATTTATGAGCTTGAGTATATAGTCATAAATCTGTGGATATTATGTGTGTATGGATGGTTTATTTGGACGGCATTCTTCCTACTATCATTGCACAATGTCAGTGTCTAGCTCAACGCGTGACTGGCATTTTGAAAGGATGTTTGGCTTACGAAATAAAAGTCTTTGGAGAAGATCCCTTTGTTTAATCTTGTAAGACTAGACTTCATCAACTTCTTAACCCCTCCAAGTGATTTCGGCGATACATCTCGTCCATTAAGATTCGGTTCTTTTCCCTAATGACGAGATATCTCGTCCATCACGGTTTGGTCAACTTTACTGATGGCGAGATACCTCGTCGAGTCAAAACTGGAGGGAATATAGATCAAGGCAATAAAAACAAAGTGTCACTAGAGCTGGTGAAAATTTGGAACAGGTTTTTGGCAGCAGATGCTGGCCATTATCGTGTGTATGTGTTGTGTGCGGGAGGCAGATTTCCATACAATCATTAACCACTAGGATCGTCAATACGATAATATAAACTCCATCTACCCCCCTCCTCAAATATGTCTTCAGTTTTATCGCAAGTGGTAATTTGAAGTATCTGTTTCGTTTCTGAGTGCCCCCAAATGTCTCATATATTTTGCTTCTCTTTGAATTACGATATCTAGTGTAGGCAGGTATGTAGGTAGGTATTTTAATTATCGTCACACTGGACGTCACATTAGGCTATTGGTAACTTTCCGGTATCAATGCCGATGGACCATGGTCAGATGCGATGTCAACACTCGCCACTCTCCAATTTTCCACACCACGCCAACGTGAAGAGGTTTGAAGCCCTAAGCTATTTTACTTTCAACAGCTCCCACATACACGACGATCTTTGGGTGAATAGAATTTTGAACTCACAGCTCTATCAGCCGGGTTATGCGGAGAATGCAGAATTCAGAATTGTTCATTTTCTGCTTGCTTCAAGATCTTATCGCAGGTTGAAAAGCAAAATTTATCTCAGTTAAAAAATAAATTCTTTCGTATTGTCTGTTTCGATAAAATAGTAAAATTTCTACTAATCGAAATAAAAATGTGCATACGTTTCCTTAAATTTATAAATAACTTACGAACACAATTAAAGTTCAGTGAGACTAACTTTATATCGTTAGAACCCCTATTCTCAATTATTCGTTAATCTTCGACAGTTTTAAGATGACAGTAATTTTTTTACAAGAAAATTATTGATGGTTTGTTGGATTTTACGGTACATGAACCATATTTGTGAGCATGCACGAAACACAAGACAAACTTTTTCAAACAATTGGACACTCACGGTAAAGGTTTTACTGACACATAAGTGGTCAGGTTACGTCAAGTTACAGGTATCGAACCTGCGCTGCCTACAACTCGTATGTTGTTAGCGCTGTGGGCAAATCCACCAAGCCATAATGGTCCCTAAAGTTGTTGATGGACATGCATTGTTGGTAAAACGTATAAATGACGTGTATAAAAAAATGAGTTTTAAAAAGTAAAATAAGAATTTAACATATGCTGCTACTTTGCTCATTGCACACACGTGTTGAAGCACTATATTTCTCATATATTCTATAGGAATAAAAACAGGAAAGGGGGACTTTGTTTCCGAAAATTCTTTTGAAACCTCAATGAAACTGCTTCGGTCCGGTGTATTTTGAATTCTAAAGGTTCTTCCGTGCCCCCTATTTGTAATATTCAAACATCCCCTCTCAAATGCAATCGAGGTGTGTCCATCCGATTCTTGCATCAATAAAATGCCACGAACTTAAGGGAGTGTGATACCGCTGCGGGCTGGATGAGACCCAAAACAAAGAAAATAAAAAAGTGCTCTTTCACGCAGAAGCTCTTTCATATCCAATTCCCCTGATCCGATCTCTGTCATGCACCCCATCTCCGCGTCCCTTGTCCAGGTCCGCGACCCCCTGTTTGATCGACAGGAGAGGAGGGGTAGGCTCCGGTTTGTTTGGGTGCAACGGGGGAGGTAGGGTCCTGTTTCACCCTACCCATCTGCTGCGTGGGCGAGATGCGATTTGCCGTGTTATCGATCTGTTGTTCCCGATACTGGGTTAAATTTCGGATCATCTTTCCGATAAGGGCTATGGGAATATGCACATCGATTGGCGGTTGTGTCGAGGAAAAACGTGGGAAACGCTGGGTTGTTTGGAGGAATTTCGGAAATTACATTTGCATGACGATACAATGTGCATCGTATTGCTGGGAAGAGGTTTGGACATGGTAATCGAGCGGGAGAAAGATTGTAGCTGAATTTCGAGGATATGCAGAATTTCCATCCGCCTGTTTGGAAAGACGTGAGAAATACTAGTGCAATTTCGTTCGAGATATACTTCCCCTGAAGGTGACTTTCTGTGCTAACAACCTTGCAAAGGAGGCTCACAGTCATGGGAGTCGCCGTGGCTCCGAAGATGCACTAGCAACCTGAGAGTTCTAGGCGGCGCAGTTTCCGTTTCTCTCTGGGCGTATATCGCTCTGCTGTGACAGTTAAGTCCTTCCTTGTGTATGTCGACACACTTGATATTGTTTGACGCAGCTTGGCCTGGTATGGCCATTTTGAAGTAAAAAAATTCTACCCAAACAATCACATATGTGGATGTTTGATTTTGACTCTTGAAACCCATGCTAGAACACAATTCTTTAATGTAACCAGAGACATGGTCGCTTCGGAAATATATGCTGAATGTGTACTTCTACGTAGTTGGAAAAAAAATAGGGGTGGCTCAAATATAATATCACGGCAGGCCTTCAGTCTTAAATAAACATGCACGGCAATACATTTTCGGATATGAACTTATTAGTTACTTGTAAGAGAATAAGATCAGAAAATCATGCTTTTGCTAATACTTATTCGTTATCTGTTGGTACTTTCGTGATTGCAATAAAAGGTACTTAGAAATTTGCATATTTTGCACTTTAGATGAGAATATTTAAAAAGAACTCGTAAAGGAAAAGGATATTTTTGGGGAGTGCCCACGGAGCTTAAATCCTTATCGAAAAGATTTTGGAATCGGAAAGCCGTCAAAAATACATGATGAAACCTAGTTATATCAGAGAAAATCGACGCTTCGAAAATCCCAAAGCTGGAATATTCGTCTGTTGTCTGAAACAAAAAAAATCTTTAATCGAATTACTCATTTAACTACTAGGCAACCGGGAAAAAGAAGACAGGACCGTCGAAATTATTTTTTGAAAACGTACTTAGTGAAGGGTGTTTTTTTAGACAATCGAATGTTTTCCAGCAGAGGAGTGCGACTTTCTGGGGTTTGCATGTGGACATCTCATAACTCGGGAACGGCCCCGGACATGGATTTACATTCTTGAGTATTCATTGAACGTTTATACAGGGTGGTCCCGAATTCATGGTACAAACTTTAATGGTAGGTACAGGACATTGTAACAATGATTTATTGTATAGGAATGTATAGTCGCAAGTGACGCGGTGAGGCGAAAACAGGGGAAATAACGGCCGAAAGGAAAAACAAAGATTTTATTGAAAGCGTTGTTGACAAGTGTCATGTTTACAGTAATTGTTCAAAATTGCGTCCACCAGTATCGATACATGCTTGACAGCGTCGGTGGAGCGATTGGCGTACACGTTCAAAGATGCCTGGTATTTCACGCACACCTGCAGCAGCTACAGATAAGCGAGCGACGAGATCCTCATCTGAGTCAACTGGAGTCTCATAAACAAGATGCTTTAGATGTCCCCATAAAAAGTAATCGAGGCTCGATAAATCGGGAGATCGGGGTGGCCAAGGGACTGGTCCACCACGCCCAATCCATCGAGTACCAAACGTGGCATTCAGGTAATTCCGTACATCAATGCTGAAGTGTACTGGCGCCCCATCGTGCTGAAACCACATGCGGTTACGAATGGCGATCGGAACATCATGCAGCAGTTGTGGTAACACTTCTTTCAGAAAAATAAGATAGCTTCCGCCAGTGAGCCGCGTGGGTAGTAAGTATGGGCCAATCAAAAAGTCGTTCACAATACCAGCCCACACATTAATACTGAAACGTTGTTGAAACGCATGTCGACGCGTTGCATGTGGATTATCGGTTGCCCACACATGGTAATTGTGCGCATTAAAGACACCCTCGCGTGAAAATGTCGCTTCATCTGTAAATAGCACATAATCTACGAAATCCGGCTGCAACGCACATTGCTGCATCACCCACAGGCAGAAGTTCACGCGGCGAGGATAATCTGCCGGATTCAATGCTTGTACTTTCTGAAAATGGAAGGGGTGTAAGCGATTTTCGTTTAACACTCTGCATACAGTCTGATGACTCACACCTACGTCACGCGCAACAGTTCTTGTGCTTGACTCGGGTCTATCAGCCACAATGTTCAAGATGCTTTCTTCCAGCCTTGGAGTGCGTACAGCTCTTACTCGACCAGCGCCATGTCTGTTGACGTCGAACGCACCTGTTTCACAAAGTTGACGATGTAACCGTTGAAAAATTCTATGATCCGGCATTCGTCGATCAGGATACTCCGCGCGATACATTCGTAACGCAGCTCTGCCGTTACCATTTGCACGGCCGTACATGTAATGCATGTCTGCTTTTTCTGCATACGTAAAGTCACCCATCGTCTACGGCAGCACAATTGTGAATGGCGCTTTTCCCTACTGCGATGCATCATGTTCAACAGCGGCTAGACATCTACTGCCCTCTACCGGCAATGATACCAACCGATCACTCCATTTCTCTTTCCTTTTATTTCCCCTGTTTACGCCTCACCGCGTCACTTGCGACTATATATTCCTATACAATAAATCATTGTTACAATGTCCTGTACCTACCATTAAAGTTTGTACCATGAATTCGGGACCACCCTGTATATATTTTGTCCTTTGTTGGATTTAAGGGGCCAAACCAGAGGTTCATATGTAGACTTCCAGAACGAAGAGGTTACAAATCTAGCTTTTGGTCTAGATATTTATCATTTTGTGATTGTTTTATTACATTTCTGTTCAAAAAGTGTGTAGTAAAAATATCGAAATGTTTGGAATAATACAATAGATGATTGCATTATATAGTGTGTCACAATAATATAGCCATCCTATGAACTAGATTAATGGTACATAGCACGCGTGGAAAATGTCTGTCATGGAAGTTTGTTTGCTCATATTAATGCTTCAGGAAATTAAATGTCAAGAGATAGATGTGTACGAATTATATAACACCGCATATATGACTTTATAAGATTATATTTCAAACTTCGGAAAATTGAATTCCAATACAAAAACGATTATTCTAAAAAGGAATCGTTAATGCTTTTATAGTTTTCTTCTCACAGTTCGTGATTTTTGACTCATTATTTTGAAATTCGCAGAACAAATACGTGTTGAATGGTACGGTTTTTTTTTTGTCTTGCTACAGATATTATTATTTGAGGTATTGGTTATCAATTTAGAAATTGTATTGAGCTTCCTTGAGTTTTCATTGAACTACAGTTAACGGTTGCTTACATCTTGAGTTTGAAGAACTTAAAATAATACAAAAAGGAATATTTTCCAACGGTCTATGTTTTCTTTTTCTAGCTTCAAAACTCGTCCTTACCTTTCTAGTTTTGTTGATTTTTCATCAATTAACCGTACTTACAAAGCATACTTTTATTCCTATAGAAATGGTCAAAATTATCATAGTAAATAAGAGCTATAAGGTTTGAAGAATTATTCCATTTGTGGTAATATGTACTCGAAATCTATTTGATAACATCTGCAGTTTGTGAATATTCGTCAACACAAATCACCACAGAAAATGGATTAAAAATCAAAGGTAATCGATCTTTCTGTCATTTTCATTCCTTGTAATACCTTATGTATAACATGTACTCTCAGGTTTCATATTGATATTTAGAGAATATGCAAATAGGAACACTCAAAAGAATGGAAACCTAACCCAAATAAATCAGCTTAGTAAATGTATCCATATTCCCATAAACCTACCTTCGATGTATTAGTTCATGCTTGGTGTTGTTAACTGAACGACCCACGTGAATGGTATCCCAATATAAAGATAATGCAAGCGTAAGCTCATCTGGAGCAAATTCAATTTGGGCATTGTTTATCAATGGAAAGACGATATTTGCTGGGCCATAGCACATTCCCGTAATTGCTTTCGAAATCCCGAGTCCATCCCAGCATAAACTCCACTGTATGTAAACTCAGCTTTTAAATAAATATCTTTAATCGAGGCGGAAATAAAAGTATTCAAAGGTCTGCGGCACGAAGTCAAACTGAGTTAAACTCTTTTATCAAGCAGTCCTCTGGAATTCTCTGTCATGTAGCTGAATAAAACGTTATTTCGCGAATTATTCGGGACTTCGCGAGAAGTCGATTTCCGTTCTGCCGGTATGGTCCGTTTCGCGTTAAGGACCCAACTGTCGTTTATTCCGACTGGAGTTACCTGGAGTTTAGATGTTCTCTCATAAATTGTTATTTTAGCAACTGTACTGAATGCGAATTGATTCCTGCGAATAATAATTTGAGTTTTGGTTGAAATAAAATGCTGTAATTGCCTCTCTAGGATTTTTGGAAGATTTTCCCAATGTTCTTGAAAACAGAGTTCTTGAACAAGACGACATTCGATGGTTTTAAAAGAAAATCGAATTTTTACTGTGTTTCAATATTTAAGAAGGTATTTTGAATAATTAAACTTTAATTCCAAACTGAAATAAAATTACTTTGCATGGTTGGGCAGGGGGTACGTACTATGTGTGGAATCTAAGAGGTACAGTAACAACAAATAATCACTAGTTTTAAAGATTCATTCTCGTTACAGAATAAATACTGGTAAATGTTCACATGTGTTTTTGCCCTGACGACACCCAAAAATAATTTTGCAGCACTTCTTATTTCAAGTGTTTCGCAGATTTAGCAACATGAATGTACTGTGTGATGATAAATGTTCTCTAAGGTATTTTTGTTAAAATGTAATGTGTGTGTGTGTTTAAATTTAAGCTCGTACTAATTTGTAATTCACTTCTATTGTTTGAAATTGTGAACTAAAACAGGAAATACTTTTATCTTTCCCTTCAATTTTTATTTTCAGCAAAGTATAGTAAAGTACAACACATTTCAAGATATGTACCTGATAAAAAAAAGTTCAGTGTTACAGATTTTTCAACGCCTTGAATATGAGTTTCTTAGTTTGTTTATTGTACTTTCTAAAGGAACCGTTCGTTGGGGACAACTTGAGAATGTGGAATGCAAAAATAATGCATGTAATGTGAAAATGCACGTATTTGCTTGTACAATATGACATCTGTGAATTTCTTCCATCCATCTCTTTTTTTAAAGAAACCTTTCTTGTACCTTTGGTATTCCTCTATTTTCTCCAGATTCCTTTGCACAAAGCGTGGTTGTTCTTTTTAAAACCTGGATTGCCTTGTGGTGTAAACGAATAGTACTGCCGTCTCAAATATTTCCTGACAGTGTCATTTTGGTGTGGTAGCATTCCTAAGGATATAAAGTCTTGGTGACAGGAACTTAAATGCAAAAAAATGTGTCATGATTATCATTCTATTCTTGAATAAACTATTAGCTTATTTTCACTAAATGTCATGATATGCAAAGATATAACCAGAAACTTTTTACAATCACTTCTTGTATTTTACTTTTACTGCACATGCATTCGGTATGTAGTTGATATACATGACCTTTGACAATATATACGGTATTATTGCTATAAATTTGGATCGAAGAGATTTGTATTTCTCTGTAAGAAATTCAACGCATATCACGCGCATTAACATTTAATGTGTTAATTATGTGTGTTGTGATTTCTTAGAGAAAAGAAAATTTATTTTCTAAATTAAATTCTGTAATAAAAAGCGTTTACATTTCAAGCGTCTGCTTAATTATAAACATCACTATGATTTACTCTTGATATGAAAGCTCAAATGCTTTGGAACAATAAACAGGAAAACCATTTGTTAATAATTGGAACTATGTTAAATTTAACAAAACAGTTTTAGTGACTGGTTTCTGTTTGTACTAAATAAACTAAAAATCTGATTTTAGAAAGTGTTAAAATTTATCCTTCTCGAAAATAGGAGATTCAATAGTTCCTTTGTTGCATCTCTGTAGAGAATAAACTCATTTTCACTAATGTACAATTAATTTTAAAATGCCATTTATACCAAAATAATTGTGATCTTTTATGCTGAGACAGACAAATTTACAAATTACATCGAAAGAAGAATTTTTCTACCTGTCAATAACCTTTTCAGATGAATTTTAAACTTTAGTTTAATGTATCTCAATCTTTGGATCTATCTTATGTTTTAAGAAAATGCAAATAGTTGGTAGAACATCTGTTATTCTTGGATCAAACAATATATCAATTTCTACAGAATCATCCATAACACATGCAGAGTACGCTGAACTCGGTCTCTAAAATGTTTTTAATACTTACAAAGACGAGTTCACTTCTTTTAAAGATAATCTGTAAAACAAACAACACGAACAATGTTGTAAAACAAACCTGTTGAACTTGCTAGAAATGAAATAGGATTTTGAACTGACGAACGTTAGAAAAGGTTAAATGATAAACAATCCCATCAGAAACCGGAAGATAATCTCTGAAGTTTACAAACAGATATGACAAAAATGTCACGAAATGCTGTTGAAATTAGAAAAATTATTTCATCTTTTGTTAGAAGTACAATCCTTGGCTTTGAATATTTTTATGAATAAGAAAACTAGATTTGTTTATAAGAAATAGTAATTTCATAACAGAATAAGTAGTCTAACAAAATTATTTTTATACAAAAATATGTGTTAAGATTTTTATTGTAAAGCACACATATCTGTTGCGGGTAAATAAATATTGAGTCCGCTATTAAGACCAAGTTTAACATTTCCAGACCAAAGTTACACTCAATGCCCCCAATGTGATTTTTCCATCCGCATCTACACACCAAGATTTCAATCTACCGAACGTTTCGTAAGAACTTAAGTGATTAGCAATGTAAAATTAAACTAAAATAATCGTAAAAATACAGGTATATATTGAAGGGGAATAAAGATTGAGCCGAAGACCAAATTCCACTCTCATTGACCCAAGTTACATTAAGATTATAAACTAACGAGCATTAAGCTAAACTTTAAATGCTTAAATAAATCGGAGGTTATGTTAAAAATAGCAGATATGCGTTGAATGGAAATCGTACTAAAGATCGATATAAACACTTACTGCCTAAATCACAAGACCCACAGTCTGCAATGACTTTTTGCACTTCTAAGATTTTCACGGAGATTTAGTATAGAACGTTAATCAAAAGTATAAATGATAAACTATGCCAAAAGATACTGGAGTAGTCGTAAAATACCAGTTGTACATTTGGTGTTGCTGGTATCCATTGAAGGGAAATAAAGATTGTGCCAGAAACCAAATTTCACGATAGCTACCACAAGTTGGACACATTGTGTACAAGTAATTCCATTCCTACATACATTAAGATTATAAACTAATGAGCATTAAGTTAAAGTTTAAATGCTTAAAGAAATCGGAGGCTATGTAAAAAATAACATATATGCATTTTTTCTCCAGTTGTTTCCTACTTATCAAAGTTTCTAAACTAACAAAGATGTAAATGTTTAAATACTACCAGGGCAGTTGTGAAAAACAAGGGTATACGTTCGACGGAAATCGAACCAAAGACCAAATTCAACTCTTACTGTCCAAAGCTGCCCCCACTATCTCCAATGCTTTCTTGCTCAACTAAGATATAGTATCGAGCGTTGTGTAAAAGTTTAAATGATAAACAATGTCAAAGTAAATGGGTTGGTTTGGGGGGTTTTATGGCGCAAGGGTCATATTTTACACATATTATACTAGATTATTACATATATTATACTAGACACAGGAAAGGTAATTTAGAGTAATAGACACACACACAATGAAAGTTTTGATGACACAGAAGTGGGAAAAACACCCAGGGAGGAATGCACCTATACCACCGAAAAAAACTTATAATCGAACCCATAGCACCTACAACTCAACTATAACTCAGGCAGCAACTCAAGTTTGCTAGTGCAGTGGACATACCCACTGAGTCACAACGGATCCTAAAACAAACGAGGGTATGGAAGTCTTTGAAGAAAAATAAAGATTGAGCCTAAAACCAAATGCTACACTCTCTCCCCAAAATTGCATCCATTGTCTCCCGTGGTTTCTTGCTCATCTAAAAATTAGTATAGAATGTTCTGTAAAAGTTTAAATGATTTACAATGTCAAATGAAACGTTGCAAATCGCAAAACACCAGTTGTATGCTCGTCATTGCAGGTATCAACTGAAGACTGAGAGCTGAAAACTAAGTTCCACACTCGCTACACCACTGTCTCCAGTGATTTCCCGCTGATCTGTCGGTTCCCTCTTGCATACCAAGTCCAATTAATGAACGTTTTCGGTCGGAAATCGTCAACAAGTTTACAGCCCTTCCCTCCTTCTATAAGATAACTCCAACGTCCTCTATCTTCAATTACTTGGGGATTTCACAGCTCAGCGGTTCTCTTCGAGGAGCAAACACCCCTTCCCCTTTCAAAACTCCTTCCCTTTACCGGCAGGCTCTTCGCCTGGCTTTTCAACAAGAATTTCGCCTGCCTAACTTCCGACTTCTTCACAGAAGTGTCGGAGATCGGCCTTGCAAGACGGAGGGAAAAAAATCTCACGGCGGTCTTGGTCTGGGAGAACTCTTCGCTCCTGCTCGTCTTTCATTTGCATTTTTAAAAGGAAAGCAAGTGGAAGAGATTTGATATTAAAAATGTTTCTGGGGGGAGCGTGTTTCCTTCTTTCCCCCTCTTGGAAAGTGCTTCGAATTAAAAAGGGTTAGGTTTAAGTGACGGAAGGAGGCTTTTTTATGGGAATTTATGGCTGCTGCTAGTTGGTTCTTGACTGAATTCCTGAAATGAAACAAGGTAAAAGCACTGAGAATTTTCTTTGCTGCAATGAACATAAATGCCTTATTATAATTTTGTTTCTTTATATCTGTGGTGTGTTGTTTAAATTTAATTTCTATAAAACCAGGAACAAACCTAAAGAAAACAATCGGGTGTTTTATATTCATGTTCGCTTGCCTTTGATGTCAACACTAACCCCGCAGATGTTATCACGCTTATATCCATTCTGAAAACAACAGTCTGTGTAACTTCTAACCAATTTTGACCTTATATCCACATAATTTTTCCTGTGATTCTTTGAATCGATATATATATAGTTATGTATTCTTCGTGTGTGTTGCGAGGTTAAAGCAATATTACTTTCATCGGAATTCTCGTGACGTCTCAAAGGGTTAAAAAATTTGCTTTAAGGTTTAGCGCATATTGCTTCAGGAACTTATAAACTCTAACTTTACCATGAAATAAAACCATTTTTTGTATCAGCAAGTCCATTGTACCTCATACTTTTTCAAAATTATATTGGCATCTTGTTCGTCTCAAGTTTTGGAAGAGAGTATTACGGGGGGTAGGACATAAGTCTGGATACTGATATCAGTTATACTTCTCAATCAATTTAAAGAAAATATAAAAATATATCTGATACTAGGGGGCCTGCCCCCTGCTCGCTAACGCTCACCAACCCCCGGAGGATTGCTTCGCAATCCTCATTGGTTCGCTGCGCGAACCTATGCTCGCTTCGCTCGCCTCAATGAAGACATGTGTCCTAGCAGAAGGGATTGTTTACAAAATATGTTACCAAAAAAATGTTTTTCAAATCTAAATTTGCTGTATGACAGAAAAAATATATACATTATCTCTAAAATCTGAATTCAAATGAAAACGTTGTGCAAATTTTGACTCGAAATGTGAGCGTTGCTTTGGAAATTGAATACCCAGCATGTTGTTTGTGTGTACATTTTCCCAGCACTCAAACAACCCACACTTTTTCATTGAGTTTGTTGCCGAAAGTTGTAGTGCAATTGTCTTTTTGAACTATAATTGTTGGCCCTGAAAAGGACCGTTTTTTAAATGGCCCTGAAAAGATCCTCCGCTTTCTTAAATTTCTATTATAAACTAACTGCAACAGCTCATTAAAATTTCCTTTTTTTTTTTTTTTTTTTTCAATAAAATTTCATCCGATAACGCTATAAATTCAATCGATGCGCGAGACTTCGCGATAAACAAACAATCGTACAGTGTTGCCAAAACGCGATTGCAAATAACGTCTTTTTTGCGTGCCACGTAAGAGAATTATATATATAGATTTTTAATGCATTTCCTCTTGTCGTTTTTGTAATGGTACCTACATAATTCAGTTTAAAAGTTTATCACAATTGGTATCCTTATGATTCATAGAGCAAGATTAGTTCGCGATGATAATTTAATTTGTTGTATTAACACAAAAATTGCCAACCTCGCTAAAAAAATTGCCTACTTTAGATAATGTTTGGTCGTTGAATGCAGTTAAGGATAGTTTTGTCAGAAAATCTACGAATAAAATCTCAAGAATATTATTTGAATACATTATAGATATGTGAATACAGTATTGATATGTGAATACAGTATTGATATGTGAATACAGTATTTATATATGAATACAGTATAAATATGTGAATATACAATTCAGATATGTGAATACAGTATAAATATGTGAATATACAATTCAGATATGTGAATACAGTATACATAGGAACCATGGTTTAGTTACAAAACCAACTTACATAGACATAATACTGTCTTACTTCAGACGGACTATAGTTATTTGAAATTATAGAATAGCCTATCATTGTTCAAACTATTGTCGCAGCTTGTCCGTCTAGGGACCTTGTGCCATAAATCTAGAAAATCCAAACCAACGCATGTTTAAACCAACATGCCCTGTAAACCAACGTCTATAATACAATAACACATTTCACTGGTTTTGTTTATAGCGACGCAGAAGAAATTTCGTCTTAGAAGAAATAGCAGCTGTTGCCCGTATACGCACCATAGTTTTTAGTAAAGTGAGAAGCAGTAATCAAACGGACAATCCAAGACCGCCATTTTTTGTCTATATTTTCCCAATGAGATGCTATTACATGCTGCAATTTAGAGGCATTGGTTATTGCTTACCATTCACATAAATAGCTTTAATAAGTAGCCCCAGGAAATTTCCTTGGGCTAAAGGCAGATGAAACAGCTGTCCATTCCATAACCCTCATTGCGTTATCCAAAAATCATTCTCATGTTATGTTTGATCTGGGAATGAATGCATTATTTTGATGCAACATCCAATGCCCACCAATTTATTCAGCAAATGATAAGTTCAAGCAGGTTCCGAAATCTTGAGCAACCAAAAAACCAATGGTAAGTGCCCACAATATATAAAAAAGGCCCAAAGTGCGAGTGCTGCCTGTTTGGAAATTTTCCATCATCTTTACTTAGGTTAAACCAGTAATAAAACATCAGCCGAACTGTACATCCACATTGTGAATTTATTTTCATCAAAAAGATAATCCTTTCGTACTAAAGCTTCCAGTGCTATATCTTGTCCAATCCAATCTCTTGCTGATGATCCTTCGTCATGCGAGATTGTGATTTCAGTTTCATATACAGCAGACTTTTAGTGCTTCTGGCGAACTTTGACAACGTGTATAGATTTTTATACGGGTAGCAATTTGGTCTTACGCCAGCTCTCAGTGATAGTTACCTTGATCTGTGTAGTAGTTTCTAAAGTGCACAATGGGATTTCATATCAAATTTTAGCAGTTATTATCATAGTGTTATAAAATTTGTTTCTACTAAAAAGAGACTATACAATGTCCTATAATATTTAATTTATGGAAGCTAATAAAACACCATAAAACGTAGTCAAATCAATGTTTGATAAATTAGTAAAAATCAAACCTTATTCACATATTATTTAAAACAATTTTTAAATCTCCATTTACTCATATACTGTTAATATATTACTTTACACATTTACCGTTTAATACAGACTGCAGTAATAATAATTGTTGAGAGTTATGGTTTCTAAAATTGTAAAAGTAAACTTGGTACAGTTCGTTTCACCGACTTGGTTGCTGTCAGATGTTTTGACGCTTTAATTTCAGCAATAATTGCGTATCAACAATTTGTCGGATTAAATTATAATTAAAAATATTTTTAAGCAGATTTATGATTGGTACCGATTGAGAGGTATTGTTTTTTAAAAGTTTCTACTTACACAGTATCAAGTGTTTAAGAAATTAGTTTAGCAGTTAAAGAATTATAAAGAGAGAGAATTATGGGTAATTAACAAACCAATAAAATTTCTGCTCTATATGAAATAGTTTAAAATCAAAATGTCCTTGTTCTGAATAAAAATTATTCCGCTATTATTCATTTAAAGACAGAAGGTTTTTGATCCTAGAATAGTTTGTAGATCCTACATTAGTACTATTGTTCAAATTCTCAAAGATGGAAATGCATCATGCATTGTTCTCACTCAGTTATTTTCTGGAGTGATAATTTAATCCAAATATCTGATCTCTTGAATTATGTTTTAATTAATATTTACATGCAACGCATCACAAAAATCAATTTTTAAGTATTCGAATAATTGTGCAAATACTGTATTTTCGAAAGTTTACTGTACTCTAGACGAATTTCTGATGTGATATAAGGATCAATACATTATATCTTCATTTTAATATAAAATCCTTTACAATTGAATACTCGGAATATAAATTGAAAGACGGAATATGTTCGATTTTAATACATAACGTTTACGTTTTGTGTTGTGTTTTCGCTCATTCTTTTTATTTTAACAAATTTCCGTTTTAAAAAGTTCCTTCATCTGGCTCTAGAAGTATATTTATTTAGGAAATGTAATGACCGGATGTCCTCATTAAAATTTATCTGTAAAACAAAAATAATTAATTTTAATACTCTTTCGATAGCTTTTGAAAATTCCAATTGCATTCAAAGTACAGGAGTGTTTGCGGCAATCCTTACAATTCATCTCTAATTGCGAAATGAAATGCATAAAATTTTTTAAGTTTGTTTCATTCTACCTCATTAAATGCAGAGGAATAATGATACATTTAAATGCTGTATCATTTAAAAGAAAACAGTTGCTGTAATAGTTTCTCATTTCATTTGGCATTTTTAATTTATTATATTGTACTTGATAATAGAAACCTAAAATGCACTTTAAGAACTAAGCTCGTATGAAGAATTATTTCCTCGTCTTCTACCACTGTAGATAAATCTTTTCTTGTAATTTTAATGCAGTAGTTTTGCAAGGCGTTCTATAGATTTTATGAGGGATAAAATTAGTGTTACATCTTTTCAAAATGTTAGTTATATTTCTTAATCAGACGGTAATACTAATCCCCTGCATAATATTTATTTCGAATTTACTTTTAACACGGTGGTATGTGAAGCTTTTTTTTTATGTAGATTTCATTATTATATTGTTTTGCTCTTTTTGATTATTAAATTTAGAACGTTACTTATTTTTATCTTTTTCATACAAGATTTTGATTATGACTGTGCCAATTGTTTTACGAAGAACTTAATTCTGTTTTGTATTCAAAATATATATTTTTTTTTCTAACACTCATCCTATTGACGGGGTGCTTCTGTTGAGAAAGCGAGAGTTCTGCAACTGTTAGACATACCTGCATTTAATATGTAAGAACATAGATAATAATAGAATATAAAAAAATTTAATTATTCTATTGCACACCATTGAAGTTTCCTGGCCACATTTTCTATTACCCAAACTGTTATTTAACAACATTTTTCCTGAAGACGTTTCGACCAGTTTTTGTTACTAATCACAATAATACTGAGGGAAAATGTTACCAATTTCCATATCTTATATTCTGTTTTTATCGTTTTTCGTTCCCATCTGTACCAGGATAAAATTTTTATCTGTCTGATCTATTCTATTTCTATCTATCTCTGAAGCAATATGTCGATCAACACTATTGATTTACATAGGTTTGACCGATCGTTGCTGTTTTTGCGTACAAAAGCTTTTACCATCAACTCCATCTTATTTCGATCAGTTTTCTCAGCAGAAGTGAATTATTCCGCTTCTTCCCGAAACACTTAGGCAAGACGGTAGGCGAAATAAAGAAGATACGTCCCGCCTACTTACCATCTCTTCAAAAGGCTATCATCGGAATATGCCAATCTAATGTACTACCCCGGTACGTTCTTAACAACTAAGTAATGCAAGCTGCTTTTGCTTCGATAAAGCTTATATTCGCTATAAAAGCGATGTCTTGCCCCCAGGGAATGGGGATGGGGTAGATATAAGATCTAAGAAAAAGTGTCTTTTCTGAGAACATCGCCTCGAGATTTCATAAGTATAAAAAAATGAGTGTAAGAGTATTGGACCTGCTCTGGTTCTGTATCAAATCATGTTATCATCAGCTGCAGACAAAGTTTGTGTAGATGCTGTAGATTTAGTTTAGATTTCTTCTTATTTCGAATTTTGGATTAAAGGATGTCGAAGGAAACTGTTCAAGTTAATAAATGTGTTCTTGCTTGCATATAAACTTTTTGACGATAAAAGAAAAGAAAAGCTAGATAAACATTAGTGATTTTTATATTAGCAGTATTTATATCCCATTTAGAGAAATTCCTAAAATATTTTCGTGCCGATACTTATGTTGAATGTATATTAATTATTACATAATTAAAAACAATGATTGTAATCATTGTTTTAATCTCCTTTTTCGGTTGCTAACAAAGCGAAAGAATGTCGATAAAGATAAAGTTTAATTCAGAAACTAAGGAAATTAAAACATTAAAAAAATTATTTGAGAAACATCACTGTACACTGTACACATCATTTGTACTTTTAAAAATGTGAAGAATTATAATTTCATTAAATATAAATCAGAATTTTTACTTTTAAATAAGTATTGTTTATGAAACATATGTTGGAATTTTACTCACAACAAATAATTCAACTGTAGATTTAGTATCCACTGTTGCTTTATGTAGGAGCATTTTTAGGATTTTTCGTATGAAAAATGCAAATTTTTTGTATTCAATGCTAATCCTCACGAATACTGTCTTACCATATGAGTGATGAAACGTTTAAAATTTACAATAAATTATTTCACTATTTATACGTAGAATTTACGTACTGATTCCAATCTAGCATGATGTATTTTCTAATGTTTTACTTAATTATGTTCATTGTTAATCTTTCTATATTTATCTTTGTACAACATAAACATTGCTCATTGCATATATACAAATATAATAATCAAATATCTCAAGTCATATTGAATGATTGCCAAATAGGAAAAAGAAATACTAATTTCCTTTATGAGCTGTAAAAAGCTTGTTTTTCCACAATTTTGTCTCCACACTTCCTTGTGTCTCAGTAGGTACTATAACCTAAGTATTGTCGCTTTTCATGCATACTCTCATTCATAGTACACTAAATAATGTATGGCATTATTTGTACTTTAAGACGTAGTTGTTTCGAAGAAAGGAGATAAAAGGCATTTGTCTATCACTTCAGTTTACGTTTAATTTTCCTTTTATTTATAATAGCGGATTAACGCTAAGAAAATGTTAAAATTCAATTTAGCTACTGTGGAAAAGTGATAGTTGAGCTTCATACCAAACTTAGCATTTGTGGGGATCTTAATTTGTGAGGATAGTAATTATTATGCAAAGTCTAATCAATTGATACTTTTAATCTCGGCTTGAGTAAAATTATCGTCCCAGAATAGGAGGTTATATTCTGATTCTAACTTGTCAATATTATGAAGGTTCCTTCTTTTTATTAACCAGAGCACCCAGCCTACCAATAAAGGCTTACGGTTGGACAATGGGTGGCCGGGAGGGAACTGTTGACTCACTGGAGTCAGCTCTAGGAACTAGGCAAAATTTATTTATATTCAGTTGAATTATATAATATGTATTTATAATAATCCGCGGAAATAGGATCAAACACTTATACTTCAGGTAAAACAAACCTCTCTGTAATAAGTAACACTAGCTAAACTATTGAATAAATGCGAAGACGGATGCCAATCTTAACTGATTACTATACATTTTTTAAACATACAAATAAATATTCCAGATAAAGACAAGCAGAAATGCATTGACCAAATTAAAAGAATTCAAACAAAATAGACATACATTTAAATAAACTATATGAGATGCTGTATATTATGCTTAAGAACGCATTATATACAGTTAGGTATGATGTACAATTAATTAGTAATTCACGTAAGAAAATATATCCTTGTAAATGCTGTAAAAAAAATTGCTTGCCGCTAAACAGTCATGTTTTGTTATGCAAGGGCAATTGGATAGGACATACTGCATGGAAATGGAGAAAGCCGAAGAAGATTTCGTGTAATACATCACACCAAAGCTTTGAAAATCCAACCTACACTGATTCGACATCCTAAACTGCTTAAGGGGTACTCTTACCTTGTTTATACCGTCATGTTTGTTTTTAACATTGTTTCATATCTTGGAGTTTTGTATCTTTATAATTCAACTCACATCAATGCTGTTTTATAAGCATGTGAATCTTAAACATCCAGCACACCATGATTACAGTACTATACAGTAGTCGTTCTCTCTAATTTAATTTATCTTCGATCCCTGCTTCATATAAAACTGTCCTTCCATCGCGAGCGTTTATAGGCCACCATGGTGGTGCTAATAAAATCGCCATCCTCTCACACGTGTAGCCTCGCGAGCTGCCCTCGAGATCCCTTTATGTGGAAGGAAGGAGAGCTTTACTTCTCTCCTCTCTGCCTTCCTCTCCCATCTCACCCTTTGCACCGTTTGTTACCGACAAAGCAGTAAACTTTATCTGTTGGTTTTAGTTTGCTGCTTCCACTGAATGGTTGTCAGATTTGGCTGCACAGCTTTCACCAAATCACTATCTCTGGAGAACCTCAACTCCACTGGTATTGTGAGGATCTGGAATAAGCCGGAGTATTTGATTTTGGTGTGAATGCGTTGTTACGAATTTTCCAGACGGTCACTACTCTTTGGGGTTTATTTATTAAACCCTCTGTTGGGATTCACACGCACACATCCGTTCTGCAACCTGCAGTCTTCCCTGTTTGACCACTCGCCAGTTTTGACCTTCGTAATCAATCGAATCTTTCCTGGAATTATTTCAATCAATCAATGAGGTTTTTTGTCATTATGTGTGTTTTGGGGTAAATATATTACTACACTACTCGGAAATCTTGTGACGCCCAGTGGTTTAATACCTAGTATTAAAACTAACAGACTTCAGCTAATCATAGCAATTCAAAAGGTGATCGCGAATGCAAGTAGTAACTAAAATATTGCAGTTAAAATTTCATACATTCAAAACTTCATACATTGCCTCATACTTGGTTGGTTTAGACTATTCCTCATCAAATATAGGCTGCTAATCGTTTAAAAAAATTATGTATAGAAATTATTAAAATTTTAATACATCCAGTTTCAGAGTACTCTTTTTTTTTAACTTGTTCGGTATTTAGCATGGAGAAATCTCTTATTCTACAAGTTGTATTATCTTCAAATGTTTCAATTTCTTTCTCTGTGCTTGCTGTACAAAATTTAAATCATGCATTTTGTCAAACGTAAGTTTATTTAAGGTTTTTTTTTTTTTTTTGGAGAATCTTTCATTTGCAAAATACAAACATGTGCTCTTTTTATTTCAGCCCCTGGTTATCTCTTCGTGATACTGATTAAACCTAAATTACTACTCGAAACCGTTATCTTTGAGTTATAGGTTCGATAACTTATGGTTAAAATTTTATATTTACTAAGAGTGCTTTGTGAAACAGTCCATTTTTGTTTCCATTTTATTAATGTTTAAAAAGAAAATCCTTTGCAATGCTTGTTGACAACATGAAACGGACCCTGTCGTTGGAAGCAAGCCGTTCTAGTGTTTTTTAGTTTCAAAATAAAAAATAGTTGCCCTTTGATTATTTCAACCCTTAACCATCTCTGCAGAACACTGATTAAACCTAAAATTACTACTCTTAACTGTTATTTTACCGCTATCAGCATGATTCTGTTTCGTCTTGTAATACCGAAATAAGAGCGTAACTAAATCTAGCAATAAAATATTTAATAAATCCAAAGATAACAGTTCATACATCACAAAGGACAGCATAGTAAAAACAAGCTTTTAAAACTATAAATCAACTATTTTACTGCGTATTAAAATGGCTGTCACTCAGTTAAGTTAAATGATAAAAATACGTGCAGTTTACTAGCAAAAGACAACAGATACCTTCTGTTTTTGCTCACTGGAAGTTTACTGCGAAACAAAGATAATTTTTATTTTCATTTAATCGACGCTTTAAAAGAAAATCCTTTGTAATGCATGTTGACAGCATGAGACGGTTGGAAGCAAGCCATTCTGGCGTGTTCCACCTCAAGCAAAAAAATAGGGAGAATTAAAGGAAACCATAAGCGGCACTGCTACAATCCCCGTAATTTACCAATTACTGCGAAGAGAGTAATTAATATCGGTAAAAAATGAATCATTCTTCCCCATGTTGTTGATCGTTATTTCCATCGCCTATTGTCTCTAAGGCCCGATGGAGGGATTTTTTGCTCTAAAAACGCATCTTCTGACGTCTCCGAAATCTTTGTATTAATTACCGAGTAATAAATTGCTATCATTAATTCACGGGGGCGCTCTTTTCCAAAGAGGGATGTTTAAGTTCAAAACTTGAATGTAATTGGCTGCATCGATTTTTACGCGGCCGGACGGTGATTTACGTTCGCTATATTGTGTCGGATGTTTTTATTACTGCCACTTTCGATCGCTAATTGCCGGTGAGCGGAAATTTATGAACTGTTTGTGCGCGTCTTGGTTTGGAAATTCCTTTCAAAAAGTTAATTTGGTGGGTGGGAGAGGGCTCTTTACCGTTTCCCTCCGCATTGCCAATCCGCGGGGAGGGAGAGACGAGTGAAAAATTGAATTTCAAGTTTTGGGAAGTGGTGAATGGAATACCACCCATCTGCTATCACGCACGAGCGCTTAAATAAGGCCTTTCCGAAGCTCATTTGCGTTTTGAAAGACCTGTTTTTTTTTATGTACATCGCCGTGGCTTTTGAACTTGCATGTAGAGATGCACGTTCTGATTGTGCTTTTGGGTGAGTCCACAACTGACTGTGAAACTTCAAATTTGGCTCTCAAACACTTGGAAAGATTGTGAGGGAGCGAAATCATTCGGTAGCTTCTCATTCAGTTTCGCAATTCAATTTGACTAACCTGCTTAATTTGGGGAGGAGTTACTATTCATTACTTCACTGGCCTAAATATCGAATAGATTTTTTTCCCTTCCTATGGCGGGCACATATGACCTTAATCATTGGCCACTACAAGGCTGGAAGTGATGGCCACTTGTGAAGGAGCACCCAGTGGGTGGACCATCATTGCCCCTAACAAAGGACAGCACAATATACATCCATGCCCTGACACCGTATTCGTAGAAGGAACCTTCTGATCCAGAGGCCAACACTTTAACCACTAGACCGGTTGGTCGGCATTATAGTATATGCATCGTAATAATATTGCGTCGGCATTATATAATATCGAATAGATAATCTCACCCATTCACGTCTTTGAAGGAGTTTTAAAGCTGTCCGAGTTATTTCTCCCGATCGCTCAGTTTGAAGATCTCCGGACAAACGTCACATGGTAGGTATGTAGTTGAATCTCACTAAAGCATTACAACGGTGATGATTCGAAATCAATCTCAAAGGGAAAGATGCGAGGACAGCATAATTCTGAGCCACTGTCTGCTGATGAGGTCACCATCTTTACTGGTACCCCACTCTTCAAACTTCCACGAACTTCAACGTGCGCCAGCTCCCATGTATGTCCCAGCTCGCAACCCTATGGTTTTTAAACCGCTACTCTACCAACTGGGTTCCCGCAGCCCGTGGTATTAGTATCGTAATTGACTAGAATATTTAATCCCACCACTGTTTCCAATTTAATGTCGGGAGACAGCGCAGTGATCTGAATCAGCTCCTAATTCACTTAGAGATGAATACTCTGCAATTGATAAAAAAAAACACGTAAAATTATTTAATACAAAAATATTTATGAATGTGTTTTAATTAAAAACTAATTGAATAATGAATAGCAGTATCAACAGTTCTTATTCTCTTGCGAAGTGTGTAATAATAGTGCAATTGCGAAAAAATGCAAAGACATGAATTCGTACGCACCTTTAAAATACATCGATCTTCTAATCAAAAAGACGGAGGTATGTGAGAAAAGTCGCTTTTGCAGGGTCTTAAAAATATAAGTCCCCTGGGGGCTTGGAAACAGACTTAAGTTGATTGTTTATTGAAACACAAACTAGCGGTTTTTAATCACGCATGTCAATAAAATCTACAGAACTGTGCGTGTGTGCGAGCACATTGTGAATTTAATTTTTATTAGGCGTATGCGACTGGCTACTAGCATATTTGTAGATGTTATTGTGTCTTGATATTACACTTCTTATAAGCACGCTGGAAATTATAATACCATTGAATGTATTTTTATTTTGCACAGGAAAATTCTAGCTATTCTAAATATTTAATTCGATGTAAAATTAGTTTGTAATTTAGAAGCATTGGAGAAGTGTAAAAAATAGTTGGTTCTTGTTCTTAGTAGTTTGTATCATCCTTAGTTTATTAATAAATGTCTACATTTTTCTAACCGGCGCGTTCGTCTCTATATGTACAACAGAGAATCTCTATATAATCTACAACTATTTAATTCTATCATATTCATATTGTGATCATTGGAAAAGCGAATAGAGGTTTAAATGTACAACTTTCATAAATTATGTATATGGTCAACAAATACAGCCCCCAAGCTTCGGCATATGTGTTCAGTGTTGCCCTCTTTTGTTAGAGTTACGATTTGTTAAAAACGCTTATAAATACTTTTCATGGCACCTTCAAGTTATTTTTAGTACCACACATTATAATTCCGTAAAACTGCTTTAGATTATATACATTTTGCTTGTAAATAATTGCTTGATAAAAATGTATACTTTCGGTAGAGAAATTTTCTTTTGTTGAATATTTTCTCGCCTACTATTTCTGTTCACTGTAGAATAGAAAGGTATAGAAAATGTGTCTTATCCCACTTCTTGCCTCAATTTCCAGGCGTTTATCTCAAACACTCTCCCCTATTGTTAGTTTATCATCCCTCCCCCAAATGACTTCGAACCACGTCCAATAGTACGTATACTCTTGTTCAATGGCCATGGACGAAAAAGACAGAACACAGATTTATTTCAAGATAAAAACAAGTCAACTGCGACTTCAGAAAGCAATATTGGCCCTGGGAGAAGAAATTATAGCAATTGTGAAGCTCAAGTACCGTTCCTGGGGGATATCGGGTGATTTAGGAGCTTTGCTACAGAAGCTGATTGGGATCAAAACTAATAACTCCCCAAGTCTCTTGTACCTTAAGCTTTGGGCTGCGTTTCCACCCCGTCTTCTGACAGTAGAAGTATATTTGACAACCATGCTGATACAGAAAATTTTAGTTCGTTGTCCCCTAAAGCTGCCTAACCATATGAGGGAAACTAGATAAACCTTGGAAATAAGATTAGTATATGATTATACTAAACAAGGTTTACAAAAAAAGCTCAGCCCACACATAGTGACTCTAAAACAAAATTGTTTTGCACTTCAGAATCTTTAAGGACATCGTCCCGGCACCATGCAAAATCATCGTTTTGATGAAACCGCATTTAAAGTTTCGACACTGTTGAAAATATTGTATTGCATTGAAAATGAAAGAGCCAATTGAAAATGTCCAAGAGTATCAGAGAAATTGAAAAGCATCAATTTAGCTTACATAGATTTCGAATCGTCACTTGCACCTCTTTAACCTCAATATATATCATCAAATAACAATATAAGAAATGCATTAATTTAAAACAGCCAAAAAAACTCGGATTCCTATCTGACGTGGTGCTAACGATTCCGGAATGCAATTATTGTCTTACAGACTGACTACATGTAAATTTTCTATCAACCCAATGACATTTTGAATACAGAATTAATACTCAAGCATACAGAACTTATACGAATTTGCAGAATTTCGTATAAGTTTTTGTATGCTTGAGAATTCTATAACTTTCTACACCACTAACGCACAACGGACACGTTGTTTTCGGTGGTATCCAATAATTAACTTATAATGCAGTAACACATGATATATTTTCCGTTCATTAAAACTACAGTTTTTATACTTCCCATCTAAAATTCTCTCGTTCATTCCTATTATTTTTTTCCATGATTATCTATAGTTTTTTTCGTTAGATATTTAGAAAAGTCCATTCATCTTAACCGAATAGTAACATGCCTATACAGCACATAACCATAGATTGTAGTTCTTCCATCGGTTTGGTGTCTTGAACATTTTTTATACAGAGGGAACTAATTTATCCTAATGTTTCCAAACAAATTATTAATAATTATTATTTAATATTCAAATGGAACAAAACGTTGAAAAATAATGTGAATTACTAGGTCTACATGACAGCATTTAAATATCATATGTTTCTGTCTCCAAGGAATTTGTCTATTATTGTTATTTTGTTAAAACTCTTAAGAATAAAAAAGTTTTTTATTTATGTAATCTCGCACCCCAAATAATTTTCTTTGGTGAAAATGGCTACTATTTATTCTCTAACGATTATTGTGTTATAATTTTAACAAAGATAGACACGGGAAAATATGAAGATATCCTCACTGGTTTTTTTATGTAATTTTCCTTACACACTGAATAATTGAATACTAGTTCTGGGTTTAAAGCGAGTATCGATAAATCCTCTTTGCTTCGTATTGCGAATTACTCTTGGACATCAATTTTTTTATAATGTAAGGAATTAATTTAATGATTGTGAATACATTTGTTATTTTTTATTACACCTCATTGCCTAAATACTCTCGGTTCTAATGGTATTGCTTAATCTTTCGATTTAGTGTTATAAAATCTGTTATTTCTTCAAAAGATTATTCTAATGCAACTAACGACAAAATTCCGCTTATGTCTTTGCTGTTAATAGAAAATTTATACACTCGCTATAATCTTTGTTGATTGTTGTATTTTGTTATCCAGTATGCTTAAATACAACCTATAACTTCACTCAGCTCTTAAAGTTTCTATCAACAGTATTCCATAAAGGGAACAATATATTTTGGATTTCATCTTGAGTTTACTGTGTAATATTTGTTTTTTTTTACGTATTCTATCTAAAGGTGGTTCACCTCTGTATTCGATGTTCTTTAAAATTGAAAACATTTCTGTAAAAGCCAAGTCCTAAATCATATATCCTTGTTGTCTACCAGTTGAGTATAAAAATATTACATCAATTTTTTTTTACTATTTTCATATTGTTTCTATTTCAGAACCTTGATGCTGTCTCTTTTCCTATTGAATACAATAAAATGTGTTTCAAAAATCGGGAAAATAAATCAAGTTGGCGTTGCCATGTTCGGCGCCAGTTGAAACCAAGAATAAATTACCCTCCTGCACAATGAGGAATAAACATCAGCCCCCTTTCATGCGTTGCCATTCAGAGAAAGATAAAAAAATATTCAAAAATAAATCAAGTGAATCTCCGTTATGTAAATTAGGGACAACTGCGGAATGTTCCAAAGTCAGATTTATCTCGGGACATTAAGATCAAAAAGTCCTGTTATCGAAAAAAGGGAGCATTTTATGAGGATTCATTTGAAATGCACATATCTAATTCGGCCACATTCCAATCCTTGCAGGACTTCTCTGAACATTAAAACATCTCATGTTGGATGTGTTTTGGTACAACTATAGATTAACTTTACTGGCAATTGAACCTCACTGTTTGTTTTTTCTTTTTCCATGGTTTCCTCTCCGTTTTGTAAACTTCGTTTCGTTCTGACGTGGTCATCTTTCGATGTTTATTACAGTACTTAGAGAAATTAAGTGTAAATTATTTTCTTAGTTAATGGTCTCGTTTTTCCGATATAGCTATTTTTCGGATTATCCTTGGTAGAGCCTCTATAAGGGGGCTGGCTTCAGCTGGACTACTTGCCACGGGCATTGCAATCTAAGGGGGCCTCAAGTTAAGATGTTTGACTTAACTTGTGTTTTGATGAATTTCATTTGTCTTTTTTTAGCATACTAAAGGCCTTCGTATCTTCGTACATAAAGTGGTTCGGGTGTTTCTTGACCTCTGACAGAGCTTGATTAATTATTTTAGAGTTATTATTAAAAAGTACAGAAGGAAACATTATAACTTAAAACAATAACTTTAAAAAAAAATTAATTTTTGCTGCTAAACCTTTTTAAATGGAAAGATAAAAATAATCGTAGTTTATCTTTCTGATTTGTTTATATGCTACGCTAAACTAAATTACTCGATTATTTACAAGCATATGAATCAGTGATAAATTTAAACATCGTAAAAACATCGGCAAACGATATAGGCTTAGGGGACAGTAAAACTCTCAGAACATATATTTGAGACTATGATCCTTTTGTTATAAAATTTGCACTCCGTTTTTTTTTTCTTTTTAAATATTTATCATGGAGTTTGGTCCAAAAATTCTACGTAATTTACTACATTATTACATAATTAAACTTTTGATAAATTACCAAAATTGATAGGTCCCACGAGCATTAAATTCCATGCATTGTAATATATATTGTATATATATATTTTTTTAATTCTAAAACACCTAAACGTTTGCAAAAAAGCATAGATTAATAAAGCAATATTTTAAATCAAAATTTCAAAACTGTGAGGAAAGATGAATTTATCCCTGCATATTGCAAAGATTCACAAAAAAAAATTGAAGAGAATAAAGAAATATTAATAAGCAGGAAACAGGTTTTCTTTTCAAATCAGAAGAATGTCAAAAAAATCTTAATGAGACCATAAAGCGGTTTTTTTTTTTTTTTTTTTTTTTAAGTAGTAGACCTAGAAACGTATCTGCTATGTTTTATGATGTCAATGGAACTCTGGCAAAAATTATTGTAATTGAAGAATTATTTTTGTGATACCAAAAAAACAATTAATTTTTTAACTAAAATATTTTTTAATCAATTTTGATTATTTTTTAAATTTACTTTTCCTTTAATGTTATCCATAGAACATGGATTTTACTAAAAACCTTTTTGTTTAAGAAATATGGAATCAAATATCAAAAAGCACAGCTAGTATGCACTGCATATTCTTTTCTTTTCTATAGAAACTAAAACATTTTCTTTGTTTCCTTAATTCGAAAGACATATCACATTTCGGGGAAACGTTATTTGATTCTTCTGCGGTAGCCAACATAATCCTGATGCAACTCCTTTCTTAATGAATGAAGCTCGTAACCTAAGGATCCAAGGACAAATAAACTGAGCAGTAATAAACGCAAATTCATGGTACCAAGGTGGGTGGAAGCATTTTAATGAACTCAAATCTTCTTGGGGGAACTTTATATTAGGTTTTGAAATTTGAGGGACGGTAAAAGAGAGACGATAATGTTATCACATAGATTAAAGACCCCTTTGGTAATTGAAGGGGAAATGAGATAGGAATAGACCAAGTTTGGGTACAAAGGAGTTTGCGTGCAGGGACTTATTTGAAGGTAATTAAATTTTACACGGTATCATAAACGTGTCCTAGGCCACAGGAAATACAAAATTTAGATTTTGCGTCCATAAGAGTGACGTTAAAATTTCACATAGCTCTATCGTTCATGTTTAAACAACAAAAGAAGTTTTTTGACAACGATTATTTATTGTGGCTTTTAAGTAATAAATAGAGTAGGTATTTAATTGTGCAACGTTCCAATGTTATATTAATTGTGAGTAAACTTTTTTTCTGTGTATTAAAATCAAATGCATCAAATGAAATTATTTCATTTTCATTCACTTATTACAACGTTGTTCTATCAAAGCCTCTTAAGTCCTTTTGGGGTCACCTTTGATTACTAATGTTCTTAATAAACCTGTATCAAATGATTTTAAGTCTGCTCCAGTTGTAAAACCCTTCATCGGTTTATTTTTAATCATCGTATCTAGTAAGTAGTCTAGAATTTTTCATCTAGTTTCTTATCGCTCCTGAAAATTTTTGATTTCAAGACTTACGAAGGATTGATAGTTAAACGATGATAACTTTCTTTAACTGAATAAAAGTAAATATAAACCTTTCGACTGACAAGTCGTAACATTTTGTTGTAATGAAACAGCGAAATTTCGGTGCTTAACTAAAAGTACATTTCTCATACACTTTTTTATTCATGTAATTTCAAAGATATTATAGACACCAATAACTACTAATTTCTTCTCAACTCTCCTTTGAGTTCTTTGTAGACACCTTTTATAAAATCGTATACACGCGCTACAAACACACACATGTGGAGAGACGTTTCTTCGACATTAATACTTTTTCTCTGCGTTGATGCCTCATTTTTTAAAGATGATCATTTGTGACGTGAGTGTGGCATTGGGGCTATTCTGAAAAACTACATTCCTCCTCAGTGTGTATTTTGCGTTCTAAGTTTAGAATGTGTACCCTCCTCTCTGGTGGATACATTCTAAAATATTTCTGGGTGAACATTTTCTTTCTTTCACTATCTCATAAGACCTCGGAATGCTTTATGTTTTTGTGCCATGGCGACGAAACATTTCAGTTGTAGTTGTGGGAAATTAGAAGCTTGTAAACACCTCGAGTTGGGCTTCTTCATTGTGTCTTAACTGGCTTCTGGTGTCTCGTTATGTGTGGTTTTCTTCTTTCTTTGTGTGTATTGGCATGGTTGCTTATTGCTTTTTCTTCTGGCCCAATGAACCGAGTAGATTTTACTTTCTTTTTCAAACACGGAGTTGTCGATTGCCAAACTAACTTTTAGTTGTTTGCGGATGGGGGCGTGCTTCAGTTTTAATTAGAAAAACATTCTCAAGACCAATCAAAGAGAGATAGAAATCCACTGAAAAAACATTTCAGCATTTCTTCGGGAATATTTCTCTTGAAACGTCTAATTGTTGTGACTAGTCGACCCGAGAAAAACATCTGCACTATGATAACAGTTTTGTTAAGCCATTCTATCTCATAAAAGTTAATTTGAATTAATTTAAAAGAGCAATGGAAATCAACCAGTTATGACTGTATTGTGATCATTTTTCAAAGCTTCTTGAAAAGCAATTTTTCATGATTAATTATTTTAAAATTAAAACAACCTTTTATAACTTGTAGGCAAAATAAAGACACAAAGATGACAATTTGATTAGTAGTTACAACGCTTACGAGAAATGACGAATCATGCACGAGGCCAGAATAGTGGGTAAAATAAGCCTGAGAACGAAAATTTAAACATAAACGTCTTGTGATTTATTATTTATTTTTTTCTATGCTTACTAATGAATGTTCTATTCTACTTATTATTAATGAATTATTCTTGAACTTCATCTATAATGTGGAACGGCAAGAACTTCACATTTTCAATGCAGAGAAAAATAATTTTCAACTGAATGACTAGTTTGTATAGAAACTTCTGTAAAATTCCATACTTCGTGCAAAATTAATTATGTAATTGTTAAATAAACATACTTCTACAACACAACGTAAATATAAGGTTGGTTAAAAATTTATTATAATCACTTAACAATTTATAATGGACTTAAGGGTGAATTTTGCATTTCTTATTTCCTTTTTTGATAAAGAGGATCAAAAATAAAAATTCTTATGCTTTAATTGTGCTTAATTCGTGTTTTACAAATGTGAACAGCTCTCAGTCATGTTTTTATAACTATACTTATCAATATCCATCTTAATTACGTCACATTCACTTGTTCAAAGATTATTCACTGTTTCTCAGCGTCTTGAAATCCAGCGAATTTCGAGGTCACTTTAATATTCTGCTCTACACACCGATCTCTACCTTTTATCTTTTTTTTAATTTAAAGTATCCCTTCTTGTATCGGACTACTGAATATTTTCATTAAGCTGATTAGCTGTTTGTGTTTTTACTATTTTGTTCCTCCAGAGCTCAAATCAAGCGTCAAAACTATCGATTATTTTCCTAGCGTTTAATTTCATTTGTTTTGTTCATAAACGTTCATTGTGATGCGCCAATTCATAAATAATACCGATTTTTGTATGATGTACGTTTTAGTTATTTGTGTATAATATCTATCACAAACTTATCTATGATATAGATAGATTTAAGAATCTCTACCGTATTTGTTTCAACCTGTACAATAATTATATGATAATGCTATCAAATTTGACTACACTATGAATTTTCTTGAAAAATCGTTTTCTTGTAAACAATAATGAATAAGGCTAAATGTTTCCTAGAATTCCTTATGTCTTGAAAAAAAAAATATGAAAATTTCTACCTTGAACTCATTATGAGTTACAATACATAAGAAAGAGTGTTTCACTCAAAAACTCTTAATTGTAACATATATTGTTATTAAATTTTGCAACATTTGGTTTTTCAGAAGCATTCCACCATTAATGCAAGGAGTTACACCTATTCAAAATTATTAGATGTTTAACAGAATTAAATATTTATTGTGAAAGACAAAAAAAGTTTCTATATTTTAACCGTTAGGTTTGTCTTCTAACGCTCTAATAGAATTGAAGACTTTATTGCAAGATTGTAGAATAATCGATGGTGGAAATGATGAATTTCCACGCTCCCTAATTCCCGGAGGTTGGACTAATCCAATGTTATTACTCTCTATTGGAATAGGCCGTCCGGTTTATCCCTGAATTGTGGTCCTGGTGAGTACAATAGTTCGTCGTGTAAGATGCGAGTTATACATTGGTTATCATGAGGTCTTCAAATTGTAAATGTGACAACTCGCACCCAAAGCATAAAGCAAGTTTTCACATTTAAAAATTTTTTATTGTCAATGCTACCATCAATAGAGCAATAAATACTTCACCTTCATTTGTTTGTTTAAATGTAATCTCCCTTATTTCGTTTTTCATGAAATCTTCGATACAGGGTATCTATTCAAAGGTGAGGGCTTGAGGAGGGGCGAGCATCCACCAAAATCTTTCAAAAAACAAACACTAACGTTTATATAATTGATGTAAATCTAAAGTTTTAATGATCCCTTAAGCAGAAAAATCTTAGATAGGTCTGAGAATATTCAAATATATTTGCAAACAAAATGTTCATTTAGTATTTTGTTACTGAAGTAAGAAATGTATCTATTCGTGTTCTAAGTGACATATAAATAGACTTAGCATTACTATTGAGAAGAACTTCAAAAGTTATGACGAACATGTCAATTAATAGTAATGTGACTGCCTTGTGAAAAGTTAACCTGTTTCGCCGATTTTAGATATATAATATCTTATGACCGAGTAGATGTGTGAATACACTTTTCTATAGAGTGGTTACAAAAATGGTGAAATCGCACATGTCCACAACTATGTTGCGCGAATCAATCAAATGGTGAATTAATGTATGGACGTCTTCCCCCGTCCCGTGGACCAATGAAATGATTAATGTGCGCTTTCACCCAACAAACGAAAGTAGTCTAAGGACAACGTTATTACTTGTTTTGATTTCATGATCCTCTGCACATTAAGTTTATCATTACTCTACTTTTATATTTCCTCAACGAGGTAACTTCGAATGTGAAGGGATTGGATTTTGATATTAATCAATAATCACTCACGCATTCAGAGGAGGGGACTACGTAAAACCATCAAAATTTCAAATATTCGTATCATCAAAAATACAAATTGGAGCTAAATTAATCGGTGTAAATTGATGTTTTGCTTCTCACACTGGTAAAAGGCACGTAGTTATGTCTGAAGACAGTCAAAAACTTGTTAACCGTTAATGTCATCGACCATTTAGAACCCGGTGCACACATCAGGTTTTTCAACGTGTGGTGCCGCTGCCGCAACGTAAGTGCGGTCTGAGATACATTAGAGTCAATGGAGCAGTGCACACATGCCTCCAGCGCCGCTGGGTCGACGCACGTCCAACTTGCGTGCAATTTGTACCACACTTCCCCACGGCGCCGCACATGAGTCTCCGTTCTGAAATACCTTGTTTTCGTAAACAAATGGAATATAAATATTAATTAATAAATGGTTGTATCCAGTAACGTCTATTTTGTTTCAAAATATACTTTTTTTACACCAAGTAAGCGAAATAAACACGTTTTCTTCGATAGAATATCTATCGCAAATGGCGAGAAATGAGTTCGTGCGTTATTTCACGGTTATGTGTGCACAGTTGAGCTTCGTTGCCGCAGTGGCGCTGCACGTTTAAAAACCGGATGTGTGCAACAAGCCTTAATTGTAATTAAAAACCAGAAAAAAAGATTAGCCCCATTCGAATTTATTTTCTGTGCTTCAATAAGGAATACTTAACTGAAAATCTGCAAGTGTACAAACAGAAATGTGTCTTTTCCAAGATATAATCCGCAAATTCAAACCCAACTCTCAATTTTGAAAGGCTAGTGTCATCTGCGATTTTTGTTATTTGTCCGACACCCATCTAGTTAACGCTCTCCTATGTGAAAGATAGCAGCGTTGTTCTTGTTCGTAATTCAATTCTCTGTTTTGTCACGTACCTTCCTCTCTGTAAAAGTCAAAAGCCATGTAACGGAGAAGTTCGCCGTGCTGATTAATGTAGTCCCAGTAAATCCATTAGTCTTCAACATTAAAGTAACCCACTTATCAAACGAGGTAAGGTGGAAACAAGCCTGCCGAAATTATGGACTTGGCGAAATTTCTTGACAGCTCCAGACTCTAATCGCGTTCGGAACGGAACTTCTTTTTTTTTTCTTTTTCTTTCTCTATCCATGTTACGCCGACACACAGAACGGTCTTGGGAAAGGAAGTTTCTCTCTCTCCCTTTCTTTCCTTGGTGCGTGTTTTATTATTATTATCTGTGATTTCACGGGGCGTCAAATCGTTTACAAATACACGTGAATGAAATCAGCCCTGCAGGGGAATCTATAATTTAATGTTAAGTTTGCGTGCGCTTGTGGGTAATAAGTGACGGGAAGGGTAGTTCAACAAGGGAAAAAATCAATAAAAGGATGAGATGGGTGTAAGTGGTGGAAACAGTTCCAGATTTGCGAGGCGTTTGTAACGGCGTGCATCAAGAATGAAGAGATTTTAAATTAGGCATTTGTTTGGGTTAAATAGTATCCAGGGTCGATGAGGTGAATAAAGATTACTTCCTCCTGCTTTCTTCGTCGGCTCAACAACCCAGTAAGGATCTTGGTCTTCTCGATTTTTCTTATGCATCTTGACGTCTTGTTATGAGAAATTTCAGTTCTTAGTTTTAAAAATGCCAGAGCTCATGACTACATGGTCAATCGGTCATCCTCCGGGTCTGACATCAATCTGTATTTTTTCCATATCTTAGAGAGGTTTTCACAGTGTAAACAAACAAACCAGGCTGTCTGAGAGGATATTACTTCCACTACCCAAATGCTCTCGATTGATACCCATCAGGTTTACCTCAGGGCTCGAAATACCCGGGTGCACAGGTGCACTGTGGTATATGTTATTTTATGTTATTTTGATGCCTGAACAAAATATTAGTATCGACCTCTCTCATTTTAAAGGAACGTAATTAAAATTCCTAAATACACACTATGCGAAAACTTTAATCCATAAAATGCTATGTTGCAATGAAGGAAAAATACAAAAAGAAGGATGGACACTAAACCTTATGGGTAAAGGTCTGCTAAAAACGTAGACGTTTCTGATTCCCACCAATGTCTGATGATGACTGAATACTTACTTGTAAGTAATAATTTCGCAGATAAAAAAATGTATAAATATTTTAATTTACTATCCACTTGTAAAATACCCAACTAATCAAGTAATTTATATTACATAAATGCTCTTATATTACGTTTTTTTTTAATGTGCTCCTAAAATATAATCTATGCACCTAATTTAAAAACTTAGGTGCACAAGGTGCACCTGTATTAAAAAATCTACTTCGAGGCCTGGTTTACCTAAAATGTAGTCTGTCGCCGTTTAATTCCGAGTTAAAATAGTATTTGAAAAAAAAAAGCTGTGTTTTCACAGTTGAAATTTGTTCTGGAAACACGTTCCTCCACAGAAACAATAACGCCACTTACATTTAGCATAACAGAAAATGCCTCTAATCGCATCTAAACAATGATTGATTCCTCCATTTCTTGTATACAAAGCGGAAAATCAGTTTGTCTGAAACAACAGAAACTATCGACACTGAGCTCTTGTGTCCTGAAATTTTCACAGTCACGAGCTGAGGAATCAGAAGGGGGAAGAACATCGGCACGCGGGAGCGGACAAAGCTCAAACGGCGCAATGAAACTGTTGAGGAAACAGGCGTAATCTGGTTAGTCTGAAGCATCAAAAACTAAGCCAGATTTTCTGCGGTTCTGATTTTAAAGCAGTCGACCTTATGTCAGTATGTTTTGGAAAAGGTGCGCAGCCTTCCTGGGAGACAACTGATGTACGCAAAAGCATGAATAAGAATCGCCGTGTATGGTTTTCGTTCCGACAACGCGTTAACACTACTGTCACTTTCGGTACCGTACTATAAATTTACGTTTATCGAATTATTAAAACTAGAATCCGTCAATTATAGAAGCGATTTGTTTACGCTCCCATCATACGTGGAAGGAAAACTTCACAAGTTTGTGCTTATAATTAAATATTGAATTATAATTGCAGACAACTGAATCGCACGTCAACAGCCCAATCTAATTAGAATTTGTCTCTGAAATTTTGTATTTTTTATTTGTAATGTTATTTTTAAAATGTATAACCATTTCAAAAAGCAGAAAATTATTTTGTATTTACTTCATTTGCTAATTTACTTTAATGTGAACGTTAAACTGAAGAATTATTTTCTATCAATTTGATTAACTCGTGACTTCAAATATCCATTGCATTTTTTTTATGCTATGATATGCTTTTTTATGCTATGTAAATAAAACCTAAAAAACAGTTTATTTGTTTTCTTAATTTTACTTTGTTTTTGAATAGCTTACTTGCCTTACCGACAATGATTAACCTGTATGTAATCCTTTTTTTTTTCTTTAAAAAGCATTGAAACTAATAAAACCTTTTGATGAAAAAATTCAGGTAAAATATATAATTTTGTTCTTTTCGCCATTTATTTAAATATTCATGACTTTTTTATAAATATCCGAGTTGAGTCCTCAAAGCAATAACATATTTTCAAATTGATTTTCTGCACTCCTCTTTTGTAAAAAAAAATTTGATTAATCAATTTTAGAACATAAAGCGAAGAGAAAATACAAGTCGTAAAAGAGCATTTCCTGATAGAATAAAGAAATGCAGATACAAAAATGCAAAGATTTAATTTTATGTAGCGTAAAATTTTTGTCTTGTAAACAAAATGAGATTCCATTTTAAGTTTATTCCATAAGATCCTTCTTTTATCTACATCTAGATGCAGCAGCTGAGGCAGGAATTGGATAAAGAAAAAGAGCTTAGAAAGATAGCTGAGGACAAATTACTCGAGTTGCTAGATTATGAAAAAAGAATGGAAGTTCAGAAGAGAGAAAAGTAAGACTTTTTGACTGATATCCTGTGGTGCCATCTGGTACACTAACTTTTAAACTTTGTGTATCATAAAATATGACATTTTTATGTTAACTGATTTTTCATTCCGAAGGAACTTTCCGTCACATCTCAATGAGGTATACAAATTGCATTTTTTCATCGATCCCGTTGGTTTTTTTTATTAGTTTCTTTCAAAAAATTTTACTTTTTATTTTTGCACTAAATACTATTTTATTGAAGAGAAAATCCTTAGGTCCAACCCTCTTGTACTCCCCAATTTAATATGGTGAGTCCAATATAAGGAATAATTATGACAAATATATAGTGATAATATAGATACTCTCTGTCTGCCACGTGAACTTCTCTCGATACAAAGTCTGTGACTTTTCGTGGCATAGAAACGGACATTACACCATTTTTCATGAATGATGCTTGAAGAAATGCATCCAGGTTTGCCACATTGGTGCGTTTAATGACAAATTATAAATATATTTATTGGTTGTTTTTTTGTGTGCAAAATACATCCACCAATCACCCCTACTCAAAATAAACGAGTCATACTCCTATGGGAACCACCATCACCCAGAGTTTGTAAGCGGGAGTAGTTCTCATGGTAGACTGATAGTCGACTCGTAATATCAAGAAACAGGGCCTAAGGGACCGGAAGGTCTTGGACCCTTTTTTCATTGCAGCTGAGGTGTCCCTGCCTTCGCCAAAGGATAATTTTAAAATATTATAATAATATTGATTATGATACCAAAGAACAAATTAACTGTTCCGAAAGCACACACACTCTAAGAGAGGGAATTTCAGTACAAACAAAAAAATCTATAAGATAAGAAAAGTACTTCTGGTTAAGATAAAATTTAATTTATCGCCTTATCGGTGATGTTTAGAGTTAGTTTTCAGCCAGATAACGAAATAGTGTTCCCAGTATCATACCAAGTTTCTCTGAGAGTACGGGAAAGATTACCAAAACACTAGCTTCCACTACATTTAGCTTCACCGAAAAAGCATCTCATAAAGCAATTGGGGTTTACTTGTGAAATTGTTTTCCAAGTTGGGGCTACTGGATCTTTGATTCTGTATGAACTTTGATTCTACTGGATCTTTGATTCTGTATGAATACCAAAATAAAGTTTGTGAAATAAAAACATAGTATCTTTTGCACTCTGCTCGACTTGGTTACTGTAGTTTAAATCCTTCATGGGACAGTCTTTTATTCACCTTAACCATTTATTTGCTTTTAACATTTCTGTCTCGAATAGTTTAAATGTCCTTTCACAAATAACTCTGGTGGACGTTTGTGCTTATTTCAGTGCAAAAACCATGGAATCTAAAAGCACTCAGATGGAAGTTTCTCATGATGCTCTAGCAACCGATAATAGTTCGCCACTCTTGTTAGGAAATGAAGTAAGTATTGATCAATCTATTTCTAATAACTACTTCTTATCATCGATATCGGTTGATAGTACTTTTGGGAGGAAGAAATTGCCAATACTCACATTTTTCTTCAGCCTAAAAAAACTTGTGTTAGGAATATTATGAAATTAATATAGAAATCATAAGTATTCCATGAATTTGTGTGTTAAATCAAAAAGGAGTGTCTTGCATATATATTCTTAAATAGGTGTATAACTAGGTTAACTAGTTGACGCGTATAATGTTTTCTTTATTTTGACAAAAATATATAAATTCAGTTTCTTAAAATAAATTAATAACAAAAGAAATAAAGAAATTCACTTTCCTAACGCTGGTTTCATTTTAAATTTACTTTATTTTTTAAATTTTTGATTGGTGTTAGAACAGCATTCCTATAATACGTATAAACTTTTCTAGGGTCGCCTCCGTAAATATCAAAACTACATAGCGAAACTGGAAAATGACAATCTAATGTTAGTCAACGAGCTTAAGAAATTTAAGGATTTGGTAAGTAAAATTCATTTTTATTCAACTTCTTAAATAGTGTATGCTCCATGTTGCCCGCACGAGATTTTTCATTCCCCATGGCAGCACTCGTAGAAAGAAAGTTATATAGATACACATGGTTTAATGGTCAGAAGGATCCTCATATAGGAGTTGCGTGTGCCATGATACCAAGGCACAGAAAATGTAAAAAGTTTTTGTACTGTAATGTCCAATTTGGGTTTTTTAAATTAATTTTTTCGTTGAATTTATATATATATATATATATATATATATAACTCTATTATATAAACAATAAAGCTATACAAATCAAAATAAGAAAATTAACTTGTGCAAGTTAAACATTGAGTATTTAGAATACGTATTTTTATTTTATCGAGGTCCCATCATCTAACTGACTCGTTGGCCAGAACTGCAGCTTCTCGTATATGGTCAGAACCTAAGACCCTTAAAAGAATGTGTGTGTGTTGCAGAGAAAAACTTCTCTTCTAGAATGGGACATGATATAGCACCACATGTAAAATTCTAAATTTGCTTAGATTTCCTGTATGAATAAGATTGGAAAACAAGAAAACAATGTCAATTAATGTAGTATATCCTTTGCGTTGTTATATACGTTAAATTGTAATTTTTTTTTCAACATCTTTTAATTGTGTTACGCTACTTTAAGAAAAATGACCCTCTCATCTTGACTAGACAGAAAATCAATTACTGTCACTCTTTAAATTACTACATTACTGTCTGAAATGAAATCTGCCTCCGTCAATGTATCCCAAACTTATTGCGCCCTGCAAAATAAAGAGAAAATTTAAAACTTAATAAGAACAAAAATGAGTTTTTATGATAAATACAGGCTGCATGAAATAATGGAAATGATTCTCTTTGGAGTGTGAAACAATTGAAAGATTGAATATTTGATTGAAATGTATACGTATTAATTGAAAGATAGTTTAAAATGTGTAAACCTTAAAAGGAAAATGTTTGGCATTATTTATTATATATTACTACTGCTTATTTAGAATTTATGCTATTAATCTAGAATATTCTGTTGTATTAAACTATTTTAACTTTCTAATTATAATTTTAAACATTTCTCAGAGTCCTCGAAGCCAGGAAGAGCAAGCCAAAGTGTTGGTTGACAAACTTGGCCAGATTGAACGCAGTAGTCACCAGCAGCAAATGCAGTATGAATCGTGCTTGGACGAAGTAGCCAACAAACTAGTCCAGACACTACTCGCACAAAAGGTCAGTCCCAAGCAGATGAAGCATAAACCAGCATGAACTCATGCGAATTTGGTATAAAATTATTCTCGAAATGCCCATTATTTACTGAAATTAGTAATTTGATATATCAGCCTCTCACCCAGTTTCATCATTTATCAAGAAGTAAAAATTCGTTAATCAATTTCAGATGGTAGTTTTGTGTCTAGGTAAATTTTATTTCTACAGAGTGATTCAAAACTACTGCCGGTGTTTCTGGGACCTTTAATTTTCAAACTATAACAAAATAAAACTGTTCATAGAAAAACGATGGGAACCTCAAAAACCTTTACCTGTACAATATCGTGCAGGGATATTGCGTAGAATAGAAAAGCTAAAAGGATAAATTAAATTAAAATTATTTCCGTTTAAGGGTAATGGTAATTTTAGTTAACGTCGTACTAGAGCAACACAACGGGCTATTGACGACGGTCCGGGATCAGTCCCTTAAGGGAAAGACAACACCTCGTAATTTTGAACCACGGTCAGATGACGAAGCAACAACTGAGCTGGCACCCCACTCTCCAAACTTCCACGCCAACCCAACGTGAGGACTTTCGTCCACGACAGATTTAAGGTCCACTAGCCGCCTCTACACCATACGCTTACAAACATCCATGCCCGGACCCGGATTCGAACCAGGAACCTTCCTATCTAGAGGCTAACACCTTAACCACTATACCGGTTTTCCTTTTAAGGGAAGGTAGGTAGATATTTAAATTTACATCAGACTTGAGCAGCAAACACAACGGGCTATTCGCGACAATCCGGGTACAGTGCTAGAGTCAAAGATCCCAGGACCACACCTCATAATTTTGAACCAGGTTGGTTAAGATGACTAGGTCAACACCTGAGTGACACCCCATTCTCCAAACTTCCACAACACGCCAACGTGAAGACAAGTGAGGCCACGACAAATTTAACGTGCACCAGTCCCACCTACACGACGGTCTTTGATTGGATCGAGTTTCGAACTCTCGAACCCTATTTGCTAATTCTCGACTCTATCAACAGGGCTATCGCTGCCCTTTCAAGGAGGAAAGGATTCTTTTAGCATTTTGTGTGCGCTTTACATTTGTGCAGGATGGTTTGCGAAAAATAAAAAATTTTGAATAATTTTTCAAACAAATATATGCAACTATATTAACAGACAAAATGTTACTATACGTCCATAGAAAAAACTCAATTAATAGGGGCATCAGAGACAGTGTTTACTGTAAAAGTTTCCAGTTTCAACTTACAAAGAACTCATTCTTCAATAAGACTAAACCAGATAAATCTACGATATATATGAAGGTTTTTAGACAAAACAAATTTCTCGATAATCATACAAACTGTTTCATCAAATTTCATGCCCAAGACATTCTTATTACTACGAAAAGAAGCTTTTTACTCAAGAAAATAACAGACAATGATTTGGTCCTTCCAGTAGCCCCAATCCCTGTAAGATCGTTGTAGAATGTATACTACAGAATCTGCTAAGATTCAGCACAAGCGTAACACTTTTATATTTCTTGAAGATAATCAACTTTTTTTCGCTTATTTCCACCTTTTGAGGTATAACTGTTTCCATCATAATAAATCTGGTCTTCGTATCATCGAGGGAGATCACAAAGGTCGTATAAATAATATGTCCTTCCTTCACTAGCCCCTTCAGGACATAGCATTAGGTGAGCTTCAGCAACATATTAGGCGAGTGAGGAACCGCCTCGTCGAGGCAATCAGCATTTTACAAGGTTGGGTCTAACCCCCGACTTTCTTTGTTGTAAACACCAAACTGTCTCTTTAAATTTCTTTCATCAAAGACGGATAACATTATCAGAAAGCAGATAATTTCCATGTTGACGTCTTCTGTAACGACAATCTACGATTTGATAAAACTTTGCTTCCAAAAAACGGAAATAACGCGTTTCTCTCTCTCTCTCTCTCTCTCTCTCACTCTTGAAAAGTTGCATTTTAAAGTATTAAGGCCTATCTTAGAGATATCAATAGGGCGAGGACAGAGTTGCCAAATAAGACCTTTAGATATATTCCTTCATATTGTTTAAGCATTTTCAGCTATGTGTTTCTTATTTGAAACTGCATCGCAGGAAACTTGACACTAAATTTGAATCACCTAGTATTTTAAGAAAAGATTAGGTAGATTGATAGTTGAAGTCAAAATATCACTCTTCTTGGAAGACTAGAACCAAGCACGTTATACCAAGAGAAATGATATAGTAAAGTCCAAGGAGACTGATTTACTTGTGAGAAATAAAGAAACATAAAGTACACTTTTTTCTTTAATAGCAATTAAACTACAATTTAAACATGGAATAATTGTAAAGCGTATTAAAATTATGTAAACCACAGTAGTTAAGTAGGTAGCTGAATTTTCTTCACTGGAGCAACTCAACAAGCTATTGGGGATGACCCGGGATCAATCCCGAGAACACGTCGTAAGTTTGAAACCTAACCGAACTTCCACACTACACCAACTTGGGAACATTTTAGGCCATGGCAAATTTAACGTGTACCACGTGCACGACGGTCTTTGGTTGGATCAAGTCTCGAACTCACAACCCTACGATTGATAATCCGCGATTGTACCAACTGAGCTAACGTGGTCCCCTGAAACTTTGTAACCCCTCTTTACTGAATGCTTCAATCTTCCATGTATTTTTTAAATTAGCCAAATCCAGTTCTTACTTCACAAGAGAATAATCAACCAACCATGTATTTTCTCAAAATGTTTAATGGATCAAAATTACGTGGTGTTGTCCTCGGATCTTTCCATCGGGTTTGATTCCGTACCGTCATCAATAGACAGTTGTGTTTCTCCAGTGCGACGTTAATTATATACCTACCTGCCCACCCACCCCAAATGTTTATGTTGGTTATTTTATGTAATAAATATCTACCTAAATAGTGAAAATTTCGCACTCCAATAATAAATATATACAACTATAAATTACGCGGATGGTAATGGTAATGGTAATTTTAGTTAACGTCGTACTAGAGCAACACAACGGGCTATTGACGACGGTCCGGTATCAATCCCTTAAGGGAAAGATTTGAGAACAACACCGCGTAATTTTGAACCACGGGCAGATGACGAAGCAACACCTGAGCTAGCACCCCACTCTCCAAACTTCCACACCAAGCCAACGTGAGGACTTTCGGTCACGAGAGATTTAAGGTGCACCAGCCGCCTCTATACCATACACTTACAAACATCCATGCCCGGACCCGGATTCCAACCAGGAACCTTCCGATCTAGAGGCTAACACCTTAACCACTATGCCGGTTGGTCGACTATAAATTACGCTGAAAGTGCTACTAAAAATGCATTAAAAAAACTGAATTATCACTATTAGAGGAAGTGTTTAGGTCCTCAGCAGAAAGTTGAAACAATGGTTTATTTCTTACTATCAAAATACCCAACTACTCTCGGGTCGAATTGGGTAACTACAGATTGGAAATGACCAGAAAAATAATAACCTTGCGCCATAAATTCCCAAATTCCAATCCCATAGAAGAAAGGTAGTACTTATCTTTCGCCACTTTTCTCTAATGAATTTCCGTGTAATCTGCACTAATGTTCCATGAATATGCTTGGTTGCGTGCCAGACGACACTATGTCCATGAACGTCGTAAGAATTTGAAGCTGACGTGTCACACGTTAGAGGTTTTACCAGATAATCTATACACACTCTTGAAATTGTTACAAATTCATATTGAGAAATCAAACTTTTTAAGATCCTTCGCTTGATAATGTAGATTATGTTCAGATATTGGAGACAGTGACATGTCCCCTTCCAGCACCTACTATTTAACAATTTGTTTACAAGTGCTTCACTAAACGATTACAAAATGGATAGTCGAGGCATTTTCCCATGCCGGTTCTTTAATAAAGAATCTGCTTTCTGAAATAGTCGTAACATGTACGCCCAGCTTCGTGTTATTTCTTTCAATTGCTCGGTTTGAAATTTTTCTGGTGAATGTCACATGGTAATGAAAGAAAGCACGAATCCTAATGAAAGATTAAATAAAATTATCCTTTAGACCAGGCCTCGAAATAGATTTTTTAATGCAGGTGCACCTTGTGCACCTAAGTTTTTAAATTAGGTGCACAGATTTTATTTTAGGTGCGCATTTAAATAAACGTAATGTAAGAGCATTAATGTAATGTAAACTACTTTATTAGTTGGGCATGTTTAGATAGGTTCGTAGTAGATAGTAAATAAAAATATTTAAACAATTTTTTTATCTGCGAAATTACTTACAAACATTCACTCATCATCAGACATTGGTGGTCAAAAACCATAAAAAATAAACGAATACGCGATATTTTAAACAGATAAAATCTGATTTTAAAAATAAATAATGAAAATATTTGTTTATGATACGCAGTGGTCAGGCAATTCTAATGAATTCCTTCCGCTTTACATTTCATTGAAACAAGAGGTGTTTATAAAAATGCGCGATCCTATCGTTCTCCAGTGGTCAAGTGATCGAAATTCTCTCTTCTGCAACAGTCGCTTGAACAGAGCCATCTGAAAAAGGTTTCGATCATCGGAAAGTTCTGGTGGCAGTAGCACAAATAAACCTTCCTCTTTTGTAAACCCGTTACGGCCCAGGGATTTTGTTTTTGCATAGTGTATTTAGTAATTTTAATTACGTTCCTTTAGATCGAGAGAGGTCGATATTAATATTTTGTTCAAACATAAAAATAACATAAAACACGCCCTCCCCCGCCTTTTTTTTTTTAACGTTAGGTGCACTGAGTTCACCTGGCGGGGTAAAATTAGGTGCACAATTTTATTTTCATGTGCACTGGGCACTTGTACACCCTGGTATTTCGAGCCCTGCTTTAGACTACGATCAGTACAGCAGTTGTACCTTGAAAATTATAAGAATCGTGTCACTTATATCTATAGCCGTAGTCAAAAGGTTAAAAAACACAATTTTGCGTTTCGATAGCCAATCGGATCAAGTCCATTCCCAAAACCACGGGTGCGCACTTCTAACTCAGCCCTCATGCTTCGTCTATTTCATTAGAAGGTCGATACAAAGGACCTTATGACGTACTAAATAGGTGAATTAGCATTGCATTGAAGTAGCAGCTATTTATAGGGTTCTAAAAATAAAAAAGCGTCTGAATTAATTCTAGTTCATTAGGGTGGCTATTATATTTGGAACATTGTACTTTTTTATTTGTTTTTAAAAAGTCGGTATTTTGTGTAATATTGTTACCTATTTTTTTCTGTAATAACAAAGCTTATTCATAGCTTTGTACAAATGTGTTATTGAACGAATAGCTTATTTTTTAAATTCCTTTTATTAAAAAAAGTACTTGATAAGCGTGTGCATGGTGTTTGTGTGTGTGTGTGTGTGTGTGTGTGTGTGTGTGTGTGTGTGTGTGTGTGTGTGTGTGTGTGTGTGTGTGTGTGTGTGTGTGTGTGTGTGTGTGTGTGTGTGTGTGTGTGTGTGTGTGTGTGTGTGTGTGTGTGTGTGTGTGTGTGTGTGTGTGTGTGTGTGTGTGTGTGTGTGTGTGTGTGTGTGTGTGTGTGTGTGTGTGTGTGTGTGTGTGTGTGTGTGTGTGTGTGTGTGTGTGTGTGTGTGTGTGTGTGTGTGTGTGTGTGTGTGTGTGTGTGTGTGTGTGTGTGTGTGTGACGTGCTATAATTGAAAATATATAAAAACCTTAGCAATGATGAAAACTTTATTATCTCTTTTTAGCGTCTGGAAGAGGAATGCAAAATTTTACATTTGCGGGTAGAGCAACTGGAGCAAGAAAATGGAACATTAATGGAACTTATAGAAGAAGATAAAGACTTAGACGTGAGCAAAACCCCGTTCTCGTTGCTGTTTGTAATGCATGATATGATTTTTCCTATGTAAAAGCACGCGCAGATTTTTGTATGTGATGTAATTTGATAATTAGAGTATTTTAAATGAGTTAGTTAATTAGAGTTAAAAAATAGCTATATAAATTCATTGTTAGTGATATGCTTGAAATTAATAAAAATGCAAGCATCTATTTTGCTTTGCTTCAAACTTAAACTATGTATATGTACTTAAATGGGGAAATACTACAGTATTGCATGGTGCAATATCTATGTATTATATTGTAATTTAAAGTCATCTTCTCATAATTAATCATTTCTGCCTGTTCATCTTGGTCTATTGATGAAAAATGGTAATTCTTCAACTCAATATTAACTGTTGTGCGAGTGTCAATGAAAAGGGATTGAGAAAATCAGCTAAAAAAATTCCAGGCGATTTCCTGACAAAACAAGAGACAAACCCCAAAAATGTTCCACCAAAATTGCTCTTCCAAAGAAGTTTCGTAATGCAATTTCGGTGGAAAATTTAATTACTATTATTACATTTGTATTGATGGTAATAATTACATTTGTATTGCTAATAATTACATTTGTATTCACATGTAACTAGATCAAATTATACATACATATACATTTTAAAACATTGGCTGTATATATTTAAATATAAATAATTCATTAGAAAAACTTACCTTGAATTAAATAAACCTAATTATGTTGATTCCCAATATTTTTGTGTGTAAGTCCCTTGTTAGTTTAAAACTTTTTTTCATAAAAAATATACTTAATTCTATTTTCTGAGTTACTCAGCTTATTTTTATACGTATTACAGGTCGAAAAGACAGATGACATCAAAAGTCCGAATTCCGAGTCATCAACATCCAATTTACAAACTAGAAAACCGTCCCATCATCCTCTTACACCGTCTTCAAAGAAAAGAAGCTCAAATTTTAAAAAATCTTCCATGTCATCGGAAGAGCGACAGAAGGATTCACCTAAAAGTACAAATGCAAATCTTGTGAAAAACTCTGGCTCGGAACTAAAGAGTCCGGTCACAAGTCCTACGTCACCAGGTTTGGTTTGAAACTTTCTTATGCCTCCAAAATACCGTCGTTTAATACCTCAAAGCCTTTGTTAGTGCGCAAAAAGAGTGATATGGATGTGAAGCTCACTGCAACTCGAAATGATGTTCCTGCTAGAGAAGCTTCATCCTCAGAACTTGTGCCAAATTCAAAACAATCATCAACACCCTCATCCTCTAAAATTAAATTGCCAAGTTCTTTGAAAGGTACTAAAAGTACTTGCTCAAAGAGAAAACGGCTTTCAAGGAATGGATCTCCTGCTGATAAAGGACCGAAAGATTCTAAACAAAGAATGAAGTCTAACCATATAAGGTGGGAGCAGCGAAGAATGTCACCTGAAGATGTCACTCCAATATGCAAAAGCATTGACCGTCTGGGTGAAATATCTCCCATCAAAGCATTCCCTCAATCTCAGCAAGTGTGGAGTTTCAACTGCGAAGTGACTACACATGTACCAGTGCTTGAAAGCGAGAAAAAAGTTTCCGATTCTATTGAAGCATTCAGAGACAAGTTGTGCGTAGATACTAGTGTAGAACATTCAGAAGACTTCGGTCACAAGCAGAACTCGTCCACTTCTGAATCTTCTACAACGATAGAAGGGGTGAACAGAACACGAGACGAAGGATACTCCACCATGTCTAGCGACTTGCAACCAGATTCAACGGCCGATACTACAATCAGTGAGCCAGAACATTCGGCAACTTTCGTTATTACTGAAAAAGATCTCAATTGTGGCAGCGACGATAGTGTCACTGAATGTTTGGATGGTTCAATGTGTTCTTCGTCCGACAGCGGCTTCGGGCCTCTACATCAGGTAGCGACTTCAATGTTTCCAAATGAACTCCCCGATGAAGAAAGTTCCACCAAAACTGTAAATGAGCTACCTAAATTGGACGTCTTGAGCAGGAAACACGGAACTGTTAAATGTAAAGAACAAATAGCAAGTGTTAAGCCCACTGTAAGGACATCCACCGCTACTAGTGAGCAGACACAAAATGTAGAGCCAAATTATATTTGTGATAATTTTCTATCTGACTCCTTAAAGTTCCAAAGCTCTTCCGACGGTCGTGTAACTTTATCTTCAAAATCCACCGAGATTTCACAAGAATTCGAAACTTTATCTCCATCGAAGTTTCCAAAGGAAACGAAGTGTCCAAATATCGATCAATCAACGATGATTGATTGCTGGAATTTCCCAAAAGAAATCTTGAACTTGACAAACTATAGAAAAACATGGCATTTGGGACCTACGAAATCTATTTATGATGATAAGATAGTGTTCTGCACCAGGCATAGTTACATAGATGACAACCTCTTTGACGAAAAGATAGAGACAGCAGAAAAGGCTACACTTACTGAACCAGAAGAGGAATTGTGGCGTGAAAAAGCATTAGCGCCATTCATAGATGAAAGCATCTGGTCCTTATACTCATCGGAAGGAGACATTCAGGTGAAACATTTTCCCTTTGAACCTCTTTTGAGTGAACCTTCCCTGGAGAAACTCATCAGCAATTGCAATCCATGCATAGTTGTGACCGAAAACATCGAACCTAATCCACGGGCCGAGGTTTTCGACACCTTCAATCCCCCTATCATAAAATCGTCTAACAATTCTTCGGCGACTGACCTAAACAATTTGCCTGGACAAACCCCGGAAAAGTTTAGGACTGGCTTAGAAAGAGTTGCATCAGACACTGTTTTGTATTTGAAAGATGCCTTTCACGAGCTAGAAAACTCCATGCGCCGGGGTCTCAAGTCTTCGAAGAACATTCCAGCCCTCCATCAGAACTCTGGTTCCGAATCTGAAGCATCTCCTACAAGTAGTTTGGGCTTGAAACCAGAGCTGTTACGAACTTTGGAGGCAACTATGTCAGGGCAAAATGTGAGTATAAAGTGTTATAAGTTATATTACTACTTCTCAATAGCGTAGAGTAATATTGATTACTGGGTATGACTAGCTTAGATAGAAAGCAAAACAATTCGTATGCTTAACTAAAGGTAACCTTATAAGTCAACTCCGTTCGACGTTGTCTCTTTTCCGTAAAGACAATGCAATACCAATTTCTTTTAACTACAAATTAGAAAAGAAACTCGAAACAGGAGCAATTGAGACCAATCTTGACAACTCTATGGATGTTCCAAAGGCTGTCTTAGATCTTGGTAGCACTCTTTTACATAGGCGGAATATTAAGGAGAGAATAATAGACCACGCAGGTCGATCTGCGCATATTAAAACATCCAGACTAGATAATATCTATCACTAATAATCTAGTCTCTCAGGATGTACGCATGAGGTTAAAGAAAAGGTGTTTGTACCGAAGATACCCAGCGCATAACAAAGACCACGCACTAATCGTAGTAAGAAATCATTAGAGGCTGAAAGAATGGAGCATCAGCAAACCATGTTTGGCTTTTTGCGGTGAAAATCAAGGACATAGAGACTGGCGTCTCACTCAGATTTACATTTTAAAAAGTCCCCTATTTTGCTTTAAGTTTTATAGATTTTTCTTATTTCTGCCACACACACACACACACACACACACACACACACACACACCGCGCGAATTTTCCTAGTTAATTTTTTTTTTCTTATGGATATTTTTCTATGCCAGCATCTGGGCTTCCACGGGCTCTCCACCACTGCTACTTCTAGTACTTATTTATATTTATATCAGTTAACAGATGAAAAATATTGATTTTTAAACCTCTTTCCCATAAATTAAGCAAAGTTTCCATCAGTATAGCATGTAAGCCCATCTAACGCAAGGAAGCAAAATTTCTTTTCCAATGGAAAACTCGTAACGAATCTTTAATCTTGACCTATTCATCAAAATCTTGCTAACCAGGACAATTCGCAAAACCAATTCTTTGAAATTGCTTTATCCTTTTCAGTTTATAGACTTGTACTATATCATACCTTTTTCCTTAGTAATTTTAATTTTTACTTGACATTAAAACGCTCCAAGCCTTTTTAAAGTAGTAGGCAAACCTTTCTAGAATACAAAGGCTTAACCTAACTCATAAATAGATAATAATAACCGATTCAATGGACTTTAATTCCACTGACCATACGAATGAATTAGTAGTCTATGACTGAATTAGTGTTCTGAAAAAATTCGTTTCTTAAGTAAAATATGACATTTAACTGCAAATTTAAAGTTTTAAAATTGCTTGACAATAAGAAATAGACTATCTACCATCATTTTATATTTTGAAATGTAAACATTTTGACTAAATTGCCTGACTGATTTGTAGTTGCATCCATCGTAAATTTTCTACATAGATTATGTGGTTAGTTGGTTGACAGTACTTTCTAATTAGCAAATTTGCTGGACAAAAGATATTAAGTATTCATTTTTCCTGCACCTCTTAAATGCATATACTGTATTTTTTTTATATGTAATTCATTTTATTCTTACCCATTACTGATAAATATGTTTGACAAATCCACTAAGCTTCTTCTCTCATCTTCATTACTTAACCTTCTTTTAACGTCTGCTTGCTTCTTTAAAATTGTTGTCTTTTGTGCGGGTACATTTGTCTAGTTTTTAAGACCTTATTCCCCAAGTTGTCTCGGTGTGTTTTTGCTCTCTGTATTTTTCATGGTTTTCGGTGTTATGCAATTCTGAGAAGTCCATAAGCGGTCTGAATTTCTCTACACTCACTACTTTACTCATGCAGGAATTTTAACAAGGTAGTTTATTTTGGTGTGTACATATTTCATGTGCATTTTAAATACTTCCACTGCTAACATATGCCTATTTAATTAAAATTTTCTCCGAAATTCGCGGAGAATTTGCTTTGCCATATCTCTTGCTTACTCACTTGTGACAAGGTTAACAAGAACCCTAGAATGAATTTGAGATTGATTGCTGAATTCGCGCGCGCGCTTTTATTCTTTATAACTATCTGTCTGTCAATAATCTTAATTTTAAACCACTTAACGGCTCAACATGCAAATAATTAGGCTACTAATGCATAGTTATTTGAACATAATAGAAAGGCGACCATTTGTAAATGCTTGTTTTTCTTTTAGGTATGCGTCATAATTCCCTCCTAAAAATCCCTTTGTTCATGTCTCCAATTCAATAGTTAAAATAGTTTTATGTTAGGACTTTAACGAAACACTAACTTAGACTAGGTGATCTAACTTCGGGTAACTGTCTAACTGTGAATACTCGGCCAACTGATCGAACAGTTTTCCATTACAACATTCAAAGTATACCTTTCAGCAAAATTTTTAATTTGAAACAAATTTAAATATCTTTGGCTTACAAATGAAACACACTAAATCAAAAAGTATAGTTATGAGTAAATGAAGTGAAAAAATACTACTCAATGTGTTTCTCAATCAGAAATGTAACCTTCATGCAAAAAAAATTACTTTGGACTTTTCTAGTGTAAAGATCATCATATTCTGGCATAAAAAAAGCTAAAAAAACTCATGTCTTCAAAATTTTGTCTTTGTGTATTTCACTTATAAGCCGACGATATAGGACATTCTGTATTTTGAATCATAGCATTTTTTAGCACATTTTCTCGAACAGCTAGAAATAAAAACTTTAAAACTGTACTCAATATCACTATTCTCTAATGGTTAATTCTAAATATTCTTTTTTAGCAACTTGCATGGCCTTCTCCTACACGTAGTTCTTCCATGAGCTCGTTGCAGTCGTCCACATCTTGTCACGTGGTTAGTGACGACATGGAGGATGTTGAAATGATACGCACAAGTCGTAAAGGATCTCAGGTACTCTTTGTCTATGTGCCGATTTTTTTCTCTTTGTTTTTTGTTGCATAATATAAATTTATTTACATGTAGACGAAGATTTTTGTTTCCGAATTTATAACCAAAATTAGTTTTGCGTGTATCTACTTGTACTATGGCTCAAAGAATTTTTTCATTTGTGTGCCGCGAATGTTTGAAGTCTTACCATAACTTGTCCATTGCACGAGATATCTCGTCGAAATACTAGAGAGTTAAAAAAGAATGTATAAAAAACTCACAAAATATTCGTATGTTGCTCAATAACATCTACTGCTTTAATCCTGTTTCTATATTTAATATTAGAATTAGATTCTTTAAGAATCAAAAAGTTCTAAATATGGAAAGAACAAATAATTTTTTTAACTCCCTCTTTCTTTTACGTCACATTACGATTCAAAACTTGTATTCTGAAACTAATTGTAAGATATAAGTATGCAAAAGTAATCAATTAATTCATTTTGACTTTTTAGGACCCAGATCTCAGTAGTGCCAGTGATGCGGAGTACGAAAATCTCGAACACAAGGACTTCGTGGAAAGATGGCTGCAGAAAGAAATAGTTTCCAACAATCTTCCAAAAATGACGGTTTGTAATTTATTCTTACGCTGTATCGAAAACAAAATAAATTAAAAATCGAAAGCTCAATATGTAGCAGAATTAATATTGTAAAGATTATAAGAAAAACGTATCAAAATTCCGTCATTGAAACACCATTACGAAATTAGAAAAAGTTTTAAAAGTTATCGATTACATTAAAATGAATGTCAATGTATGACAGTTTATATTTTATATCATTCAAAAGCTTATTCTTTTTATAAGTTGAACAGAAATACATTCCAATCATCAAATATATGTTTTATTTGTAGCGTGTTGAAATTTTTTCTGATAAACATAGTATACATTTATGCTTAAAAAATTAATTTAATGTGAATGATCAAAAATTTAATTCTTTTTTTGATCAATTATCAGAAATTTTTCCAAAATGTGGAGTGACTTTGGGAATTCTAATTGACTTTTTAAAGATAGGATCATACCATAGAGCTCGTTTCAAGGCACTTAGACGTATTTTTGTAAATTGATGTACATTAACCTCTATAAAGTCTATAACTGTTCTCATTATCTTCTTTTAGCTATTTATTATAAAGCAACTGTATTTGACATTAAACTTTTAGGGAATTCAGTTTTTATGTAAAATAATGTTTTTGCTATCCCTAAAATGTTGGAAATTGTATGATATTGTACTTATTCCAATTGCTTTGAAGTTCACATTAATTTCTAGATAATAACCGAGTACGAAAAGTATTGAAACTACAAATTTGTATTTTGTGTTTTGAAATAGAAAAAAATTTGTGATCGAATGATGTGTTACTTAAATTCTAAATATTTCTATTCAGTTACTTGTTCTTAAATTCACTCGGAGTACATTTTCACCGGATTTTATTGTTACCGTTTGAATAAATTTAAAAAGGTATAATTATTTTGTGCGAAAGAAATGATTTTGTTAATTTGAATTATCTTTTCACTTGGAAAAATTATGCCCTTATAATTTTTACTGTGTTAAAATAAGTTAATTGTAAACGGTTTATAGATGTAGTTAGAGATTATATTGTGTATTACTAATAGTTACGCAGAGATTGCGATAAATGTAAGCGATATATGGTACATTATTTGTACTGAAAGGAGAAATTTCATCACTTTGTCGAGTAGCGATGTCCAATTTTTCTTTTCGAAAATCATTTCTCGATGACCTGTCCGCTTAATATATCATATTTATTTTATTTACAGGTTACTACCTTAGAACCTGTTGAAGAAATAACAGAATTCTCGTCTCCATCAGTGAGAAGAAAGACGTCTCTTCCTTCTACTGGAACGAAACCTCGAACTCCAATTCTAGCCAGGAAGCGTTTTATGTCTTATCCAACTGATCCAAGCGCACCAAAACCATCGTTGAGAACTCCTTCGCCCACTGATGGAACCACTTACCTGTTACCAGAATTAAATGACAGTCATTTGTTATCCTCTACCAATAACGGTACAATCGAGGATACTTATAAAATAGACTGTGCCGAAGACGGTGAGCTTGTATGCTTGGATCCAGAAGCCAAAGAGTTCAACGGGGACTTCTACACCTTGTGCAGCATCGGTTCTCTAAAAAGTTTGGATCATTGCTCACCAGCTAAATCCCTAGAAGCCAAACTAAAGCAGGTTACTGAGCCACTGTTACACAGTATAGGGTCTCGGTCTACAAATCCATCATCAAAAACCTCATCGTTATTAAAGTCTGAAAAGCCAACTGGCCTTGTCAAACCTACGCGTCCAGTTACATTGGCAGTTGCTCCTGTTCCTAAAGTACCTAAACATGCTGCACAAAATAGTAGTCCAAGTGTTCCTTCCACGTCCATCTTCAGTAAGCCGAGTGCCGATCCAGCGATGGGTTCCAAAGTTCAGTGCTCGACAGAATCAATCAAATCTGCCAAAACCAATGTTTGTTCCAAAGTTCCTCCTAATAACTTTTTTTCAGTATTTCCAAGCGTGATTTCTAAATATCCTGCCAGTGAGACTTCACCAAGCATAAAGGCACCATCCATCGGTCTTCCAATGTCTTCGACGCCGCACGGAAGCGAAAGGTTCCCCCTCGACAAGAGCAAGAGCCCCACCAAAATCATCATCAAAAGCAGTAGTCCTTCCAAGCAAGATGAGCTGTCGAAGAGACATCAGTGGAAACGAGACAGATTAGTGGCCAGGCAAAGCCGCTTGAAAGAGGGGTGTGGCACAGCTTGGATACACCTCCAAGCCAATCCTGAACTCAGTGATCCTACAGTAAGAAACCATTATGTTTGCAAGAAAGTTTTTTTAATATCTTAAAGACAAACTTGAAACGACCTTCTCATGAAATAGACTGAGCATGTCGCTGTCGTTAGATCTCTGAAGTGTAATTGACGTGGACTTATGAATCGACTTGGGCCAATTGGTATCGAAGCACAGACATTAAGTTTCCAATAACTGGATGTTGTTGTTGTCGTGCAGGCCATATATGGCCCAATTGGGGTGCCATTGCCCCGGAGTGAATAACTGGATACTTTACCCAATCAATAATGCGTCCCACATTAATATTTATACTTTTTTCCGACACCACGCTATTGATTATTAAACCGAATAGGTCAATTTCATTGAAGGTTGATATAAACTTTACCTTGACTTACGTGAATCACTTTTTATACTCACTCTATCATTAGTTAATACTTTATTAAAATTACACACACACACACTCTCTCACTCTCTCCCTCTCTCTCTCTCTCTCTCTCTCTTTCTCTCTCTCTCTCTCTCTCTCTCTTGCCTAATGTGATACCTAAATTATTTTTCGAGAAGTTGCTAGTATGTACTTAATGTTGTAAATAAGCCATAACATACTAGATGTAAGTAAATGAAATGTAAGCGATAGTGTTTATGATGAAATAGTAGTAGAAATTCGAAAGCCATATTTGCACAGAAGCTTAAGAAAAACGTACATGTTATAGTATAGTTAAATTAATAATTAGTATATAATTTTTTATATCTGGCAACTCCAGATATATTTATATTTTTAGTTCTATTTGCCATTTTTAATCTGGCATAAACTTCAAGTGTACATGCGACATAAATTAATTTAGATGTTTTGAGCTGCGAGTTTAATTGAGGTTTTATGAGATTATTTCTGAGACTCGGAATGTGTAGTTGAGTAGCGAGATTTAATAATTGACACTATTCGCAGCTGTAAATATTTAAGAACAATGAGGAATATTACGGGTAAGTTTCAATAGTTATTTGCGATTACTCTTCAAAAGATGATAAGCACAAAGATGATGAATAGCAGGAAAGATTTCGTAAGCCCGTTGTATTCATGTCTCAACGGGCTTTACCAGTCATTTCGTAATTCTGTTACCACTGTTTTTTCACTTTTGATTAATTTGTAACAGTTACTTCGATCCAAGATAAATTACGTTTCGTAATTCTGTTACTACTGCCCGTTGTATTCATGTCTCAACGGGCTTTACCAGTCATTTCGTAATTCTGTTACCACTGTTTTTTCACTTTTGATTAATTTGTAACAGTTACTTCGATCCAAGATAAATTTAAATAATTTTGTTTTCTAAAAGAATATCATATTAAAGTTATTAATTTTTAAATAATCGTGACAATGGTAAAACTAACTAGAAACCCTAAGATCAAATCGGGCAAGTAGAGTAGTCAGGATTTTATTGCATAGGCTTCCCAAAGTTTTAAGTGCAGTTTTTATGCCAAACTAAACTAGTATAAACGACTTGTATAAATCATTGCAGCAATCGTATCACTTGCTTTGCGTATCTTTTAATTGCAAATATTTTTGTCATCCAATTTTTTTTTTTGCAGCTTCGAATCAATCTTCTGGATTCAATCAAAGCCCCTACTAGTAGCAGTGGAAGTAGTAGCACTGAGGAAGATGATAATGAAGTTCTAATAGTACAAACGAACTCCCATCTTCATAGGATTTGCAAGGAGAGGCGGCATAAGGCAAAAGGTAATGCATGTAAAAATTTACTTCAGCTTACATAAATTTTATAAATTTCGTTCAGTTGCAAAGCATTTCCAATCGACGACCAAGCATGGAAAAGAGTAATGAAGAAATTTTTAATTCGTGCAAGTTTGAAGTTCCTTTTTTTTTATTCGGTGCTTTCTGTCTCTCTCAACCCTTTCTTGAACAGTGAATATTCTTCAGTATTTGCAACATTTACCGTCACGTGTAGCAAGACTTTTTTCATAAAAAGTTAATTTATGCGATTGGGGCACTTGTAACCTTCACCCATCATTTAAGACAGCCGCAGTTGTCCAGTTGGATGAGTAACGGATTAGCGACCGGAGGGTTAATTTAATAGCATAAATATTGTTGGCTACAAACTTCTTTGCTTATATTTTATGAACACAAACATTAAGATAGTAGAAAGGACCTTTAAAATGTTCAAGTAGCTTGTAAAAAGAGGTTTTGATGTATATTAACTAAATAAATATACATAATTCTAAAATAATTAAACGTATTATAGGTAAGAGACACTGGCAACACCCCACAACTACAATAAGAGAAAGTTTTAAGATCGGGTCTATTCAAATGGTAGCATTGTAGCATTTTATACCTTTATCTAAAAGCTCCTAAAGATATTTCCATTGGTCTTCCCTAATAATTACCAACAAGGAGCTCTGTGGGATTATCCTAAGAGGTTCCGACGATGAGGAACTTTCCACGGTAGCACTATGGAAACCATTGCTAAGTCACTTCGGTTGGAATCCTCTCAGGGACTTCTATAATGTGTCCCGTTTACAACTGGAATGCTTTTTGGAAACACGAAAATTCACCGGCTTTTCAGGAGAAATGTATGCTGCATGGGATATAAATCTGTTTCGTACAATTCTTATACAGGCAAGCTTTTTAGAAAAATCTTAATTCTGAATTTTAATTTAAAGGCAACTTTTAATATTCTTTGAATTTATCTTTAAATTTTATCTTAAATTTATCTAAATAAGGAATTTATCTTAAATTAACAAAAGATGAATCCAAAGAATATTCAACAAATGCACTGATTGTTAGCATCAATTTACATAATTCTCTTGATTTCAGCTTCTGCAAACAATCCTTTGTACGATCTACGTAAAAGGACATCCATAATGGGTCGGCGCGAACTTTTCTACCGATTCGGTGACAAAGAACGAGAAGCCATTGCCTGTTTCGATTTTTTGGAGGAAATCCCTTCCCAAGAGACTCAAGGTATCACACTACCCGACGTTTCAACAAGCCCCCCGTCATCTCTTAGACTCAGGGGTCGGAACGCGTCCTGCGGCAAAGAACGGTTTTCGTTTCTCTCACCCGCCACCGGCGGCGCTACCAGAGGCTCAGCTACCACGTCAAAGATGGCCGACCTTGCCAGGTCGCCGTTCTCCAACTACAGCGCGCGCAAGCTCCGATTGCCTAATCTGTGGAACCAGCCTCTGAGCCACAACATGTCGTCTTCGAGCCTCAATTCCCAGGACTGTGAACTCCTGGATCATATATCGCTCAGCGACTCGTGTGCCGAGAGCTATTCCTCCACGCCAGAAAGCTACGACGACGCGAGTTGAAATCTTTTAGGAACATATTTTTGTACATTTTTTGCTTGATTTCTTGTGTGACGACAATGTGAGACGCGTGTATATTTTAAGGACTGTAACTTAACACTGACGATGTTTTGCAGTATCGGGGTTATTTTGCCTTCGTGATCTCTCTGCAACCCAGATATGACTGGATAGACGAGTTTATTGACTGTATATGATAGAGCTTCTTTTTTTATTTTAATTCTTAACAAAACAAATAGTTTTAAGTCACCATTCGAAAGTATTCTCTATTTATAAACAAAACTCCTCCCGCCAATTTTGCACAACATTGATACTGCGTTCAAGATGGACACTTCCATTTTCCGAATAATTTCATTTCGGAAAACTTATTTTAGTTATGTATCATAAGCTAAAAAGGAAAACGTTACTTTACAAAACGTTATCGATACAGAACCCCCTACTTACATGGATTAATTTTCGGAAAGCAATATCTCCTTTCAATATCACCAATCAAATTCTAAAAATTATTTATAATATTCAATCCCCAAGGTGGTAGGCCACACAGTGTTCCAACATCACTCTTGCAATTAAAATATGCATGCGTACCTACATGTTTTCTGTGCTGGAACAGATTACGCATGCGAAAGTCGGATGATTATTGCAGGTCCGATCATTGTGATTTGTAGGGCAATGATGCGACTCGTGTGGTTACATGTGATGCTTTGATCCAATCGTAAAATTAAGATCCATCGTTTTACCTTTTTAAGAGACAATAAACATATTTGTTAAAATAATTTGAAGGAATGGAAGAGGCGCTGGTCAAAATTTCTACATTATTTAATTTGAAAAAGCTATATATGATGCATCACAACAACCAAACTCCTTTGACGACCCGATGTCATTTTGTGTGATACCCGTTTAAATTTATATTTTTCACAATATAAAAAAAAATTGGAATTTTTTTTCGTTGGAAGAGCATTTATTTCCCATTTCTGTATCAGTATTATTTTTAGAAAACATTTAATTTCCAAACTTTAAACAGTATTTAGAATGAGTTTAAAAAAATGCAAAAAAAGTGGTCATTGTAACCATGTATTTTTAACACGCACAAAAAAATCGAAAAACATGGTAAAAATGAATTTTTTTTTACTGTCGAATGAATTGGCTTTGCCGCCAACTTTTCTTAAAATGTTCTTTGTTTATCGAAAATTGTAAATAAAAATATTTCGGAATATTTGTGAAATATTTTGTCCTCTCTTTCCTGCTGTATCTGGGTTGACCTAATGATAAACATTATTTTCTTCTAAGCTAGTAGTACTGGTTTTATAAATTATTGATATGCTACGTTTGATTATTTTTATATCAACATTCAACATAAGTAATGTTTCCATTTTGTTTAAAACATTTCTCAATTTGGATCTGTTTATCTTTGACTTCTTAATTTGAAATTTCTTGTGCCTTTTTCTCGTCTGATTACTTGTACGAAATTCGAACTACTAGGTAAAATACAATGCATAAGCACCACGAAAACTACATCAAACTTACCCAATTCTATTGCATTTTTCTTGACGTTTAAGTGTGATTTGTATTTTATATACTGTACCAGGTTGTTTTGAATACCACTTGATTGCTGCAGTCTGAAATGTGTACATACGTCAAGTTTTAGAGTTTTACAATGAATTTTTATATTACCTTTGTTTTTATACAGAATAGAGTTGTCCGAGAAAAACTTAACTTGGTGAGTTTTATATTATAACATTTAGTGATTTGTCTTTGTGGAATGTGGGATTTAAGCTTCACTGGATGAACTGTTAAGTGGCATTGTTTGATGTTATATTATTCATGTTTCGTCACGTGGTAGAGCTACGCGCAATGCGTTTAACAGGCATTTTAAATGTCAGCAGAAAAGTTTTGGAAACCTATTATGTTGAGTGAGGGAATTTATTTAGAGTGATTAACAACGATTGAACAAGGGAGTTGAATTTTACTACTTTTTAATCCACATTCTTTGGAACTTGTTTGTTGTGTCAGATTATCTTTCACCTGTGATACAAATATTGAATATTTTCTGATCTGAGGAATCTTAATGTGGGAAATATTGTTTCTTAGACCGTGGTTATTGAATCTTAGTTTATGAAATTATCACCATACAAAACTTGATGTGCTTTGAGATCAGTAACAATGCTATCTTTTCATTCTTTGTACACTTTGCCGCATATCTCCATAGATTTAAACTGTTCGCTTCTGATTATTTTTCTTTTCGTCCCTCATCTTTAACTTACCTTTTTATTTTACCACGTAATACTTCTGTCTGAAATTTATGTAGTCATTTCATTTCTTAGTTTTGTTCCTGTTGTACTAATCTTTATATTTTTCTCTTTTTATCCTTAAATCTCTTTCTCTTAATCTATTTTATATATATTTTTTCTATATCCTCTAGAGTTAGTCCCGTTTAGTTATTTCACTTTCATCCCCTTTATTTAACCCACTATGGGGCTCACACATATACTATCCATATTGCATCCTGCAGTCTTCACTGCATGACTTATAGTTATTTAGTCATGTGTGATGTTGGGGAAAAGCAATGTTACACCTCTCAGATATCATGACGCTCATAAGGTTTATTCTGTTCACATTAATCTTAAGATTATGACTTTTTTTGTTTAATATTGAGTGTGAAAAATAATTTTTAATAGAACTATAAATATAGAACACCATAATGGACATTTGAATAATCGTAATATTTCTGACATTTAATTGACTTTCTCCTCTAGTGACATTAAAAATCGAACTTTGGACCTAAGTAATGTATACAAGTAAACTTTTCTGCTGGTCATTTTACGTTGTGCCGATTAAACTGGGTGTACATAGTAAATGTTTGAAGTCAATTTGGGGAAACAGGAATGAGTATAAGTTTGCCAGAGTGTTACGTTTTCTACAAGGTCTTTAAAGGTTTTGTACAGAGGAATATTTTTAGAGCAGCTTTCCTGCTGTATATACTAGGAAATGAATTTCTGTCGTGTCAATTTCTCTTCGTACAAGAACAGTATGGCGAAGTATTCTGCGTGTATATTACTGACACGGCTTTTAATTTATTCATATTGATTAACAGCCGTGAAATGTTTGTTTATTATATTTATAGGTAAAAGAACTTGTAAATCTATACACTGACTATTACTTAGGGGGATAATATCTTAAATTATTTACCAACTTATTTAATTGTTTATACTGTACAAAAATTACTAGAAGTTGCCTTGTCGAGAAGACAGGGTAATTATTCAAAAATATTTTAGGATAATTTTTAAGACTTGTTTTCAACTTTTTATATAGACATTTATAACAGGTTCAAGACGAATGCACACACTTTAAATAACTTTAAGAAAGTGCGGAAATTTGATTTTATTCTATTTATTTATCTTGTGTAGTTTCGGATATATTTATAACTTCGTTAGATCTCATGACTAAAAATGCTAAAAGACAAAAATTCTGTGTGGCGTTAAAATTTTGTGTCAGCATTGTAACCGAAAAAATGACTTCTATTCCATGACAGATATATCTGAAACTGTTTTGAGTTTCCAAATGTATTAAAATATATTTGTGCGCTGTTAATCAAGACACTTTTGTTGTTTATTTAATATAAAATAATATCTTTATTTATGGTGCTTGTATAATAAATTCTACGGTTTCTGTTCTGATCAGTCTCTTCTCTGTATTGGCAAATTGTTATTCAATAAAGATGTGATTAAAACAACTGCTGAATTTCCAGTTTCCTCTTTTTTTTGTAATCACATTTTTTTTCTCTTTAAAATAATGAACGAGAAGCTTTATTGTAAGGCTAAATGTGAACACGGCGCTTGTGTTTTTGTGGTAGAATTTCCTGTATGGATTCCGGGTGCAGCATCACTTGCCTATATTTTAAGGTAATTCGGTCATTTACCCAAGCAAGAGCAATGCATAACCGTTAGTAAAATTCTTAAATTTCAGTGGTTTGTTGATTAACACTGAAAATCCCTCACATTAGCCATAGTGAAAGTGGAAAAAACAGTCCTCATACGTATTCACTGTACACAATTTGTTCGATGATTGGCTGTCCTCGAACATATATTTAACATATTTTTGTTTTATGCGATCCAGAGGGCGCTTTATGTAAATTAAGCTTGCAAGCTATACCTATAAATTCAAGTTCAATTGTAGCAATAGTATCAGAAGAAAAGCTGAAATAAACACGCCTTGGTATCTTCATCAATTCCTGTTTACTCAATTCATTTCCCACAGCCGGATACTTGACATCAGGGTCAACATATTTTTGGAGGCACCGACGAGATTGGTGATTTTACCAGGTGCTGTATAAAACTTTTCTTTCTTGAAATAATGGATGAAGCTACTTTACTGAAACAACGTGGCAGAGCTAAAGCTTCAACGACTCGCATCAAAAACTTTATAGGTTTAGAAACAATTCATAGTGATAACTATATCACTTTCTAGAAACAATTCATGGATTTACTAGTATAGAGCAGGCCTCTAAATAGATTTTTTAATACAGGTGCACCTTGTGCACCTACGTTTTTAAATTAGGTGCACAGATTATATTTTAGTTGCACATTTGAAAAAACGTAATATAAGAGCATTAATGTAATGTAAACTACTTTATTAGTTGGGTATTTTTAGATTGGTTAGTAGTAGATAGTAAATAAAAATATTTATTCGATATTTTTTAATCTGCGAAATTATTACTTACAAATATTCACTCATCATCAGACATTGGTGGGAAATCGGAAATCCCTTTTGTTTTTTGTATTCTTCCTCCATTGCAATACAGCATTTTCTGGATTAAAATTATCTAATGTCTCTTCAATTACATTAATACACATTAGATCAGCCAATGTCTTAGGATTAAGGGAGCATCTCCAGTCATTTTTCACACGTCCGATTAGCGAGAACCCCCGCTCACACTCAGATGTATTGATGGGAATCAATACAGCTGAGTGTCCGAGTAAGTCTAATTTGTATGAAACCGAGAATATCTTTAAATCTACCATCATCATCTGATATAACTTTCTGCCACAAATCTGAAATTGGATTTTTGTGAACATTCTTTTCGTTTTTGTGAACAAACACTCCTTCGGTTTTCCCATATGTCCTTCACACATTTTTTTAAACATTTTCCACTGGATCATCGCCTCAAATTTATTAAAGCTATTTTTTTCCAATGGAATTTAAAAATGCTATCATAAATTCTCAATTTCTTCGTTCTCCTAGCTCTCAATTTCTTCATTGTTAAGCCAATAACATGGCTCGAAGACATTAAAAACAGACAAAAATGCATCCTTAACAATGGATTTAAATCATCAATCTGCGAACTGCATAGTTGGATTATGTGTCGCGTTTCTTTCAAAACTTTCTTTTTTTCAAGGTCTAATTTTTCCGCAATAGATCATACAGGCTTTTCATGCTGGTTTTTGACGAAGCTGAATATACAAACAAATATAATACAAATAAGTCATTCAATGCAGATTCCATTTGCATAAAATATTTTGAACTTCATATGACACTCCAGTTAGACAGATTGTTCCAGCCGATGAGCACAACAATGTATATCAAGTAGATGACTGCGACTCTCACGAAGTAGCTTGTAGACACCACTCTTGAAACCGAAATTACTTGCTGCACCATCTAATGTACAAGCAGTCTTGTTTTAGTTTTTCTAAACTTAGGTTCAAGCAATCTTTCATAGTACTTTCCAACAAATTCTTGATGTTTTTTGCATCATGTTGCTTTTGCTCTATAGTTGCAAACTTTGTGACATGTCTCCTTTTCCAAGAAATCCAAAAAAATTATTTCTTTATTGCATTCACTGCGATATGTGCTGCCATCTGCCAAAATTGAAAAAAAAAATACTATTTTTCAAAGATGCCACTAACTCTTATTTCATATTCTTATTGATGTAGGAAATGAACACTCAACACATCTTACTAATTTTATTTTATTTCTAAACGCGACAAACGGCATATTTTGTTTGGCTACGTGAAAATCAATTTTAAAGATAGTATGTAACAGTTTTATTTCTTTTTCTTCTAACCTCAATATAGATCTCTGGAATTTTAGGAGTTTAAAAATCCTATGCTTTGGCAAATGCAATTTTCACGTCCGTTGCTTTAAGATGTGCTGGTGTTTTTTCATGTAGATACTTCAACCATAAGTTTCCTTAAGAAACAACAGCCACTGACACGAAAGATATTTGAACATGATGTTTTATCATATGACTGGCAAACAGTACAAAACATTGCTTTCAAATTTGCACTGTGAGAAAGCCAATCCCGTCCAGTTTTCCAAGTTTGTTGAAAAGTGAAAGTTTTAGAGAAAAGGATATCTTCAGAGTTCTTTTTAACCACAATTTCAATATTTTTTTTACATTATTTTCATTAATGACGTTAACTATTTCTTTAGCCTTTTCCCCAACAACTATTTTTTTAGTCTTTTCTTTCTCAACAAATAACTTAAAACACGTCCCTCTTTTACACGTCCTTTTTTTTAACGTTAGGTGCACTGCATCCACTTAGCGAGAAAAAATTGGGTGCACAATTTTATTTTCATGTGCACAGTGCACCTGTATTTCGAGGTATTTCGAGTCCTGGTATAGAGAAATGACAGGCGTGTTAACTTAGCGTTCCAAAGAAATTCTGAACCAAGACAAAATCTTAATCTCCAGATATAAGTGGAAAATTAGAATGCATGCTGAACTTGTATTCGTAAAGCAAGCCAAGTGATGTCAAGTACATAGTACGTGCTGGCAACACGTTTACGCCATGAAAACACTATTGTCACCTACGTTTAGTTTGACAGAAAAAGCCTCGTTCCATTTGCTTCGCAGAGAAAACGCTGGAGCGACATATCTACCAAACAGGATGCGTTGTTTGGAGAGACGATGTTTTTGAGATTTCAGTTACAAATTATTGATTCCACCGGAATTTCAAAAAGTCACGTTCGATTCGAAATACAATTTTTGAAGTAGTTATAGTTTTCAAAAGTTTGCGACCAGATATCTCGTGTTTTAAAGCATTATTCCGTATAAATATTACGAATACGATCTTTTAAGATTTCGTTTTTAGGAATAATGGGAAGCACGATTTTCAAGTCCATTCAAGCTAATGGGTTTTCGAACGAATTTTTATTCTTACCATAAAAACTGACAATTCTAAAATTTAGTTTACCTATGCTTGATAAACATTAATATAATGTTATACGCTCTTCCAAAATTAAACGATACAAGAACAAAAGGTTAAATAAAAAGCTTTATACTGAGCACGCAAAAATTTTTGAACTTCAAATTAATGTAACTTTCAATGTCAAATCTAAAAATGAATGTACATATCTTTTAGCACACATGACAAGTACCGATTCTGATATAAAGTAGTACAAAATCTATTTAAGTTGTGATAAAAAATTAAAATTGTAATTCTTTATTAGTGGGATTTTGTGTGTGTTGAGGCTTTCATAATCACATCCGCTAGTCACCAATTTATAACGATGGATTGGTAGTTTGGTAGTTGAATTTACGTCGCAATGGGCTATTGGTGACGGTCCGGAATCCATTCCACAAAGATCCATTAAGACATTTGAAAAACTGCAAGTAAAAAGTACTTCGTGGTGGATTTGGATTACAACTGCTATCTATACAACTATATTAGAAGTTAGTTTAGTGGTCAGTTCATCACAACTTTTAGATTCAAAGCGCATTCTACATCATTTCTTCAACAGCATATCATCACTCAAAGTGCAAAAGGTAACATGTCTAAAATGTCCATTTTTCAAGAGAGCAAAAGAACTAATTTTTCCTTATGATTTGATTTTATTATTGTAGACTTTGGGTTTTGTTCTCAGTTTATTGGATCAGCTGATGACACAAAAGATTTTGTCACCAGGTGGAAATTACAAAATGCCACATAAAGCAATAAAAGAAAAAATTAAAATTTTGACATTCGATCTTAATTACTTCAAGTGACGATATACGAGTCTTTCAAGAAAATAAAACAATGGTATAAAATTTGACGCCCCCTCACAAAAAAAAATATTAAAACCATTTAGTGCAATCTTTTGTGGTAGTGAGAAATCCTCCATAAGAAATCCTCCAAAAGAAGACTGAATATCCATCTATTCGCTCAAATCAAATGTAGGACCAATTTTCAGCCATTTTTAGTCTAACTTAAGTGTTATCGCTTATAGATGTTCCAGTTTATTATTAAAATTAAAAGGCCATATCGTTGTCATTTTTTCATTTGCAAAAGCATGTTTCCTTATTTATATCTTCTCAGATTTTACCTTTAGAACTTATTTGGACACAGTGTGAATAAAAGGAATAACAGCCACACCACAAATCTGCTCTAAATCTCTTTCATCTAAATGCATTTTAGGCTGTTATTAAATTCATTTTACACTGACAGTCAAGATATTTGATCCATATCCTAAATTCTCATATTTGCACTTTTGAACTTATTTGGACTCAATGTGAATAGGATTAAATAGTACGCCCTGTTACCAGAAGTATGGCAAAAGATTATTCCCTTGGGGACTTCCTTTCGCGGTAGAATGTGTTTTATTGCTGTCATACTTATTTCTTGAATCAAAAAAATAATATCACACAGACTGGAATTTTTTCAAAAATTTCTGTTTTTTAATTTGATACAATTTATCATAGAATTACTAAAACCCAAGGAAGAAAAACAGAAATGGTTTGGAATTTTAAAATAATTCATTTTTATCGTTTGTTTTATTTATATTATGTGAGCAGCAAAATCAGGAATGTCAAGCAGATGCTTTTAAAAATGAATGCTGTGAATGAATGTTTATAACTCGACCGAAAGAAATTAAATTTCATTCTTTACTTTTATGCTATTTCAATAGCAGTGTTTCATTTTTTCTCTTTTGGTTGAACACTAAGTTTTATGTAAAAGAATAAATACCTCAAAATAGCTAGACAGTACTTATTCGATATTTGTTCATGCTCTGCTTTGATTATTCACAAAAAAGACATTTAAGTTTTTTCAGTTGAAAGTTATATTAAGGAAAGAAACTCTCCAAAAACATAACAATAGTTCTTTTTTCATTAAAATGAATGATTTTCCATTTATTTTGAACAATCACAAAAGTAATCTAAAGCTTTTAGAAGATATATCTGTTTCACTTTTATATACGATCTGTGGAAGCTTTAACGACATTTTAACAAATTAATTTCATGTTTTACATAGCACTTGAATTTCAAGCTTGTTTTAATTTATTCGCAATTTTTATTCTTCTCTACAGATGAGATGACATTAAACATTTTTGTTCAACAAGAAAGGAATAAAAATTGTACGGCCATTTTAAGTCTAATATGTTTTAACTTTATTTTATCACACTTTACATAACATTTTTTATCGTATAACATATTAGACAAAACAGAGATCCGAGTTGGCGTAAAAAATCATCGCCAAGTCCGAAAACGAAACAACACAATTTTTCAAAGTTTGATTCAACATTTTATTACTTCAAGCCTTTATCGATGAATGTACAGTTTAAAAAATACCTCCGATAAAATTATTCCATTGAAATATCATATCCAATGTACAATGAAATAGTATATCCAATGTACAATGAAATTTTATATCCAATGTCCAGTATTCCTTGTTAGCTATAGTATTTATTATATTTTATAGTCTTATTAAGGTTGCCAGAACATCTCTTTTAAAGAGACAATGTCCTCTTTTCCCGCTCGGATCTTTTTTTTTCACTCTCTTTTTAAAGGCAGATCTTTTGTGTCCTCTTTTTTTCAGTTGTTCACTTTTTGTTCTCTTTATTCATCATTTCAGGTTGTGTTAAAAATATATTTCATATTTCAAACATTACTTGCAAACTTTGCGATGTTCACATTGCCAACAAAAATTTATGTAAACCACAGCTATTCAAATATGTACTAGATCTAGTACCTTGTACGAAAATTGTACGTATTATTAAACCGTATTAACGTATAACAGAAAGTTCAACCTCTAGTGTATATTGAGCTCCATGTTAAAACGTTATGAGATCAAATAGATAAGCAATGAGAATTTATATTCGTGCTAGAATAATAAGAATAAGAAATATGGACGATTCGCAGCCTTTTTTAGTTAGGAAGGAAATCGCGTTGCAAACCTAGCCAATTTTTCTGTTAGCATTAAATCGAAGTCAATAACTCAACTATGATTGCTGCGCACAAACAAATATAAAAATTAAAATGTTTAATTTCTATTAATTATATATTATTCTACTATTATTTTGTTATTATATGTTTGTCGTTTAAAAATTGGATTCTTATTTTTTGCTACGTTTTGAAAAAAGACTTAAATAAAGGGTCAGTGTTTCCAAATTTATAAATTCGTTTTCGCATTTACTAATTCCTTTCAAAATTCGTAAGTAATAAGTTCAGTAGATTTTCTTTCAGTTCGTGGTTAATATACCAAGAATCGTCAAAGATTATTCTTTTTATTAGATACCTTACATTTCTACAGCCGCCCAGCCAATATGGTGGTTATGATCCTCGGTTGTCACCGAGTGGGCCCGGGTTCGAATCCTTGGGTGTAAAACCTGGGAAGGAAGTCGGACTTTCGCCTGGAATGGATTCCCGTCTTGAAAGGAAAGCAGCGCACACCTTCTGTTCTTTGCTGGGATCATCTTTTGTTATAATAAAAAATATTCTTCTTCTGTATTGTCTTGAATGTTTCTGTTCACCACTACTTTCATATGCATCCCAGAAGAACATACGACAACAACAACAACATTTCTACACTAGTAAGGCGTGCTTTTCGTGTCCTCTTTTTTTAAATAATTTTACCAAATGTTCTCTTTTCTGATATTCCACTTCTGGCAACCCTAGCATTAATACACATAATTCAGTTATTGAAAGTTACTTCTCGTAGTAGTTGTTAAGTTCTATCGCAAAGTTCCCATATTAACCCGCAATCTTAACCACATAGCCCTTGGCTGCTTAGATTTTGTTCCAACCCCAGATTAGAAACCTTTGCCCTCTCCACAAAGTTGGCTTCCGCGGAGTGATGCCATTATAAACGCGCGTTGCACCTGCTCCGCGGAACAATACTAATATGAGCGCACGCCGGAAAGTGGCAGACGACTTTCGAATAACTTTAATTTCTACTTTAATGAATACTCTGTATGTCTTTTTTCTAGAACAACGTTATGTTCTTTCTTTTATCCGTGTTTCTGCATTTGATGTCATTTGATCGAATAAATTGTGTTGTCGTTTATCCCGTTTACTTTCTACGCTCGCGACAACGCAACAGTTTTAATATATGCATCGTCTTTCGACAAAGATTTGATTAGTATATTTGTACGAGGGATAATGAAACGACAATTTAACTGAAAGGTTCTTCAATTTTCTCATATTGAAGATCTAGCTATTTCCTCTTATTGGTCGGGGCTGTCGTCTTAGTAGGTTTGCCCATTTCTCTAACAATCGGCGAGGTGTAGGCGGCGCATTTTCGATTTCACCGTATTTATGTCTTCTGTGTCAGTAAAATGTCCCTTGTGTGTATTTCCATTACTTCATGTTGTCTGTCTTGTGTTTGGCGCAGCATGGCCAAATATGACCCTTCGTCACAAACCCCAATTCAATCAACCACGGGCCGACGTCTCAGTAGGTATTAGGGATGCGACATCGACAGCAAAACATCGATGTTCAAAATTAAAACATCGATGTTGATAATACATCGCCCCAAAAACATCGATGTTTGAAAACATCGATGTTTTTTTTTAAATTCAGTGTATTTAAACTTTTTTCCCTTTTCTTAAGACTGGTTTAGCAACTAGTAATGCTACATTGACAGAAAAACATCGATGTTTTTAAAATTCAGCGTATTTGAACTTTTTTTACACAATTTCTTAAGACTGGCTTAGCAACTAGTGATGCTACATTGAAAGCAAAACATCAATGTTTTTAAAATTCAGTGTATTTAAAAAATTTTCCCCCGTTTCTTAAAATTGGCTTAGCAACTAGTGATGCTAATTCGACAGCAAAACATCGATGTTTTTAAAATTCAGTGTATTTAAACTTTTTCCCCCATTTCTTAAAACTGATTTAGCAACTGGTGATAATGCTATATCGACAGCAAAACATCGATGTTTTTAAAAATCAGTGTTTTTGAAATTTTTCCGCCGTTTCTTAAAATTGGTTTAGCAACTAGTGATGCTACATCGTTTGCAAAACATCGATGTTTTTAAAATTAAGCGTATTTAAACTTTTCCCCCCATTTCTTAAAACTGGTTTAGCAACTAGTGATGCGACATCGGCTCTAATACATCGATGTTTTTTTATAAAACATCAATGTTTTGAAAACATTGACATCGATGTCGCATCCATACTTTTCCTCCATTTCTTAAAACTGGTTTAGCAACTAGTGATGCGACATCGGCTCAAATACATCGATGTTTTTTTTATAAAACATCAATGTTTTGAAAACATTGACATCGATGTCGCATCCCTACTTTTCAGACCCTTCACCCTAGACCACTTTGGTCTAAAAGTATGTTCAATGTGCTGATTATGAAAATTATGCTACTTGGTTATTTGTTAAATTTTTATAACGGTACTTTTTTCATTTAAAAATAAAACATCGACAAGAAAAACATCGATGTTACAAAAACATCGACCTCAATACATCGATGTTAAATACATCGATGTTTTTTAAAAAACATCGATGTTTTGAAAACATCGACATCGATGTCGCATCCCTAGTAGGTATGCCCACTTAACTAGTAACCTGAGAATTGCAGGAGGCGCAGGTTCGATTCTTCCCTGAGTTTATTTATCCGTAAAATTTTCCTTGTGTGTATGTCAATAACTTGATATTGTCTTGAATTAGGCGCAACATGGCTATATACGGCTCTTCCACCATAAAACCCAACCAACCTCATCGATCAATTCTTTGAATCCGCTGATCCTCTGAAGCACCTTAATGAAGATTGTTTTAAAATTCTTATGGAAACCCAAACAAAGCCCGCTAACCGTAAAACTGAGTTTACACAATGAGTTTCCAGCGCAACTCTCTCTCTCTCTCTCTCTCTCTCTCTCTCACTGGAACGTTCTTCCCAGCCAAAACAGAAACAAAGCCTGGGAAAGCGAACACGTGCGCGAGCATGGAACAGTCAAAAATCTTCCAAAGCTGGTTCACTTAAAACATTTTAGTGTCGAGCGGAATTCGCGTGATCTCCTCCAGTTCTTACAACACGCAGGCCCGTATATTATTACATCTGTCCTGTTTTATAGGCGGGAGGATGCCTTGATCGAATGGAATGATCTCGGTTCGATATGGCATCTCTTAAGATTTGTGCCTGCGATTCTTTTCAGTAAATCAGGTCTGAATTTTCGTACAGCAAGTGCTTTCTATAGATCTTCTTAAACATTAGCCTCCGTCATAAAATGTATGCATGTATCCAGTAGATGGGTCCGACTGAAATTCAGGACGATTCCCTCGTAATTCGTGAATGGTAAATCGAAGGTAATCGCTTGTGTGATGTACATAAAGTGGACGAAACTCGTGCATTTTAAAATACTACATTTGTAACCCTCCCGCATCTTAATCCTTTTCCCAGAGAGTAGGAAACATTTTCTGAATGCATTGCTATATACTGAAGGGCCAAAAGTCATGGGATACCTCCTAATATCGTGTGGAACCTCTTTTACCCGGAAAAGTGTAGCAACCCGATGTGGCATTGACTCAACACGTCGTCGGAAGTAACCTGAAGAAATATTCAGCCATGCTGCCTTTGGAGCAGTCCATAATTGCGGTGCAGGATTTTGTCCACGAACTGACCTTTCAATTATGTCGAATGAATTGTAATTCATGTATGGCGATCTAGGTGACCAATTCATTCATTTGAATTGTCCAGAATGTCCCTTTAACCAATCGGTGATTGGACCGGTGATATCGCACATTGTCATCCAGAAAAATTCCATCGTTGTTTGGGTACATGAAGTCCATGAATGGCAGCAAATGGTCTCCAAGTAGCTTAACATAACCATTTCCAGTAAATAATTGGTTCAGTTTTACCAAAGAACCCAGTCCATGCCATCTGAAAACAGTCCACACCTTCATGGAGCCACTTCCAGATTGCACAGGGCCTTGTTGACAACTTGAGTCCATGGCCTCGTGGAGTCTGTGCCACACTCGAGCCCTCTCATCAGCTCTTAACAACTGTAATCGTGACTCATCAGACCAAGCAACGTTTTTTCAGTCATCAAAGGCCTCAAGGTCGTAATGTTCTCGAGCCCATCAGAGGCGCTGCAGTCGATGGCGTGTTGTTAGTAAGGGAACTCGAGTCGGTGTTCTTGCTGCCATAACACATCATAAAACATCAACGCCAAATTTCGCTGCACTGTCCTCACGAACATGTCCTTCGTACGTCACACATTGACTGTTGCTGTTATTTGACACAGTGTTGCTTGTGCGTTGACACTGACTACTCAACGCACACGTCGCTGATCTCGGTCATTAGGTCGACGAGGATCGGCCACTGCGTTGTCCATGGTGGGAGGTAATGACTGAAATTATATTTTCTCGGCACACTCTTGACACTGTGAATCAAGAAATGTTGAATTCCCTAGCAATTTCCGAAATGGAATGCCCCAAGCGGCTAACCTACTAAATTAGCTAGCCCCAATTAGCATTATGCATTCAAGTTCTATTAATTCCCGTCGTGCGGCCATAATCTCGTCAGGAAACTTTTCACATGAATCACTTGAGTACAAATGAAAGCCCTGAAAATGTACACTATACATTTCTTACGCGATGCTGCTGTCATCTGTATATTTGCATATTGTAATCCCATGACTTTTGACATTTCAGTACATTAAACTCAAATTTCGAATTATTTAGTAGGTTAGTTAAAATTTTAAATTAATTGGCAGCAACACATCGTGCAATTAGCGACGGTCTGGTATCAATCCAGAAGGGAAAGAACCGAAGACAACACCTCCTAATTTAGAACCAGATGGAGAGGTCAGCACCTGAGCTGGCCCCGAATCTCACCAAATTTCCACACCACGTCAACGCTAGAACATTTGCGGAAACGACTCATGTAATGTAACAACCCCACATACGTGACCGTCTTTGATTGGATCGAGTTTCGAACTCGCAATCCTCCGGTTGCTAATAATCGATACTACCAACTGGGCTACCGTGGCACTTTGGAGTAGACGCCTCATCCGGTGTGGTAAGCGTTTCTTTCTCTGCCTTACATTCAGTGACTAGATAGACGTAGTAAAAATGTCCCCCTTCACAACGAAACAAAAAACTAGTGAAAGTAGAAAAAAAATTAACCAGGGAAGGTTTTTTACATTTTAGAATGTTAACTATGTGTGTGAATACATAAACTCGCGCACATGCTTAAGCACGCCCCAGTAACACCACACGCTTCGTCATTTTAGTTTTTCGCTGGCCACTTGAAGCAGCAGATTGTTTGCGTTGCCAGGTGACAGACTGTAATTATTAATGCAGAGCTTCCAAAGAACAAAGAAACATTCTTATTTAAAATAAGTGTCTAGCTTGCAGTTTCCCAATTGCTATCTAGTTTATTGAAAGGCATGGAAGGTAAAATCCGTGTCCTGTTCTTCACTTTGATTTTGGACTTCATAATTACTGTAAAAGGTAAAAAATTTATCTTTTAATGATATTAAATTGCTACTAAATTTTTACTACTTTATTACGCGATTATATTCATGAGCAAAACATGATGCTCTTTTTTAGCTCTCGAATATGTAGTTCTTTTTTCACGTTTCCGTGGTGTAGAAGTTTGGAGAGTGGGATGCCAGCTCAAGTGGGACCTCTTTATCTGACCATAGTTCAAAATTACGTGGTGTTTGTCCACGAATCTTTCCTTTCGTTATTGATCCCGGATCGTTGTGTAGCTGCCAACGTTAATTAAAATATCTACCTTAGTTCTTTACATAACTGTATAGCATAGTTTAATACTACTGTTTAATACTACAGATCTAATACATATAATTCAGATCTGTGGCGCATAGCTAATATTTAAAAGAATTTAAAGAATTCTATCAGACATATGTTGCTAGACGTGGATTATTTTTGGAATATACGTCCGTGATTACGTAGTTTCTATAAATGCTCATCATAAGTCCATGATTAATAATGATTACTTCTGTCGATCGTGTATGTTTTAACACTTAAGAGTATATTTTAAACTCTATTGAGGAGATAAAATTGGAATTTCCTGATGTAACTACCTCTAAATACTATTATCTTAAGTCGATATAACTTTTTTTAATTCGTAACTTTGAAAATAAATTTGGTGAACGGCAATAAAAAGTCAAAGAATATAGAATCGACTGCAAAGGGATTCATAAGTTAAGGTAACCGCTTAATTTAAGTAAGTTTTATTTTAGCTATGGAGCTGCATAATATAGCTTGCAAGGTAAACAGCCTAAATTATATAAAACCAACGTTTATTTTCGATTAAACATATAGTATCTACACTACATACAATCAGGGAACTGTATCCCTAGGTTGTGGGTGTTACAAAAAGGAAAAAATTTGAACTACTCAAATGCCGTCTAAAATGGGCACAACAAGAACATCTGCTTAGTTCAGCCGGTCCTATAGTTCTCTATCTGCGTCACCAGATTTCCCTGGGAAACAGTTCAATCACAGGGGGCGCCGTGCACCCTTGAAAACCATCTGGACGGCAATTAGACCACCATCAAAGACCACCCCAATAGATGTTTCGGGAATTTTCGGCTGGACAACAACAACAACAAAAAAACACGAAATATTTCAGCCAGTCTGGCTCAGAAGATTTGATTTTCTTTAGCATCCTGATTACGGAAGACATTGCGAATTCTGGTAGACATAAATCAGCACAGGAAGAAAATCTAACTGAAAGTAAAAATATGTTGAAGCATCAAAAATTGCAAATCGCTTTTGAACAAGTTAATGGGATTCAATTGAATCGATCGTTCAGAAGCTATTTATGGGAACAGGACTGAAGTGCACAATTTTTGTAATGCTTTTTATTGGTGAGGTAATTGTAATTAACGTCGTACTAGAGCAACACAACGGGCTATTGACAACGGTCCGGGATCAATTCCCCCAGGGATTAAGAACAACTCCATGTAATTTTGAACCACGGTCAGATGACGAGTTTTATTTAAAACAACAACATACGGAGTACATAAAATTCTGGTTTTTTTTTATCAATTTTAAAAGGATTCTTCAGCAGTCTGGTTGTAAAAGGTAGTGAGAATTCTTAAAGAGAGAAATCAACGCAGAAAAAAAGTGTGAACCAACAAAAAAATTAGGTTTAAACATCAAAAGTATCAAGGTAGGTAAGTAATTTTGTTTTTATGGTGATATATCTGAAAACAGAAGCTACGCCAGTCAAAGATATCCAATCGCCTTTATCAAATGAATGACATGCAATTGAAGTGAACGACTCTAAAGCTAATTGTGTTGATATGATTAAGGTGCTAACTTTCTTACCTTACAACCTTATTGAGAATAAAAAAGAAAGTTAGAAGTACCTAAAATTCACGGGGGTGAGGGTATCAATGTTATTTTATTTGATGTATGAAATGTATATACCGATGCTTAGATTCATTATAAATGTATTTAAATAAGGTGTGAAGTGTGAGTTAAAATACTGTCATCTATAGAAATAAGCAGGTTGTTACCTTTAGCGCTGTGGTCTGACCATGTTAGGTTCATGAGAAATCGTTTATCTTCAAACAGGTAGTTGCCCTGAACAGCTACCAGCCGCCTACAAGGGATTTTGTTTCGGGATCCAGGTGGAAGTTGCCAAGTACAAAGACGCCCAAGACAAGTGCCGAAAACTGCACGAAAAGGCGGACTTCGCACCTTTGACAGAAATACCAAGTGGGACTGTCAAGCTGATACACGAGATCATTAATTCCAAACTGAACAACTCCTTCTGGATAGGAATGGAAATGAAGGAAAATTCAGCGTCAACTGATCTTGGGAAACGAAAGTACGTAACTAAGTCTCCGATGGTGGCTTCACACCAACGGTGACAAAGACAAAAAACATGTCTATTCGTTATCGCGCATGCGTATTACAAACAAATTTTGTTTCTCCCGGTTTGTCTCTATCGCTGTAGTTACGCATTCAAGTCTTGGGAGGAAGTTTAACTTTTGTCTCTGTCGCCATGCCGACAGCCAATCAGAATTAAGCCTAATCCGATTTCGGTTGATGTTTTTCACCCACTGCTTTGTTTCATCATCCGCCAGAAGCTTTAAAATCAATCGTTTTCGCTGCAAAAGAAGTTTTATTAAACACTGACCCGATCTGTCAGCCATCTTGCAGAATCAGAAGCGGAAATAAATGTTTTGCTTTCGATAAAGAAGATTATGCGCATGCGTAAATTGCTGTCGCTAGCGGTGTGAAGGCTTTTTTAACAGCAACAGAGACAGGCGACAATATGTCGACTGTCGCTGCTACGGTCGCCTTTGAAATATGAGTAGACTGAGTATTGCCATTGAGAGGAGCTTCAAGACGTGTGACCAACTTGTCGACTAGTAGCACGTGAGTACTTTGTAATAAATTGACTTGGTTGGAAGATTTGGCATCTGATCACCTCAGTTGGCGACATAGCATCGTATAATAGAGTGGATGCACATTTCTATGGTGGTGGCTAGTATTAAGTGGTATTTATTTAAGTGTTGTCAAAAAGGGTGTGTGAAATCGTCAAAGTGTACTATTAGGTCGCTAGGACGAATCAATAGATGAGTATCTTCTCCCGTCTCGTGGTCCAATCAGATGATGAATAGGGGTTTTATACCACCAGACAGACGAAAGTAGTCTAAGAGTCATGCAACCACTATTTTTGTAGTACATGATCTTGGGCACATACAAATTTTATGATTTCTCACTAATCTTTTATATTTCCTTCATTCGTTTTAGACTCGAGACTCGGGGGTGCGATCTAATGGTGAGTAGATTTCTACTGGGTTTGCTACGTTTTATAACTTTGCTCGATCGCTTACTATGGTCGATCATCGGCTACGCAGCCGTGATTTACAGGCCGCGTCATATTACCTACCCACTGTTTTCTTAGGTGAATGATACACGAGGAGATTTAAAAAACGCCGCTTGGGTTCGCTTTCTTCCTGACAACCGAGAAAACCAGACGAGGTGGCGCGACATATTTTAAAATGTCTCGTTTCTTCTCTTCTGACTTCAGAGCAGTATTGGCATTAACTATTTACGTTGGGATCTCATTAGCGTTTTAATTATAGCATTAAATTCTGTAGCTAATTATACATGGTTGTTCGCAAGATCCTCAGAGAACCACTACTATCTAGATATTGCACACAATAGATACAAAGAAGATCAAGTCTATTCAAATAAGAGCACCAATAGAGAAAGAAATTTTATAAACGGAAATATCCACAAGGACAAACCTAGATTATGTCGCTTTTGATTAAATTTCTTAATATATCAAGCAGTTCATTGAACAATGTAGGGGACATGGGGCAAAAATTGAAGATTTTGGTACCCTCTTTCTTAATAAGTGGATATATAGACTATGTAAAATAAACATAACGCCGTTTTCTCCGTTGAAATAGCTTGTACCCAAATCGCTTGTACTTCTTTTCCTTCCTAAGACAGATGCGAGAGCTTCTATCTCATCGGTGTCCATTATTTTGAACCTCTCAGAACTCGCAACCCAAAACAGAGCAGTAAACCCATTATAAACCGGTTAGGGTCCGATTGCTTACATTGACCATCTTCAGCTTTTTTTTAACCCGTTATGGGCGGCGATTTGATTTAGTCAAGTACAGACTGTCATGTCACATCTCTGACCCTATTACACATATCGCACCCCAGCAAGAAAAGTGACACCAGTCAAAAAATAAAAATTTTGACACTATGTCATCGAAAAATATGTATGAGGTGTCCCAGCGTGATATATCTATTCTATAGAATATAATAGAAGTTACCACCATAAATACTTACCTAAAGTTTAAAAGAAGCTTATACTATTTCAATATAGGTTTTATAGTAACCTTTGAGTTGATGTTTCTCAAATTCTGCAATTTTGAGGGTACAGCTACACTCTACGTTTATGAGTGATGGCAATTGCTTGGCGATTTTTTTTTGGCTCACTTCTAGTAGCGAGTTACGATAAATTAAGGCAACCCATCTTTCGTTACGGTTGTTGTGGTTTTCATGGGAACCTCAGCGAACGGAAACTTTCAATTTTCATTTTGAATATTCTAGAAAGTTCTTACAAAATCCGTTAAAGTCGTTTGATTTCATTGGTTCCTTTGAAATTTTTTCTTTCCTCCCATTGGTTATTTTGATTTTAAAATGTTCTTTGATTGCATTGGTCCTTTTAAATCTTTTTCTGTGATCTCATTGGTCCATTTATTTGTACTTCGACAGTTGTGGAATTTTTATTTCAGTTTTCATTTCACGAAAGGATTAAGAGTTTTTTTTTTTTTTTGTCATTTTCGTTTTAATTATTTTTTTACGCAAGAGTTCTGACGTTATCAGATTATATTATTTTTCTTGCCTTTTTTCTTTTATAAATCTTTTTCTTTTTCAACATGCCCGCTGTATTTAGTTTAATTAATAAGTTTCAGGGTATATATATATTCTTACCCAACATTCGAAGTTTAGTTCTGCTGGGACACAATTATTTTTTGTAATGTATTTACTTTAAGTGAAATTTAAAAAAATATATACATTTCAAAACGTTTTTAAATGTGTTTTCGTGTTTTTATTTTCCGTTGTGAAAAGAAAAATGTTTTTGAAAGGAAAAGATTTTTGAAATAATTCTTTCCTTGGCGACTTTAGAAGTGCGCCAAAAATATCGCCAAAGCCGTTGCCACCACTCAGCTGTTCCATTTTGAGTTGTGTCACTTTTCTTGCCGGGGTGCGATATGTCTTAATATAAAGGCAGCATATAAATCAATGAAACTCAAAGGTGTGATTCAAACAATTGTATTTGTAAATAAGTAAACGAGAAATTTGAAAACTAGTTTGTATTCTTGACTTAACACTCCGAGTGATTTCGATGAAATATCTAGTCCATCAAGATGTGACCAACTTTGCTTGTTACAAAATATCTTGCCATCAAGATATCTTCGATTTTTTTTTATGACGACGTGATCAAGATCTGATCAATTTTTTATTAACTAGCACAATTATCCGGCGTATATAACTCGAATTGAATTGGTTAACTATCTTCCTCTTTCTTTAATTAATGAATTTAAATTCCTATTCTGCACATCCAACAATACTCTAAAAAGGTACACAAACGTTAAATACACAATTTCACAAGTGTTAATAAATGTCTTATTTAGCATTTTACATTTTTGTAGAATTTAAATTTTTAGTAAGAAAGAAAAGAATTTCAGTGTTACCCAGAATGTATAAAATAGTTCAGAGTATGCATATAAATACCTTGTATTTGTCGTAACCTTGTATAAGTCTTTCTCTTTCAGTTTATGAGAAAAGAAATGTGGAAAAATGTAATATAAGTCAAAAACTACCGAACCACATGTTGAATCTTAAAATTGCTGTCACGAAAAATTAAAAAAATGACATAACATTTTGCCATCTGAGCACAAAATTAGTCAAAGTAGATTTCTATGCTAAGCATATAGGTTTGATTTTTTTTTTAATCTAAATATTCTTTTGAGGGTTAACATGGCAGGACCAAATTAACGGAAGGCAAGGGATTCCGCTCCAAACCGAGCTTATCTAAGCCGAACTAAACTGAGCCGACAGTTCTTAATGGATTAACTTCCATAGAAATCCATTCTAAGCAAATTGGCACATCGTGCTGAACCGAACTAGCTGTTTGTAATGGGTTACCTACTAAGCGGTATATTTAACTCATGATGCCACTCTCAGAGTAATTTATTCAGTAGCATATTTTACATGTGTTAGTTTGAATTAAGTTTCGGATTATGTTTAGAAAATGTAAATTAGCTGTGTGACTCGTTTTTTGCAGATGGACATTTTTGTACGATGAGACGACGGTAGTACAATCGGATTACGGGATGTGGGAGAAGGAACCCACCGACGGATCTCTTAAATGTACAATCCTTCATAAATCGGACGTCTATCGTGTCAAGGCAGTTGATTGCGGACAAAATGCCTCCCCTGTCATATGCATGAAAAAGGATGAACGTAAGTACGCTTTAGTCCTGATTCCCATTCACTGAACACTCATACACTAAAATGACAAACAGAACTTAACCCGCTGAGGGGTTTACACTCGTGTATCCGTTCTGTAACCTGCATAATGTTGTCTGGATGATTTCTAACTAGTTTTGACCTTCTTGACCATTAGTATATTTCAGGGCTCGATATACCCGGGTGCACTGTGCACATGAAAATAAAATTGTGCACCTAATTGTATCCCGCCGGGTGCACATAGTGCACCTAACGTTAAAAAAAAGGGGGGGCACGTTTTATGTTATTTTGATGTTTGAACAAAATATTAGTAACGACCTCTCGCTCTAAAGGAACGAAATGCAAGTTCCTAAATACACACTACGCAAAAACGAAATCGCTGGGCCGTAACGGGTTTATACAGGAGGAAGGTTTACTTGTGCAATGCCACCTGAACTTTCCGATGATCGAAACGTTTTCCAGATGACTCTGTTGAAGCGACTGTCGCGACGTAAGGAGAATGGAGAATTTAGATCACTTGACCACCCGCGAACGATAGCCATTCCGCATATCTGTAAACACCTCGTGTTTCAAAAAAGTGTAAAACCGTAGGAATTCCTGAGAATTGCCTGGCCAATGCCTATCGTAAACAAATATTTTTAAATTCAGATTTCATCTGCTTAAAAATATAGTGTACTCGTTTTTTTTATGTGTTTTATGCCCACCAATGTCTGATGAGTACAGAATACTTGCAAGTAATAATTTCGCAGATAAAAAAATTGCTTAAATATTTTTATTTACTATCCACTACTAACCCATCTGAACATACCCAATTAATAAAGTAGTTTACATTACATTAATGCCCTTGCATTACGTTTTTTTAAATATGAGCCTAAATTATAATCTGTGAACCTAATTTAAAAACTTAGGTGCACAAGGTGCATCTATATTAAAAAATCTATTTCGAGGCCTGTTATATTTAAATAATGCATAAAATGTTATAATTACGCAACAAAAATAATGGTCACCATATTTTTGCATAGTGATATTCCGTCTGTGACACAGGATGTAGGTAGTTGAATAAGCGTCGCACTGGAGCAACATAACGTGCTATTGGCTACGGTCCGGGATCAGTCCCGAATGGTTAAGATCTGAGGACAGCTCCTCGTAATTTTGAACAACCACAATCCGACGACATCTGTGACAAATCGAAATATTTAATAAGCATGGACCGTTTATTCAATATTTGGCTATAAAAATAACCGTTAATCGTTAATTTAATCCTGTAATTATAAGTATTTTATGCCCTATTAGCCCGGGAGTAGAAAGTGCTTAAAACTGCGACATACGTTCCAGAACAATTTTTTCTTAATTTTATCAAAATTTTGGCCAATTTTTTTTTAATCTTAAGTTACGACATTCTGCTGTGCAAAGCGCGCTCGTTGCCACACCTTTTTTTTTGTTTAGCTGCGGAACAGCCTCCCTACACCGCCCCAAATTAACACAAACATTTTATAAATAACACATCTTCTATGTCAATAACAAAATATTTAACTTCAAAAGTTATCGACAGAATTTCAAATTCTGAAAGTATGCCTTGGTTTTGAATAAAGTAAGTTAATTAATTTCGATGTTTTAATATAAGTATGTAATACATATTTAGCCGATAGTTGTGTTTTACGTCTGTTTTTTATTTTACTGCAATTTTCAAAATTCGGATTAAATGCCTGCAATAACCCGTTGAAATTTTTACTCTATCTTCAACAATCGCAAAGATAGAAACTTGAATTAGGGGAATAAAAAAAAAAACAATTTAATGCTTACGGAAAGCTGACCTCGAAAACGCGCTTTAGATAACGCTTCGTGTGAACAGGGCCTGAGAGGAGTGACGGCATTGCATTATCTTCTTGTAGACCAGGGATTCCCAACCGGTGGTACGCGTATCACTGGTGGTACGTCGCAACGTTTCAGGTGGTACGCAAGGATGATACAAGCGACCCAAATATTCTACGAAGTTTGTTCGATTTTTTAGTATGTACAACACGTTATGTTATTTCTTATGCCATTTGTTACTAGTTACTTGTGTAAGAGTGGTTTTTCTGAACTTTTGTATGTAAAAAAAAATATATATAGAAACAGAGCAAGTGTTGAAGAGGACTTAAGAGTGAAGTTAAGCATCATTTCTCCTGATATTGATGTTTTAATAAAAGACAAACAACAAGTTTCGCACTAAAAATTGATTTTTGATTATGTTTATCTTTGTTTGTTTAGTTTGTACTAATTATTTAAAATTGTTTGTTTTTAGACCTGCGAGTAAAAAATAAAACTGTAATTTTCAATAATCGTTTTATTTTTTCCTTTATTAAAACATCATTAATACGAAATACAAGTGCTTTAATCATAAAATATGAAGCTTTCTTGGTATTTTAATTAAAATAAAACAAGCCATTGGGCACTTTTGTGACATTAGATACATGTTTCTAAAAAAATATAGAACTGGTGGTACGCCAAAAATTTCTAAACTTTTCAAGTGGTACGCATTTACTAAAAGGTTGGGAACCCCTGTTGTAGACGTTCGTTGTTTTTTCAGCCTGCAAGCACGACGACCTGCCCTGGTTGCAGTACGGAGACTACTGCTTCCTCCCACTGCTCGGCAACTACGACTACGGCGAGATGATCAGCTACTGCAAACCGGACTCTCCTGCAGCGATCAAAGACGAGCGGATGCTGCGGCTGGCCATGAACGCTGCCCGGAACATGTACGTTGGTGGAGCTAGCCTGATCGCAGCTAAGAGGTTCAGCAGCAACATTTTCCTCTACGACAACGGGAACGTCCTGTCCGATGACATGTGGGACCAGGATGAGCCACGCAGGGACTACGACTGCGTAGGGTTGTTTGTAAACGAGCGCGGTGAAGGGAAGTTGAGGACGGTCAGCTGCGACATCAGTTCGACCATCGTATGTTACATGGTTGCCGGTGAGTATTGGGTATAGGGTCTATTTCTCAGAAGTCCTTGACACGTTTCAGTAAATGCAATTCTAAAAACTGATTGGAACGCAGCGTTTTCAGATTGTGTTGAATTAGCACTTTTGAAGTTTAAAAAAGAATTTATTCGTTTTTATAGTGTCGCGTAAAGTCCATTACTTTTTCAAATATTCGCCTGAAGGTCATACCCACTATATCTCTTCCGTTACCATGGTAGCATCATTTTCCAATTGCGGTGTCTGCACTGACACCACTTTACTTTTATTTTGTGTTTGGATTCTCCCTTAACCTTTGAAAAACACCATGCTGAAAAGAAATTTGGGGGAAAATAACTTTTTTTTGTGAAACAAAAATGTAGTTTTTATTTAAAGAGTGTTGGGTTCCCTTTGTCGCCTTCCCATTTAGGCCCGGTTTCACACATCCGGTTTTTCCGCCGCTGAGACAACGTAAGTGCGGTCTGAGATACATTAGATCCAATGGAGTAGTGCACACATGCCTCCAGCGCCGCTGCGGCGACGCACATATAACTTGCGTGCAATTTGTACCACAGTTCCCCACGGCACCGCAGCTGGCCGCACATGCTTATCCGGTCTGAAGTACCTTGTTTTCATATATAAATGGAAAATAAATAACTAATTAATAAATGGTTATATCCAGTAACGTCAATTTTGTTTCAAAATATACTTTTTCACAGCAAATAAATGAAATAAACACGTTTTCTTCGGTAGAATTTTTATCGCAAATGGCGCGAAATGAGTACTTGCGTCTTTTCACGGTTATGTGTGCATACTTGGGCTTCGGTGCCGCAGCGGCGCCGCACGTTGAAAAACTGGATGTGTGCACCGGGCCTTAGAGCACTACTAGATTATCAGAATGTACACTGAAGAGCCAACACATTATGATCTCCTACTCAATAACTCGTTGCGCCTCCTTTGGCCTGCAAAAAAGCTGCAACTCGCCTGGGCATAGATGGCACAGGTTGTTGGTACATGACTGGAGACAGGTTGTACCAAATGTCTAAGCAGCGGTCACGCAAAGTCGAGATATTCGAACGTGGTGGTGTTTGAGCTCTGAGCTGCCGCTCCATGACACCCCAAATGTGCTCTATGGGATTTAGATCCGGCAAGTTAGATGGCCAGGACATTAAGTGGAATTCATCAGCATGCTCCTCGAACCACTCCAACACAATCCGAGCCTTACGATATGGAGCATTGTCCTGCTGGAAGATTCCATTTCCAGTTGGGAAGATAGACGCCATGTAAGGGTGCAATTGATCCGTAATGATGTTCAGATAGTTCGTAGCGTTCATGGTCTGTTCTACCACAACTACGGTTCCCAGAGTCGACCATGAGAACGTCCCCCAAATCATAATACAGCCACCACCAGCCTGTGTTTGACCTGCTGTACAAGAGGGGAGCAACTGTTCGCCTGGCAGACGGCCTACCCTGTCTAGGGATTGCAATCCGATCTGGCGGATCCGGCATCATTTGGCTACCTACCGGATCCAGCAACATCTATCAGATCCGGAACGGATCCGATAAACCCGAATTTTTTAAATTAAATAATCGACTATTCAAAACCAACTTATTAAGCTCGCTAAGCAAACTCGCTTATTAAGCAATCGACTATGAATTAATCAATTTTATATTTTTAAATCATCTATTTGGAGAATTCTAGCAAAAATAATAAATTAAACTATCAATAATATTTTTATAATAAAGAGGAATTAGAAAAGCAAATTCTGTAAGAAAATGAAGACTATTGCAAAACGACAAAACTTTAGAAAAGAAACAGATTTTGAGAAAATACTGAAGAAAGAAATGACTTCATGTGAAATAAAGCGAGTCAAAGGAAAATATTTGTCTCTTATGTACATCTTAATGACGGTTAAACCAACTAGTGTCGAAGCTGAGATGGCCTTCTCGGTCGCTGGTTATATTTGCAGTTCATTGAGAAGTAGGATGGAGAACGACACAATTAATACGATTTGTTTCATTAGATCGTTCTTTCAAACTCAAAAGTGATTTTCATTACTATATAACAACTATTTAAGCAATAAAGAAGAATTAAGAGTTCCCTTGTTTGTTAGGTTGACCAAAAACTGCCAAAAATTATATTTTTATGTTAGTATGAGACAAGTTAGGCAAGGACGAATTATATGTCCTTTGCTCAACGACATTAGAGATAGAGACTACTTAATTTTAGATAAATAGAAAAGTACTACGTATAAAACAAACTGACCTTTTTTGGTGTGGAAACTAGCAAGACCGTTTAAAAATTACTATTAGTAGTACTAGTAGTTACTATACTTAATTGTTGGTGATTGATTTCCTACCTATGGATAATTATTAATAAAGTTGATTTTCTAATGCTGAAATAAACGTTTTGTTCGCCAATTTTGAATAATATCTTTTTTACATACTTTCACAGCCGATTTTGGAAAAATACTTACTGGTTAGATAGACTTTATTATTATTAACAAACGTACTTATTAACAAAGTACCAATACGGTCGGATCTGGCCGGATTAGTGTCAATCCCTAACCCTGATACTACCATCGACGTGATGAATGAGAAATCGGGATTCATCTGACCAGGCAACTTTCTTCTACTCATCCATGGTCCAGTCTTCTCGATGCTCCTGGGCCCACTGTAGACGTTGTTGACGATGGCGCTTGGTCAACAGAGGCACACGAGTGAGACATCTGCTGCACAGTCCCATATCCAACAGTATCTGCTGAACTGCGTGTTCCGAAACACTTGCGCTTGGACCTGCATTGTAATGGGCTGTCAGCTGAGCCACAGTCTCGCGCCGATGTTGCTTTACCAAGCGGGACAGTCTTCGACGTCCTTTTTCTTTGATGACGCGTGGACGATAAACTCCTTGACGTCTTCTGCTGGTGTCACCGTCATTTATCCACTTTGCATGAGTACTAACAGTGGCAGATCGTGAACAACCTAAGAGTCGTGCAGTTGCGGTGATACTCGTTCCGAGTCTTCAGGCCATTACGATCTGCCCTCTATCAAATTCGCTTAGATCATCAGCCTTTCCCATCACTCTCAAAAGTAAGTGCAAGAATGATTACTTACCTTCTTCAGCAGCAGTTAAATACCATTCTCACTTAATCACGTGCCCTCCACGTCATCCAGACGAGTTAATTGAAAAATGTGGGGATGGTCATAATGTTTTGGCTCGTCAGTGTAAAATGTGAATGCTTATACACCTTAGCAGGCTTGTTACTTAGTCTTAACTGTTTTTAAGAAGGCAGAACACCAGACGTTCTATTGCTATTGACAGATTTAACCGTCAATAATTGAATCATTAGCCTCAACTGAAGTGTAGAATAAGTTTGGTGCAAAGATCGAGATAATTGGCACCATAGTTTCAGAATATGGTAGTCACACTACCTACTCTGAAAACACGGGAATTAGAAACGCCTGTTTTAAAATAATGGAGAAGTGTAAAATGTCCATGTACTTCTCAGAAGAATGGTGTATATTTGTTTGTTAGAAACAAAATATGTATACCTGATCCAAATATATTGCCATTTGGTTAATAGAGATATGTGAAAGACAAAGTTAATCCACCAAAAATTAAAAATGATGAACCGAAAATTCTCTCAACCACACCAATTATAGAATCTTTTCCGGAATATCCTTTGTCCCAGGCTGCGTATACACTTTGTGCAATTCCAGATCATTAGCAACTTCCTATACTTTCATCTATAATGGAAAATAATGCGAAAATGTAACAATTTAAGGTATAAAAATAGACGAATAAAAAATCCAAAAAGTACTGCAACAACTTATTTCTCACTATGTCTTTCTGTATTACGTTAATCACATTGTTTTGAGTTAAAGTCTTCCTTTAAGATAATCTGCAACTCAGATTTAATTTCAGTCAATTGATGCATGGGCTATGATCGAAAACTATTCGGAATGATTCCATAACTTCAAAACTTCAAAAAGGAATCCGTTTGGCACAGATTTTGGAATCTACGCCATGAGTCATCAGCCACATGACTCTTACTCTTGATTACTTTAATATAGTTGGTTTGATGGCTTTGATTTGTATTCCTTGCCACCATTCTATATTACACGGAAGCTAATTCGACATAAAAGCTTGGTTCTTGCATTGATAATCTGCACGTCGTATTCCTCATGCTGCAAAAATTCAATCAAAAGTTTGTATCAGATTTTTTACAAACTTTAAGAAACTTGCAGGTATTTACATACAGTAGTACATATGCTTAAAGGTACAGAAAATCTATGGAGAGGTTTGTATGAGGCAAATCTAAATTTATGTATGGTATAAAGATATTTAAGATTTATGTATATTTAAGATTTGGGTGAAAGGTTTGTAGATTATGAGCTGTCTGAGTGGCCAAAAACAAGCAAAACTTGTAACTTATCCCATGGTAAAGGTATGATAAAGGCCGCGGTAGCCCGGTTGGAAGAGTAACGGTTAGCAACCAGAGGGTTGGAAATGAGCATCCAAAGACCTTCGTGTACAAAGAAGGCTGGTGCATGTTAATTCTGTCATGGCCTCAAATGTCCTCACGTTGACGTGGTGTGGAAGTTTGAAGAGTGGGGTGACATTTCAGGTGTTGTTCTCGTCATCTGACCGTGGTTCAAAATTACGAGGTGTCGTTTTTAGTTCTCTACATTCTGGGTCGATCCCGGACCGTCGCCAATAGTCCGTGAGTTCCACCTTGAGCAACGTTAATTAAAATACCTACCAAATGTATAAACAATAACAAGTCCAAAATATAAAGTTTTTCATGTCACACCAACGAGTTTTGTGCATCTAAGAGCCATTTGTGTATCCAGTTGGAATAGTGGAGCATGCGAAATTTACAGGCAAATATAAAAGCAATTTTGAATACGCAAGTAATAAACTATAAGATAAATCATTAAATTACTATTAGTATTACGTTATCTGACGAATGATTACGACATTAATTTCGTTTAATTCAGACGGTTTTCGTGAACAATTTGTTGGGACGCTTCGCAATCACATTTATATCGAAATTGCTCTGATAACAAAAATTTGTTTCAACTGTTCTTGGCATGTTTGAGCGTGACAAAAATGACGAGTTTGAAAAAAAAACTTCAGGTAATGACTATAATCACTGATCTTTGGGTATAGCCCAGGAATCAATGGCCAGTCTTCCATCACAATAATGGCATGATGCTTGCCGTTTCTTTCGATCGAGGAAAATGTTTAATTTAATTAAGTCATACTATCATGCCACGTAATCGACCATAAATGTTAAATACCTTCCTATTTTATTGCGTTTGCGAGACGTAAGCTTTCTGAAAAGGCTAAGGCATTGTTACTTGTGGAGTGGTTTTTTTTCTCTTTGCTTAGTATCACATCTTCAGGTATGTATACATATTAGTCAATGAATTTAAAAGCAAAATTGATACTATAATGTAATTGTAATATCATTAAAATAGCATTTTATTAAAAATAGAGATACTACTGTCATGTTTCTTATTTCTCTTACAGATGTTTTATTTACATCTTCTTATTATGAAGGACTGAAATGATTTACATGAATGTCTGAATGATATGAATGTGTGGATTGAAAGCAGTTGAATGAACGTTATTTTGGTTAAACTGATTGCGAAATTGGACGAACATTTCTTGTCAAATGGACCGAATGAATGAAATTATTTGCATGAATCTGTGGATAGAATGCAGTTGAATAAAACTGGTAGTTTTGGTGACTGGTTGACTGTAAAATCCTAGGTCGAAATTCAATTAATATAATTGTATAAATGTGATTATTATGAACTGTGTATTTCCAAATAAATTTTGAACACGACAAAAAAATATTCTTCAAATAATACATTTTAGCCGCCATATGTTTATTTTATACAGATTTACCAACCTCCCAAGAATTACAAATATACATGATTATTTTTCACGACTGTACAAGATGCATGTTTGTTATTTATATATCATTTTCTATGTAAAGGTTTACCCGATTCAGCAAAACCTTGATTTGTATTGAAGATAACACACAGTTTTGTGCTTCACACCTGTATTCTGTACAACCATTTTTGCACATTATAAATATTTTTTTCCTGACTTGACGTTGTTTTTTTTTAAGTTTGTATATTTTGGAATATATATACCAGGATAGATATATACAATTTCATACATACAGTATTATTTATAAATTCACAAATAAGTTGAAGAAGTAGTTGGGTCAAGTTTTGTAATAAAAGTAGAAATTTGGCATTCAAAAGCATGCGGCAAATATGGGAGTTCATGTGTTAATTAAACTGGTTCAGTGTTTTTCAAACTTTGTGTACCTTCATGTCTCCCCTTTTTTATTCAATCTAAAAGGGTCCAAAACACAAAAATCGTCAAATTCTCGAATTTTTTTTTTATTATTATTATTTTAAGAAATTCTCTGTGTTTTTCTGCTTAAAATGACGTCTAAATCATGTCTCTATCTCATTTAGAACTAGAGATATAATAATTTTTGTGGTGCGTTGTTTTGAAAATCGAACACTCTTGACAGTTGTTGTCATGGCAACAACATCTGTCTTTAAAACTTTAAATGCATTTTTCTCCATGATACTTTTTTTCAAGATTTCCTGTATTCAAATTGCTATAAATCGAAAACCGATAAAGTTTAAGGGTTGAAATTTGGAATATATCTTTTTCAAACATTATACTTTAATTTTGATTCATCAAATATGAAACAAATATTCACTTTTAAAAATATGACTTTTTTAAAAGAAAGTACCTTAAAATTTTCAAAAATTTTCATTCAAATATTTTTTTATTTTTTATTAAATTAATATTTTTTTTAATTGCTGAATCAAAATTAAAGTTTATAAGTTTGTGAATAATTTACTGCAAGAATTTTGAAAATTGATATATTTCAAGTTTCAGCAATTAAAAAAGACCCCTCTTTTTTTCAAAAAATTTTAATTTTAAATTTTTTTTAAACTTTTGGAAAATTTTTGTGTTGTGATTTTGTTTTTTAGTTAAATGGGTAATCAGTACAAAAAAATTCTAAATTCTAAATTAATTAATAAATTTTTTTTTTCAATGTGTCCCGGAACCCCTTAAAAACTGCCTCGCCTTCCACACTCTCATTTTTGTATTTAGTCGTTTTAACGTTAATGATCATTGGTAGTGAAAAAATTATTTTAAGAAGTCTTAATGACATGTTTAAAAAACATGACAACAGTCATAAGTGATTATTGCTCTTTCAACTAAATCTAAAGCTAAATAAAATTGTTTTATATCTTATGAATAAGATATAAAACGTGCTTAACAACACCTATCAATCGATAAATGCAACAGATCCTTCTGCCAAAAAGAAGGACTAGTTTTGTTGAAAAATTCGAAAATCACATAGGAGATATGATAGAATCTAGGAGATAGACGAAAATCACATATATTTAGGAATAAAATACTTAAGTATATATTGAAAGAATCACGAATCATCAATAACATCCGGTTACAATACGAATGGTGTAGATGACTTCTTAAATATGCGTGGTGCTGATTACACAGAATATAAATGATGCACTTACATTTTTCTACCAAAGAGCTAAGAGAAGTACTATTTATGTTATGATAAACTTTTCCATCAGTATCGTTAATTTAACCCAAGAGGCACATTCTGCTAGTTAGTGGATCAAAACACAGAGATTTATTATGTATGGAAAAGTTGAAACTCAAGGTTTTTAATAAATTTGTGTTTGTCATGTTCATGAAGCCAATTTCTGGTTTAAATATTATTTGGATGGTGAAACGGATTAAACTATTAATTGGAAATTGGGGATGCTATAAAGTATATGAATCACACTGATTTAAAATACTAATCAACATTTTGTCAAAACTAAAAGAATGTTTATCTCCTGTTTTCATTGTTTCATAAGACAGTTGAAAGTTATTTGGGTATTCGTGAAATAGGGATTGTGAAGTACACTACCTCTAAACAAATTTTTACAATAAATCAATACGCGACCAACATTAAGGGGGTCCGAGACACATTAAAAAATTTTTTTATTAATTAATTTAGAATTTTGAATTTTTTGTACTGATTACCCATCTAACTAAGAAGCTAAATCACAATACCAAAATTTTTCCAAAAGTTTTTTAAAAATTTTAAATTAAATTTTTTTGAAAAAAAGAGGGGTTCTTTTAAATTGCTAAAACTCAAAATATTCTTGAACAATTTTCAAAATTCTTGCAGTAAATTATTCACATATTTATAAACTTTAATTTTGATTCAAGAATTTAAAAAATATTAATTTAATAAAAAATAAAAAATATTTGAATAAAAAATTTTGAAAATTTTAAGGTACTTTTTTTTTAAAAAGTCATGTTTTTTAAAGTAAATATTTGTTTCAAATTTGCTGAATCAAAATTAAAGTATAATGTTTGAAAAAGATATATTCCAAATTCGAACTCTTAAACTTTATCGGTTTTCGACTTATAGCAATTTGAATACAGGAAATCTTGAAAAAATCTATCATGGAGAAAAACGCATTTAAAGTTTTAAAGACAGATCTTGTTGCCATGACAACAACTGTCAAGAGTGTTAGATTTTCCAACCAACGCACCACAAAAATTATTATATCTCTAGTTCTAATTAAGATAGAAACATGATTTACAGTCTGTTTCACCATAACTTGGCAGTAGAGTAAAGGCTACGTTGACCGCATCGCAGCCGTTGACGTAGAAACTAGGGTTACAATGTCAGAAGAAGTCAACTATAAGCCAGGAAATTCGCCCTTTTTGGCAAGGAGAGATAAAATGCACATGGAAATTCTATACGTTTCATAGATTTTTAATTTCTAATGGCTCTTGCATTACATTCGTTAATTAAACAAAAAGCTACTCTATGTTAATATATATACGTTTTGATTTTTCTAAATGAGTATTATTTTTAATTATTTAAAAATATATATATTTAAAAATTTTTTACAATAAATGTTATTTAAAAAAATAAGTCTATTTAAAGATGTGATGAACCATAAAATTAATTTTTTAAATTTACTTACCTGAAAGCTATAACACCTTGATTAATACTTCTTTTTTCAATTTTAATAAAGTAAATTACTCCTATTTAATTACTCCTTTGGTCTTACATTTGGTTGGACAAGGTAGGGGAGAGTAAATTGTCTGCTAAAATATGTGTTTTTATTAACAGCAAAATATAGTCTCCAAATTAAATCAAATTTATTCTGACATTAAAGAAAATAAATAACAAATAAAAATACATATAACATAGAGGATATAAAATACATTCACAATAAATAAATAGAATATAAAAAATACAAATATAGTGAATATACATATAATAATAAAAAAATGAGACCATTTTAAAAATTAGAGTTAAAAAAATAAACCTTATATGTGTGAAACATATTCTGAAACTGGCGGAACGGTGTCGGGTTGATTAGTAGTAAATTATTAATTTTATGAATAATTTAAAATAGTTTACAAGAAAGTGTACAGAAGAAACCAATCTCTTTCATGAATATTAGTTACAATGAGGAAACTATATTTACGTTTTACTTATTCATCACATGCATTTATACATCATCAATATATGTAAAACATAACAAATCTATTTACATTATAATATACTTATTCATCACATGCATTTACACATCATCATCACTTAACATTTCCGAATCGCTATCAGACTCACTATTAAAAGAAATTACCAAGTTCTTACTTTCCCAAATATCATCCACAAGTCCATCTACTTCCCACATGTCTTTCTCTTTTTCAGTAACATGGTTTATGCAGTTTTTCCAATTTTGTACAGAGACCTTTTCAATCCCTTGGATGACTAAATCCTTCACATCGTTCAGTTTAAAAGTCTTGTTTTCCCTGGCAACATGTCCTTTTACTTGACTCCATATCATTTCAATGGGATTAAGCTCACAGTGATACGGGGGAAGTCTCAAAACCTTATGTCCAAATTTTTCGGCTATTTCTTCAACTCTGTATTTATCAAACATATGTTTGATTTCGCTAACTATTTTCAACAGTTCAATCTTGATCATGTCCTGGTTCCACGTAATGTTTTTCAACGATAGCCATTCTTGAATTGCACTTTTTTTCCAAGATGTCGTCGGAATTTTTTCTTTCTTCACCGAATGATAGGGGGCATTGTCCATCACTACAAAGCTGTTTCGTTTCAATTTAGGCATGATATCTTCAAACCACTTCTCAAAATGGTTACCATCCATTTCTTCGTGGTAGTCACCGGATTTTTTTCCTACAAAAATGTGTGTGTGTCAGCCGCATCAGGTACAAATCCTTCACCACTTCCGATATGGGTAATGATGAGTCTTCTTCCTTTTCCTTTTGGCGCAGCCAAGCCTGTTGTCAAACTTGAAGAGGAAGCTACATTGGTGCTTTTGATATTTTTGTCTTGCCATACTCGACTTTGTGAGTGTCCTTCATTCACCCATGTTTCATCCAAATAATAGATTGAGGCATTTTCGTTCTCCAGTTCTCTAATTTTTCGTAAATAATTTCTTTGTCATAAAATTATGTCTTGTCTTTCTAAAAGCATAGCCTGCCTTTTTCGCTTTTCAAAGGAAAATCCCACATCTTTCAGTATCCTGTACAGTGTACTTCGGCTAATGTCTGTCAAAAAAATATCCTTATCGTTGTTAATTTCATTTAGAACTTTGTCCAATGTAGGAATTTCATTTCGACGGAAAGAATCGTGAATTTTTCGTCGGATGCACGATAAAGTAAAGTTGTCATATTTCATCATTCTTGTTCTTTTTCCAACGGCATAAGGTCGTTTTTTTCCTGGAGTATCAAAGGACTTGACGTCATCTTTTCTTTTTTCAAACGAAAAACAGTTCTTTTGGAAACACCAGTTAGTTGAGACACCTTTCCGACGATTTGGTTAATGGAATCACTATGGTTTTCTTCTCGAAGTCTAGAATAAACATTCAATATGTTCCTCCGAGCTCCACTACCAATTGATTTTCCTTGCTTTGATGGCGTATACAGCTTGTTTGGTGACGTTCCTTTTTCAGCCATGTTCAGAGTATCAAACACTCTCCAATAAAATAGCATAAGAGAGATATGAACGTAAATACACACGCTAGCAAAGACGCAGAGCGAAATGGCGCAGACTTGGCGGGAAAGCGTATTTAGCTCGCCAGAAATGTTACCTTGGTTACGGTTTCAACCGAACTAGAATTCCGTTTCGGATATATTCATTCGCTTTGGTCAAAAAAATAAATGCTTTTAACAAATAAATAACCGATTATAAAGGTTCAAAAATCACTCCTTCATTGTAGGACAATTTTTACACGTTTATATGCATTTTCTTTATTTTAAATTCCAAATCAAGTTGGAACTATTTTTCATGCGGATGAACATCATTTCTGCCTTTCCCAATGCTGACAAGTTAAGGTGAAACAGAGTATAGACGTCATTTTAAGCAGAAAAACACAGATAATTTCTTAAAATAATAAAAAAAAATTCGAAAAATTGACGATTTTTGTCTCCTGGACCCCCTTAAGTTGATAATTTTAAGAAGGAACATGATCATTCCTTGTGATAAAAAGTCACATCGAAACAAATATAATTACATGTACTTTCATTATATCGAAAGTTTTATGTGTGCAAATTATGTGTTATTGCAGTTTGCTCTCAATTAATGGAATTTGCATTTTCTGCTTAGCAACGTTGCATTGTTGTTCGAGTTCAGGTTGGTTTGTTTTGACACAACCAATTTTTATGAGGTTATAACAAACAAGTAATCTCCTAAAAAGGTGCAAAAGATTTTTTTTTTAAATTGTTATCGCACCCATTAGCAAGATTTATCATATATTAGTTTGATGTAAATTACCTAGATGGCAGCACCATGTGACAATGTACATTCTGTTCATTGTTGTAGTTTTAATTTCTACGCAGATGGATTTCTTCAGAGATAAAAATATGACAATGTTTCAATTCAATTTTAATTTCATAAATCCTCAAAAGAACTTTTGAAAACAAATCTTGAAAAGAGAAACATTTTCCAACAACTATTTCAAAAGAAACTACATAGATTCAATCATGACTTAAAGTACGAAATTTCAGGAAGTAGTTTTACATATTTTTATCTATAAATATGAAAAGTGGTTTAGTATAAATGTTGAATGAATCAGTTCAGTACAAAATATTTACAGATATTTACTTTTTTTCATGATTTTAAATTTCGGGGGGTTTTCCAGAACGTCATTGAGTATTTTAAAGTTTATAACTTCTAAAATATTAGAAAAAAAATTGCAGTTGAATCTGAAATGTAAGGAATTAATTTTCACTTGCCTCCTATTCTATTAATTTTTAAGTATAAGTTTTCAAAAAACTTGATTTCTGAAATTTATAGTGTTGCAGTATTTGGCTCAATTAATCCTTTTAAAAATTTAGCGTATCATATAATAAAATATTCTTTAATTGGTCGCGTTATGTTTATTAGAAATATCAAAACGACGTTTCTATAAATTTACTTAAAACTTCAAAGAATTTATTTTAAGACTGTCTCAATAAATTCTTTACCTACAGAATTTTACAAGGTAAAATTGTCAACTCAATGAGTCAAACAACATAGAGAGAACAAGCTCAACAACTTTTAATGAGGTAGGTTTTCAATTTCCGTCTTGCCATGACAAGTTTCTAGAAACTAAAACAGTAACAATAAATTATTTATCTATAAACTACATCTCATACTAAACATTTTTGTTATTTACTGTTTATTTTTTAGATACAAGATATATTTATTGAAAACAAATAAAGTGTGGCTTAAACAAAACTACGACAAAAAATTTGGTAGCTTTTTCTACAAGTTATTATGGAATAAAAAAATATGCAACTAGTATATATCTTTGAAAAACTTAATATAAGAAATTTTTATTAGTTTTTTTGAATAGAACTATATTTCCTACAGCTCAAACATAGATTTTTCACAGTTACTCATCTACATTCGAACGTATGAGTGTTTAAAGTGTAAATACTTTATAACACTAAGGCTTGAACTTTAAGCATATAGACCTGGGGTGGCCAACCTTTTACATACCATGCGTCAAATTTTTTTCACATACGAGTTCAGATGCGCCATACAACTCAAGCACCTTTTCTAAATTCTTGTGTTCATGGTCATATCCTTAATAATCTTTTCAATAACAGTATGTATGTAAAAGTCATAATTAACATTCTTTAATTATTTAATTAATATACATGGGGTGTTCAAATGAAAAGGTACGAAACGTCATAACAACGTAACCGTTAACATATTTGCCTATGCTGCTATGTGAGAACGTAGCGAGACATCTAGGGATGCGATTGGAATCTCCTGCGTGGATCGGAGCATGCGTGGGCGCCCGTTTGCGCAGGAGAGCAGAGGCTCTTATAAAGAGTGCCGTCCAATAGACGAGGCAGTGCGTGTGAGGACAGGATGGCGTTCACATTGCAAAATTCGACGATTGAGGAGCAGCTAGGCGTTATCCGATTTCTGACAGCGGAAGGTGTTAAACCGGCTGTTATTCATCGCCGAATGGTGACCGTATACGGGGAAGACTGTGTGTCCGACAAGTCAGTGAGAAAATGGAGTGCCCGTTTTCGTGCAGGCCGTGAAAGTTTGGTTGATGACCCGAGACAAGGCCAGGCAAACACAGTCATCACGACCGATCTCATCGACAAGGTGGACGACCTAGTGAGAGGTGATCGGCGTATCACATTGCGAATGTTGGTGGTGAAGGTGGATGTCAGCGTTGGAACAGTGTGGACATTTGTTCACGACAGGTTGTGTTATCGGAAGGCGTGCGCGCAGTGGATTCCGAAGCAGATCATCAAACAGCAAAAGAAACTGCGTATGGGGCTGGCACTTCAACATCTGTTTTGGTATCATGAAGAACCCTCTTTCCTGGAGCGGATCGTCACAGGTGATGAGAGCTGGTGTCATCACTACGAGCCAGAGACAAAGCGGAGCAGCATGCAATGGAAGCATGCGTCGTCACCTCCCCCTAAAAAGTTCAAAGCCGTGGCGTCAGGAGGGAAGGTGTTGCTCACCGTCTTTTTTGACGTTCAAGGTTCGCTACTTGTTGAATTCCTCGAGCAAAGAAGAACCATTAACTCCAATGTGTACTATGAGACACTCCGAAGCCTACGCAGGTCCATTAAGAACAAAAGACAGGGGCTGCTCACGGAGGGTGTGGTTCTGCTCCATAATAACGCGCGTCCACACGTCTCCAGGGTCACACACGCGGAACTGGCCAAGTTCAAGTGGGAGCAACTTTACCATCCGCTCTACAGCCCGGACATGTCGCCCTGTGATTTCCATGTGTTTGGTCCCCTGAAAAAACATCTGAAAGGAAAGAGCTTCAACTTGGACGACGAACTCAAGGACGCTGTGATGGACTGTGTCTCGTCACGCCCATAGGAATTCTGGAAACAAGGAATCCTTCGGCTCGTTAATCAATGGGATCGTTGTGCTCATGCCTATGGTGTATACCTTAAATAAAGTCTTCATTTATATCCACAGTGTCGTTTTGTACCTTTTCATTTGAACAACCCTTGTATGTAAAACAATATATATTACAGCTCATAAATATTCGTTATCGTTAATAAGAATTTTGAGCCCGTTTGAATTTTGCTAGTCTTTCATTGCTTGGTGTTAAATTTGTTACTCAGAGCATAGAATTCTTCAAATGTTTTTAATAAATTTCATGGATGAAACTGCTTGTTTACATCTGTATGTCGTTCCCAAACGACATGTACTATAACTTTCTGCAAATTTTCTTTGTTCCAGGAAATTTTCACAGGGTAATGAACGCCAGAAATTAATCATGTCAGGAGCATTTTGATCTGAAAAAAAGCTCATCAAAGCTTTTAAATAATTAATTCTATTTTGAATCAATACGTTCCATGTGTACGTTACTAGGCATCTTCATTACGTTTTGTTCACTAAGTGAAAATGGGTTTATAAATGCGAGTATGCATTCTCTTTAGTCTCTTTAGTCGACTTTCGAATGACCCTTGTAATAACTTGAATTTTTTTTCAATATATTTGGTCAAATTACTATGATATTATCCGCAGCACAATCACTCTGCTCTTTTAAGAGTGGAAATTGACTCAAACCCTGATTTTCTCACTGAGAGAGGAACAGGTTTAATAACTTTAAATGAATTGTGGTGCCATTTAACAATTTATTCTTGCCTTGTGTTTTCTAATTTCGATCATTGAGATGGCTAGTAACATCAACTAAAAATGCCAAATCGAATAGCCAGTTGTTATCAAATAATGGGGTTAGTTAATTTTTCCCTGTTGTAAAAAAAATATATATATAAACAGCATTTTCAATTTCCAAAATCCACCCCGAACACGTCCTTTAAAAAACCAGCGCACTTCACAATGAAGGACAAGTTCGCCATATTCCTAACCTAACAATTCACAAATTTCTCTGAATTCTCGTCTGTTTAATGCATTTCCCTTAATTTTTACACATATTTCACAAACGGTAACGTAACATGATGCATTTTCAGGTTTTTCCATACAGTACCTTTTGGTGTATAATGCAGTGATATTTTAGCACAGGACGATTTAAAAAATTTTCAAAATGTTGTAATGCCTTTGATTTTACCTAATTTACTATTGACTTGCCCTATGATGGCGCTCCGTTACTATACACACTGATGAGTTGCTGTAGTCTAATTTTAGATTTTCTAGCCATGATTTTACTTTTTCAAATATGTCCGATTCTTTTGTTTTACCATGCAATGACTCCAGACAGGCAAATTCTTGAAAAACATTAAAAATTTCTTCATTTCCTCTATTAAAAATGCTTAACTAGGTTACATAACATATATCCATGGATTCATTCAAAGCTAGAGAAAAGTAAGTACATAAATGAAAAAGGTCTTCGAGTTAATGAGATACATCTTGAGAGAGTTCCTCGATATGTCTCGTAATTGTCTGCCTTGATATAGCAATTTCGTCTGTTTTGTTTTCAATACCTATATTATCAATATGGGGTGCAAATATTTGTAGACAAGGCTAAACAATTTCTTCTCCGTCCGAAAATGTTTTTTTTTCGCCAGTGCTAAAGCAATTTTATAGGACGCTTTTGTTATCGCCAAGTCTTCCCAACTTACACTATCAAAATTATTTTGTCTTCTGATTTCTTCTTTTTTCTTAGTCACATATTTATTTCGTTACTCAGACACAAGAACGTGCTTCATTTTTCCTTCTATGTTAGTCTGATGCTGTATTTTATAGTGTCTATTAAGATTATGTCTTCTAGTTGTGTTATGTGAAACAGTACTTTCATAAACAATGCAAAACGGTTTTCCTGAAGGACTTCCTAATAAATAACAACTCATTTCTCACTGTTCATTGCGCTTCTTTTGCTCACTTTCTTGTGCACTGTGATAGAATGCAAAAAAAAACATAGAAAAGTACAAAACTAAAATTCTAAGTGTTGAAAAAGAACAAACACAGATCACAAGCACGTACGTAGTATCAATTGTAAACTATTATAAAACTGCGACTACCTGATGAGTAAAAAGGCTGCATGAATTGAACTGAGAGCACTCTGGTGTTGAAAATAAAAGGTTAATTCAGTTATGGCGCCTACTTCAAAAGAATATGTAGACGCAAGGATTCAACGCACCACATGCAATCTTTCAATGCGCCACGTTTGGCGCATGCGCTACAGGTTGGCCAAAATTTTATAAATATAATGATTCATTGATTTGTTGTTTTAACAATTGTCAATTGGGGTTTAAAAATATCAATATTTTTTTAATGTGGTAGTTCTAAGCTCTATTACATAAATGTATTTTTATTTTTACATCAAAGTATCTAACACAAAACCGTTTTGAATGAACACATAATTAAAAATTTTATGATCAAAACCATCAAATATAATTTATGTTTCCAAATCCGAATAATATGGTATAAACTCAACTTCTTACGATTTCGATCGATTTTTGGAGTAAATTCGTGGCACTCGTAGCTATTTCTTCGCTCTTGTTGAAAATATGGTTAAAAATTATCTACTCATTTTTTCGAAGGAAGAAGTTTTTGGTTCGAGTCACCGTTTTGCACTCTGGTGATTTTGGAATAGTCATCAAGAAATTAGGAAATTTAATGTCATTAAACAAAGACGGATTATTCAACTATAAACGCCCGTCGCGCTCGCATCAAATCATCTAAATATAGTACTTGTGGTCAAACTTGTACTTTCATTCGAACTTCATAAAGACTATCTTTAAAATTCTATATCTTATTTTAGTTATAAGAAGACTTTATTTCCTGTTGTAAATAAAACAAATGAGTGAAAATAATCGAATAGGATCATTGAATTATATCTTTAAACGCGTCCAAGCGAAACCATTTCGACTAAGATAGATATGTCACCACTGATTTCATTATTATTTTCTCCAAGAAAGTAACTCACAGTTTGTCTAAGGGGAAGGTAATTCTAGTGTATACCTGAAGTGCCAGAAAAACTGAACCGTACTGTATTGAAAACTCAGTCCAGTACTTGACCCAGGTACTCCCCAGGTAGACCTAACACAGGGGCGTAGAACTGCAAAAATACGACTAGGCAGACTCCACGAGCTTGCGGAAGTATTCTGTGGACAATTGACACCATGCTTTCTCCAAGAACGGTTCGTAATTCTGTTGTATCCCAAGGTTTAGGATCTCTATATTCCACAGCGTGTCGTATGGCATCACGGATGTGTTCGATAACATTGAGATCTGGTGACTTAGGTGTGTGTGAATGGCGTGAGCTATCCTCTAATCGTAAATAAACCCATCAGATTAAGCACAGGACATAAACGGGTTTAAATCGTTAGAAAGGATCACTTATCAAAAACGTTTGAAGACAAAACGGGGGTCGCGTTCAATGGCAGATAAACAATCCTATACCATTACAAATCCGCCACCAACCTGTAATATATCTCCCGTTGATATGATGGCTTCATGGGGCTTTCTACACACACGGATCCTTCCATCTCTCTAAAACAGTTGGAAACTAATCAGACAGGCAACTCTTGTCCAGTAGAAGTGTTTCCGAGTCAAAGCTGCACTCAGCCTCGAGTATTTATCGAGGGTTTTCGTGTTGGGCGTCGACTCCTAAAGGCCGAGTGGTGAGGCTGTAAACACAAGAAACGGCCTATTTAACAAATAACGCATTTATTTTACAAAAAACTATAAATACATTTTATTTTCACTACATTACAATAGATTTGCATCCCTGTACAGTGAGCGCTACAAAACAGGCAAAAGCTCAACGGCCATGGCCCATAAACGAGTTGGAAAAAGGGCTTCATCAGACAATAATAATTTGCAAGGCCCGTTCTATACTATGAAAAATATTTAACGTTCCTGATTTTCTGCGAGGCCTACTCTTAAAAGACCTTTCTTTAGAAAATTACGTGCAGACTATTGATTAAAAGGTTAAACATGCTACATGAAACTTGCGACATTATTCGAAAGATTAGTAGACATTAGCAATTTCTTAGCCAGCCATAACTTGGCATTTAGAGGTCACAGAGAATATTTGAATATTGAATTAACACAAATTCAGGTATCTTCATTGATGTAATTAAGTTAATATAAAAATATGACCCAACATTGCGTGAACATTTGCGTCGCATAAATGAAAAGGAAATTAGAAGTCACTACTTAGCCACGAAATTCAAATCGAACTGATCATATTAATGGGAAAAGACGTAGTTGTGCAAGTCGTGGAAAAAATTAAGGTAGTCAAATATTATGCTATCATGGTGGACTACCCGTGATGCGGGTCAAATTGAGCAAAATCAGTAATTATACAAGAAAATTTTGTTGCTTTTATTCCAGTAGGTCAGAGTACAGGACAGCATTTAGTTGAAACTATAGTAGAAGCATTGAATGAGCTTCGAACACCCCATACATTCAGAATTGTAGGGGTCAGGTTTACGACAGTGGGGCAAATGTGATAGGTATTGCTACGTTGCTACTAAGGTGTAAAAACTCAAATTATTACTTTTAATCTAAGAGCTTTCACTCCTTCCTCCAGCTGGAATTTATTACTCGTAGATGCTTCTATATTTGCTTGTTCGCTTCTACAATAGCGAAAGGCTTTTTTGGATTCATTCAAAATTTATACTCTATTTTCTGTGCCATCAAAACGATGGGATATCATCACAGGCAAATTAATGTTAACGTTAAAAACTTCATCCGACACCAGATAGGCAAAACGAATTTAATCTGTAGAAGCGATATTATTTTAATTTGATGAATTAATTGATTGTATCGAGGATTCTGCTTCAGCGGATTCAGAATTATCAGCGAATGTAAGTCTGTCTTGCACGAATTCATTGTTCCTTTGTATGTATGGTATGTGAACTACTACTTAGAATTATTAAAATTAGTAAAAGTTTGGCAATCTTTACATAATCACATGACTGCTTACTTGAATAATTTCTGAAAATTGATTGAAGAATACCGTGATACGGGATTTGATGTAAGGATCGAAGCTCCATTCAAGTTTATTAACAAATGTCAATACGATATTCCCTCTCATTTTAAAGAGAAACTTGTTTCACTTAAGAAAAAATATTTAGACTATGAAACTCGAGATGATCACTTACTGCACAGGACCATGTTAGAGTGAACTTTTTTACAACTCTTATCGATGAAATAATAGTTGCCATTGGAGATACATTTGAAGCAATAAAGGAACACGAAAGTCGTTTGGGATTCATGGAAATTTAATTGCTCAAAAAAATATGGACAAGAGAACTAGAAAAGTGTTGCAGTGACATAACTTCAGTTCTTAGTTTTGATGGAAATTGCGTCATTGATGCTGTAACATAGGTTGAAGAATTAACTATTTTGAAAGGCAACCTTCTAACTGTCACTAAAAACGAAATTCCAACAGTAGTTGATAATCATCTATGATAGTCGATCCTTCACGACTGAGAAATCAGAAAGTAAAAATCTATTATTTAGATTTACAGACGCATCACATTCTCCTGGTAACAGAGAGAGGTTTACAAAAAGACATCTGCTTTTAACTTAACTGAACTTAACTCCGTCATGGGATACCAACCCTTAGATTGGGTTTACGGTAAACAGCATTTCCTATAACGTAAAGCTGACCAAATAGGAAAAGGAAAAAAATAATTTGGTGGGATGCAAAGCAGAAATTACAAGTTAAGAAATTCACACACAGGTGCTGCTCTAATAAAAGTTTGCTATGAAGTTATAGAGGCAATTAAAGTTTTGTAGTCAAAAAGTGAACCTAAACAGCTTGCTTAAGTTCAAACTCCCTGGAGGCCAAAAATCGCACGATTTATATTATCTTCCTTTAAAGCAAGGGATGAACAGACAGTCGTTTGTTTACGCCATGCGTCGTAGTACTGAGGTGCTGGTTCCTTGATGTGCAGATGAGATGTGATACGACAGGTGGTAACGTAGTGATCAGGGTCTGCTTCCATACCACAGATGCAGAGGTCACTACAATGGATATTCATCCTAAATAGATAGTGTATGAACGGGCCATGGACCGTGTAAAAGTGCGTGAGCTCTGGGGTGGAGATGAGGCGCTTAGTGCGGACATTGGGCAAGAACCCGAATGTTCTCCGACCTTTGATGGAGTTTATCCATCTCTCTTGCCAGATGTTAGTTGATACCAGTTTGAGGGACCTCTTCAGATTAGACGCTGGTAGAGGGAGGGGATGCAGGCGGATGGACATATTACCGGCGGCATTTCTTGCAAAATTATCTGCTGCTTCATTTCCTTCAACATCGGAATGTCCTCTGACCGAAGATATATAAATGCACATTGATGTATCTTCAATGATGTAATGTATTCTTTGTGCCATCGGGTTAGTAGTGAGAAGGTTGGTCAAGAGTCACACTGGACAGACTGTCCGAGAAAATACATATGTTTTCTGAGCAATTTCGGAGTGCCCAGGATGAAGCTGCTCGAATGGCAAGTAACTCAGCATGGAAAACTAAGTTGTCGTCGTGCAGTCTGCGTGCCCACTCAAAGATCTTTCTGTTGTCCAGGAACACACAAAAGGCGGTAGCTGTTTCATCCTGGGTTTTAGATCCGTCGGTATAGATTTGGTGGCGTGTTGCTGGGGGACTAGGTGTAACTAATGATGTGTGTTTGTTGTGTGTTGGGTTCCTGCGATATCTGGGAGTTTTCGTTTCGAATTGGTAGGGAAACCAGGAGATACCATATGTTGTGGCGGGTTTGCCGAGTCTGGTAACAAGAGCCGTAGTCCCTTTCCTTGCTGCCAAGAGGTCTATTGGTTCCAGACCAGCTATTAACAGGACGGCGTCTGTGGAGGTGGTTCTGTAGCCTATGGTAATACCAAGAGCGAAAGATCTCTGAAAAGTGGCCAGGTGTCTAAAAATCTGGCATTTTGGGTTTGTACCCCAGCAGGCTGCAGCGTAAACCAGAATTCTTTCTACAACTATTTTACACCAGAGTTTTAGGATTTCTCCTCTGATACCCTAAGACTTTAATGCAATTCTAATTATTGCCGTTTGTTCTTTATAGAATTTCTCCCTTAGGTATTTTCAGTGAGATATCCATGATAACTGTTTGTCGATTATTACACCCAGGTATTTTATTACCAATCTACTTACGCACAGATTGCGATCAACCTATCGCCAAACAGCATAAATTAAACATACAATAATGGCAACTCATTCCCCGAACAGCACCTTCGTGGTGGAAGTGGAGGTTTGTTGCAACCGAACGATTGACCAATAATATTAATAAAGACTCAACAGATGTTTTGTGAATTTTCGGCCAGGGGTCATTGCTGGTGTTAGGGACGTTAGAATAGACGGAACGAAATTTGCGGTAATGTTACCTTTGTTAGTATGCATGCACATCTAAACAAAATACAAACGACTCTTATGCTAGCTTTTGGAATGATAGGTTTTTCTCTAGTTTTGACAAGAAAGTGAAATATAAAATAATTTGGAGTCTTCGAATTATTAATCGACTGACTGATTTTTTTATGGTAATTTTTCAATTAACGTCATACTAGAGCAACACAATAAGCTACCAAACTGCGCCAAATTATCAGTAATAAAGTTTAAAAAAATCAGAATCTATCAGAAAATTTGAAAACGTTCTTTGTTGGAACGGCAACCGCTTGTTTCGGCCACTTACACTAAAAAAAGTAAATCAAAATAAAATCTAAAACGACTTGCAACGATTATTTTTATAAAAAGAGCGGAGGACAGGTTTTTGTGAAAAGTGGGAACAGGTTATTCCCTTCCTTTTAAAGAATAGGTAAAAAAAGAGCAGGTTGCTTTTCTACCATCCCTAGTAATTCTAAAGGCCAGTTTACACCAACCAAGTGCTAGGCCGAGACAATGCATTCAGTCGAGAGCTCGGCTAATGTGATAGAGACAGTCAGCAGGTACTCGGCCTAGAAAAAGGCCAGTGATTCGAGCGAGACAGGGGATAAAAACGTGTCCTATCCTCTCAGCTGAATAAGCACCCATTCGACCTGCCCACTCACCTCGGCCGTAGCCTCCTCATCGCTTCACTCGGTCGGTGTGATCAGTCAAGTCAATGAAGTGTATGATTGTTCGTGCGTTGTGAGGCACTCTTTGGTTCTATTTCTTTCATAAAAATGGCTAAATGGAGTAATGAAACAACGTTACAGTTCATTCAAAAATGCAAAACACACATCACACCACATAAACACATGTCATAGAAAATCGACATTCTTTGAGATCTTCAGTTTCAAATTACCTTAATAGGGTGCAGTTCCTTCTATAATATCTCTTAATTGCCACGTTCTTATCCATGATTGTTTTCTATAGTGCTAATTTCATCATCGATTTCCTCGATTTTTGGCACATATGATCAAGTTTTAATAGTGTTTAAAAACTCTTCATTTTCCTCCGTCGCGGAACCATGTTTACCTAGAATAATTATTAGAATTACTATTAGAATTAATAGACAGTTGGAACTCGTTGCCAGACAATATAGTTAATTCAAAGGGAGTGTACGAACTTACGATACAATTGGATAGTCAGTGGGAATTGGGGAGTTCATAAACAAAGGACCAGCCTTGTTGGGCTTGAGCCTGTAGCTGGTCGTCAATATTTGTATTTGTATTTGTATAGGCACTCTATGTTTACCGTACCCTTTAATCTCTATGAACGGACTTGTCCACTGTCTCTTCCGCATATGATCACCTCTACTCCAATAAGTTTCTCAGCCGAGTTACAAAGCGAGTGACTTGGCCCAGCACTCGGCAGGTGTAAACTAGCCTTAAAATCTAATCCGTACAATGCGGACTGGTGCTGGACCGCTTTAAGAATGCATCCGCTGCACTGGATCAGCCATTGCACTTACGAAGAACCCGCTGCGAAGCATCTTACATTCTCATCGAAGAAGGAAAAAATCAGAAAAAGAAGTTACAAACATAAATGTTGCAATAAAAATAAAGGAGAAGAATGCATCCACACAAATATTACTTTTTATAAACAAGTTTTACAACTGTAAATCCTTATAATACTGTTTTTTGAAAACCTCTCCAGTCGATAAAGAATTTCCTTACGAAGAAAGGAGAAATTATTCATCTATAAAAAACACTGTTGAAATATAGAACGAATCTTCGGGATTACATGCGTCAAGGACAGATATATTCAAATTTAGAATTTCACAAATGTTAAAATATAAAAATTAGAAGAAAAGTGAGTTACTGAGTTAACCAGTCCCAGCAACCAAAACAACCATGTGAGACTTTTCACTGCTGTTGTACTATGATGTTACGAGGATAGCAAATTTCACTATTTGAAAAGTAGTTTTGAAGATCCATATTAGCATTCTGTTATGTATGTTTTTACTTGTTCATTGTTATAAAATATATTTTCAAACCCAAAAATATTTGTGTAATTCAAAAAACTATCTTAAATACCGCGCATTAATACATCGAACATGTCCGTCTGTTGCTAGTTAAGAGTAGCCATTTTGGTTGCGAACAAAGCTGTTTTAATTCTCTCATACAAAAATAATAATATTTTATCACTCTGAAGAACATTCTCTTGTTAGATTGCTATGTTACAGACGCTTCTACATGCGTACTCATAGCTATGGCCGATCGGAGAAAATTGCAAGGTTTGTTTCGATTTCATAATAAAGCAATCGTTGTTGACTTGCAGCGTTTTTGAAAATGGGGTCTTAACAATATAAACAAGGCGCTTTAAACTCACTATTGACAACTGCATGCGAGCATTTTTCTACAACGAACAACGTTTTTGTGTGCTCATGTTGATGAATGCGAAATATTTAAATCAATACTTTATAGCGTGGTTTAATAACTTGTCACCAAAGTATATTTTTATTACATACGACTTTTTATTATACTACAAGAAACGGCATTTTTTTTAATTTTAAGAATTCATTTCGATATTTTAACTATGTTATCTTTGCAATAAAGGGTTCTTGTTTTTGCTAAACGTGTCCTTTGTGTCATTCCGTCATTAATTTTAATGGTTTCGTGTATTTTACAATTTTGTAGTTTGCTAGCAAATCATCATTGCAAATGATAAGAAACATTCTCATTATTTACTACCCTGTGGCGTGGCAAATTGACCTGTGCCTTTAATATAATTGACTTATTGCAAACACATCTTATTAATCGTTGTTGCTAGGTTACCGAAGTATTATGAAACTACTAAGAGACAGCTTACAATTGCACTCTTCACTAACAATTGAGTTATCAATAGCTAATGTTTGCATTTGTTATGAAACTGTGAATACGTCCACTGTTTATTTAATAGTCAATAGTCGGGTTCCTCAAATGACAACTTTAAAATGAAATGTTTGCTACTCTGACAGTTAGCAATCACTTTTGCATAAGCAGGAAAAATAAATATATGTTTCATTTTGCTTGTTTATAAAAGTTCGTGGATTGCAAATCCTTAATAAGTAATAACTTTCACATGGAATATTGTCCAAGTTTTTGATTGTGAGAAAACAAAATTTATATTATTATAAAGTAAAATTGTCAATTTAACATGACATTAAATAACAAATGCTCATGGCATTTCTAGATAATTTTATGCATACAAATCAACAATACTGTTATCCTTCAAAAAATCAGAGACAGACCTACAAAGGTCCTATTTTGGGTTTCAAAATGTTTTTTCTTGCATTGCACAAAATAATAGTTTAATGCATTTAGATTAGAGGTGTTTATGGTTTACCTTATACACTGTTTCCTAATATTTTATTTTTGCTTTAATATACTTTGACTAACATGATTTAAAAATTAATGTTGTGTTCAAAGACTTGTCATTTCTTTCTAGATCATTGTATTAAATAAATTTATCATTTGAAAAACATTGTCTTGTATGCTACTCTCACACTGTTACTTTTAAATAACTCAGTTCTTTATTTTATTATTGTAAGTTAATAAAGATATTCAAGTTTTTAAAAAAACTGAAAGTTATTAAATTTCTTTATAGATAATTCTGTATCACTACAAAATTGCTATTTGACAACTTGTAAAAAACTTTGTTGCATATTTAAAATTATAAATTTTCTGCAAATTCTTAGACCATGCATCTCATCTGTTAAGTAACAGATAGCAAATGCCATGCATCTAATACCTACTGAAACAAAAATATTACTTTCTACTATTTTTAATATTTTGAACAAATCAAATGAACATTTTGTTTGCTTGAAAATTGTAAGTTGCAGAGAATAATTCTATTTTTAAGGTCCTGTTGGCAGCTAAATTGTTGCATGTTTATTGAAGCGTGAGGCCAGGAATCTATTCAGTGAGGCTAAATGTCTTTTAAAAGTATGCTAGACCCTATTTTCTAAAATGCTTTGATTTGTGCATGCCTCATATTGTTGGTTTGGAAAACTGTCCGAACCCAAAATTTAGATTTTCAAAAGTATTTAAAAATGCTTTTCCCATACAAGAATAGTGTCATGAAAAGCACATTTTTAGTGAAACCCACAAGATGCGTGTCTGATATGGTTTCGACTACGAGGGAAAGGATCAAAAGTGTCTTATTCTCAAAGATCATTTCTAAATTGTATGCAGTTATTTCATCTCAATGTACCCAAAGAAATTATATTCAACATAGAAAAATAGATTTTCTCCTGAAAATTTGTAATTTTTAGTTGTGATAATGTTTAAGGTGCATGACGGTGGTAAAGCATCTACTATCCCCTAACAACGAAAAATATCAACAAGAAACTGGGAGATTGTCATCTTAAGCTCAGTTGTTTCATATAAATGTATCTATCTTTTGAGTGCTAACAGTCTTTCAAGTCAACAATATGTGAAATCCTTCATTTTCTTTGGATATTAATGAAAATTCTGTATGGAGTTTTGAACTTTAAAAAGTAATTTTCATTTAAAGCTGATTGAAGCTAAGTCTGTCTTTACAAACCTGTATTATGTGTTTTTGTTATGTAATAATATATATCAGAGAAACTTAGTTTTTTTGGTAACATTCATTTTTATGTGAATCAAGTGAAAGGTGTGATAACTTGAAGTCAATTTATATTATAAACATGGCAGTTTGTTATTCAATATTAAACCAGATATAACAGTTTAAAAAAATTCTTGCTTTTCTTGCAGAAATGTAATAGATCTAGGACTGTTTTTGAACAAAACATGTGCTGGGAAAAATGAACAATAAAGCTATTTTAATATTTTTGACACGGTTGAAATGCCCATCTTGCCAAAAAAAGAGTATATAATTTATCAAATATTTTATAAAAGCATCTGAAAAGCTTTAAATAAGGATGACACTATTTTTTAGTGTCTTGTTTGTAAAACAGCTGTTCTAAATTCAGTCAAAATAACAATTGATGGCTTGTGACATTTGTCTGTCTACAAATTACATTACTTTAGAACACACTGATGTAGATTACCTACTGAATCTGCATTTCAGAGAAATTTCTGTACATAATTATCACTAACTGTAAAACTCATTAAGTGTTGATAAGTATAATTGAAGTGTAATATTTTCTTTAAAAGTCAGAAGCAAAGAAAACTTAATTAGACAAGCTTCTCGACTCTTGAAGGACTTATTGGTTGAAAAATGGGACAGACTTAGTCTACCCTGTTAGGGCCCACCCAGGATTTTATTATGCTGGGGGACTACCCAAATGTCACAAGCTCTTCCTTTTAGGGGGATTGCTATAATAAAATTACTCATTAAAACAAGGTTAACTTGTCCTTAATAGTGTTTTATTAATCTTCATGAATTAATTATTCACTAAATTAATAGGTGGCAGTAATTAAGTTTTGCTGATAAGCATTTATATTTATAAAAAATAAACTTCTGTAGTGTATTCATTCTGAAATTAATTTTGAGAAAACGTCTGCGAGACGAATGCAGGAGATTTTGTTCTATTTTATACTAAAAAATATTTAAAGGTAATTGACATAGGTACTTTAAACACCAGCATTAATCACATTTTCACAAAGGTAGAAACTCTGAAATAAACATTTTAAGGTGTTATAAATTTCGAGAAATCCTAAATCATAATAACAAGTCAACATTTGAAACTTATAAAATATAACTAAATAGGTGAAAACCTAAACAACCCTGGACCTGCTGATTAGACACAATTGGGGTAGTCTTTGTTTCCAAATGGGATGGGGAAATGCATTCAATACTTTAAATCAGAACTTTAAGGATTATAGATTTGGCTTCAAAAGTGTTAGATTGTATTCTCCCCTGTGACACATAATTTACAACAACTTGGCATCTGTCAGTTGACTTAAAGTGGCCATCAACACAATAGAAATCTGGTTTACTGGAAAACAGAATGAGAATATCCAAATTACTGATTGATATGATTAAGACCAACACCTGATCTTTTCTGTGGCTCCAACAAGTTCGACATTTGACCTTGGTTTAGTCGATTTTGGAATAGGGGTAAAATTGACTGGGGGTGTGTCGCCATATGCAACACCATGAATCATGATTGCAACACAGTTTAACTCAACCAGAATTCCTGTTAAAAACACAAGGCGTATCAGAGTTTTGTTTATATTTCAAACTATCACTATTTAAAGAATAGACTTGTCCCAAACTACACAATGACTGTTTTCTTGTGGGGGTCAGCTGTAGGACCCTGAAAAGGAACCCCTGGTAAATAAATGTAGCATTAGGGAGAATTACAAATGATCTATATTTCTTATTCCAGCCCAGTCACACTTTTCAACTATATTCGTTGTCATATACCTTTACCTCCTTAGCTTACTATATAATGAAAGAGCCCAACAAGGTAAAGTAACTACCCTTATTAAATCAGTCTGGGAGTCAGAAATAGTTCAAGTTGTAATGCAAGAACAGTTTGATAAATCAAATGAAGATGAATTAGCTTTCAGGTTTGGAAATTTCCTCCCATGGGTGTTCCTATGAATCAAGGATGCTTTTTTTTCTCCTTGTGGTATCAACCCCTATAGCTTAGGCCGTTTATTACATGCTTTTTGAGGGAAAAAAACTGGGATTAGTGCACCCTACTGTAGATGTGTGAATGAATTAAGGATATATTTGCTAATATCCGGTCTAGAGGGCTTAAACCCCAGCCTGTAGATGCACTCATGAATAAAAAAAGGATATTTGCTTATTTTGGAACTTAGGGGCATGGACCTCATTAAGCATCCTAGGTGCACCCATGAATTAAACAGGATATATTTGCTTTTCAAGTCTAGGGGGCTTAAACCCAGTCTGTAGATGCACCCATGAATTTAAGAAAAGGATATATTTGCTTATTTTTGGGTGTAGGGGCTTGAGCCTCAACCCTGTAGGTACGGTAATAAATTAAAAAAAGATATATTTGCTTATTTGACTCTAAGGGGCCCATGGTGCATTTATTTATGAAAATATTGAGTGAGAAACATGTTAGGAGATCAACAGTAGCTTTAGCACTTTTGAATGATGGAGATGGGCTAAATCTCAAAAGCCTTTTCTTTTCAGTAGTTGTAAAATTGCAAGTAGTGCTTGAGAGAGAGACCATTTACATGAAAGTAGTTTGGCTATTTTTCATTTTCTTAAAAAAGTTACTGGAAAAACTTGCTATGCATCTGAGGTTCTATAATTGCATGAATTACATTCAAGAAGAAATATTTGATTAAGATAGTTATGTGTAATAATTATTAGCATTGACTTTGTAAAAAGGTATATGATTATGATGTAGTATGTTTCAGAGATTGAAGTAGTGCTGCCTGTCTACCACGAGAACTGCTACAGGCGCAAAGTCAGTCCCTATTTCTTGCTGTAAAAACAGACTTCATCCTATTTTTCATTGCGGATGCTTGAAAAATGTATTCAAATTTGTCACAATGGCTCACTTGATACCAAATTGGAAAGGTTTAAGATTTTTACTTGTCTCTGAGAAGATCTATCCTGGTGATGCGCCATAAATATTTATGAAAAACAAATTTAAGTAATCAGCAAAAGTCGCCCTACTTAAAATGAATAAACCATGTTTCTATAGCGACCACCACCCAGACTTGGTGTTCGGAACAGTTCTTGTGAGAGACACGGTAACCTGTCTATTCTGCTACACTATTTACTGATTAATGTAATTTGAACATGTGTGCACTGCTGGCAGATAACATTTCTTAAAAATGGCAGACAATACTTGGTTCTATTCTATGTTGTGAGTACACTTTCTTGTTGACAAATTTTTACTATAATCTTGTGTTTTCAATAAATCATTTCTCTGTGTGGCACATTAATGTGCTATACTATTAGCAATACTTAGTGGTTGTTACCCTTTCAAACTAGGAGAAATCGAAAGGTGTTTGAAGAAAGTCAGTGAAGGCGTTGAAACCTTTGAAGACATCTGGCAAAAGGTAAAATTTCCTTTGAAATCCCCAATACTGACGGTAAGAAGAAAAAAAACTTGTAATATCTGTGCTTGGGAAATTAGTTTGGATAAGTGTTTTAGTTTGATTTATATATTTTCCAAGGCTGTTATTAAAAGTTTTATTTTTTGAGGTGTATTGTATATGTGGCCTTATGTGATGAATTAAACTATGTAATACTTGATTTTTTGTTTCGTTTTTTATCGTTACATCTTTTAACCCTTATCACTAAGAATATTCGAAGGTTCTCTATCTGCACTTGTTTTCTTATACTGTATTTCAATTTGCAATCAATACTTAAACGAATTTGAAATTGTACAATTATTTTAACTATTGGACGTACCTTTTTCGCAGATTTTTACTCTTTTTTTAGATAATCTAGTTTTTTTTAGTCTGTTAATTTAAAAAATAGTACACAAAATTAGTATGTATACAAATAGTGACTGATCTAAGGCCATGCATGCAATGCAAAAGTAACAAAATTTATTTAAATTTGACTGCATTTTGCTTAGTGTAAACAAGAGAATAAGTGATGGTAAATTTAAAGATTTTGAATTTTCAAGTTTCAGGGATTTCTGAAAATTAGAGTAAATGTTGTTTAAAAGGCATTTTGAAAAATATCGAAATCATAGAACTTTGCTTTATGTAAATAATATTTTTAACTTGTTCCCTTAATCACTTATTTATCCGTTTCCTATTTTTAATACATAGGTAATTCCTTAAAAATGCACAAATATGAAGAAAGGGATGTCTTAAAATTTATTTTTTCATTTAAAACTAAAACTTTTCTTCACAAAACTTTTCAACAACTGTAACAAAACGATATTTAAAATTTATCTGTTTGCCAAAAATAGAAACTTATGTTTAATATCATCATAGCTCTGTTTTCTCAACTTTTCTATCATTTCTTACATAACTTTTTTTAGCATTTTTTCTGTCATTCTAAAATCTTTTTCTATGTAATATGTGATGTTTGTGTAGGTGCATAATGCTACAAATACGAACCAAAAAGAAAAATATGAAGCTGATCTCAAGAAGGAAATCAAAAAGCTTCAAGTAATAATTTACATTTTGTAACTCTTTGTTTTCTCTTATTTGATTGGAAAAAATTGAATATTCAAAAACAATAATTTTTTTTCAGAGGTTACGAGATCAAATTAAAACGTGGATGGCATCCAGTGAAATTAAAGATAAAAGAATACTTTTAGAAAATAGAAAACTAATTGAAACAGTATGTGTCATTTTTGTTCTTGCGTTTATGTGTATATAATTTAGTTCACTAATGTACATGGCACAGAAATTGACATTTGAAACTGGAGAATGACAACAAGGGGTATAAAAAATGTAAAGCCAACCACCACAGGATTTTGATGTTTCGTTTAAATATGCTTGATTTGTAAATATGCTTAACTGTAAAATATTGATAAAACTACATGAAAAAGCTCGCTACTCAAATTTTGTGATTTAACTGAATTCTCCATCAGTTAAATCACAAAATGCAAAGAGGAATCAGAAGATAGAAGTAAGTCCATGTAGAAAAGAAAATTTGGTTAAACATGAAATGGGTTTAGAAAAAACAAGTCAATCACTTTTTTAAATGGAATGCAGTTGAAGTAGCTGCCCATGAGTTAATTGTTGTGACATGACTAGGGTACACACTTTTTGCCGTGTACTTTATTGGAATTAAGACCAGAAGAAAGTACCAGAAATGCTGCTTTATATTGTCAATTAATCTCATTTCATTAGTTCAAATTCATGTTTCAATATATATGTATAATATATATATTCCTAGTATTCAAAATATGACCCTGTGCTACTTTGGTTGAAGTAATCAGAATAAATGCATCTTTTCCAAAAAAAAAAATGCTCTATTGTCTACATTTATTACAAAATGTTTTGGAAAAATGACTGGCCAAATTTTAAGAAGGGTTTTTCAGTATTGTTCATTTGAAGTTAATGCAGTTGCTAAAAAAAAGGCATGACTAAATGATTTTAAGGAATAAGAATATTTTACTACTTTCTTTTAAATGTCAAGTGTACATTATGTTCATATTCTTAAAAGTATCCTACTTTTATTGCTTATATTACTAATGTGTTTCTTTCAGCAAATGGAGAGGTTTAAAGTTGTAGAACGAGAAACAAAAACCAAAGCCTATTCTAAAGAAGGTCTGGGTGCTGCACAAAAATTAGATCCTGCACAAAAAGAAAAAGATGAGATTACAAATTGGTTAGCTGTAAGTATAATTACATGTGTTTTAATTTTCTTAAAGTAGTAATAAAACTTTTTTTTTTTAATTTCAAAAAGTTTTTAGTCTTTAAAAGGAAAACAATTAAAAAATAATAATAATAAATCATGTGGTGTCTGCTAATTCAAAAGTAAGCTTTTGTCATAGGAAGTGATGAGCCTACTTAGTACTGCAATTCTTATACAATAGACTAGGGGGCCAGCCCCCTGCTCGCTAACACTCGCCAACCCCGGGAGGATTGTTATGCAATCCTCGTAGGTTTGCTGCGCAAACCTGTGCTCGCTTCGCTCACATCAATGAACTCTTGTGTCCTAGCTGAAGGAATTGTTTACAAAATATGATATTCCGAAAAATATTCTTCAAATCTAAATTTGCTGTAGAACAGAAAAGATATATACAGTACCTCTGAAATCAGAGTTCAAATGAAAACTTTGAGCAAATTTTGACTCGAAAAGTGAGCACTGGTTTGGAAATTGAGTACCCAGTATGTTTGTGTGTACATTTGCCCAGAACTCAAACCACTCACATTTTTTCATTGAGTTTGTTGTCGAAAGTTGTAGTGCAAGCGTCTTGTTGAACTATAATTGTTGGCCCTGAAAAGATCCTCCGTTTTCTTTGTTTTCTATTAAAAACTGCAACAGCTCAACTAAAATTAATTTTTTTTTCAATCAAATTTCATCCGATAACTCTATAAATTCAATTGAGGCCCGAGGCTCATTGGTAAACAAACAATCGTACAGTGATGCCATAACATGATGACAAATAACGTCTTTTTGCGTCGCGTTTTCGCGCTCCCGCGAAATTCAAGTTTTTTTTAGTTATTCTTCATTTATTTAGTACTAAGCAGTGTATTACTTCTTTTTCTATCAGTTCAAACATTTCTAATTGTTTTTAAAGTACTTCTACTTAGTTTTTGACTTGTCAAATAGTCCTAAGTCAAGTCTCGCTAGGCCTAATTCACGTATGTCTCGTTAGGCCTAATTCACGTATGTCTCGTTGGGCCTAAATATTTTGTCTTGTTTGTTTTCATTCATTTCATTCAAGTGCAGTGCTTTTTCTGTGTAATTGACTTAGTGCTTTTTCTGTGTGCTTGATTTTGTGTAGTGCTTTTTCTGTGCATTGAGTGTTACTTTGCATAAGCATGGGTATAGTTAGAATGTTCAAGGAGATGAGGACAGAGGGAGCCAGTGGGGAGTTCTATGTGGAATGTGACTTGTGTGGGAATATGGTTGAGGCAGGAAAGGGGTGTGTGAGCGGGGTTAAAATGTCAGAGAAGGTTGAATTTACATGCAAGAGTTGTTTAGAGGTGGGTGATTTGAGGAAGGAGCTGGAGGCTTTGAAGGTGAGGGCTGTAGAGGGAGTGGAAAAGGGTGTCCAATGTGTAAACTTGGGGCATGTTGATCAGGGGGATAAGGTAACTAGAGGAGTAGTGGTTGGTGATTCAATGGTCAGGGTTTTGGGAGAAATGGTAGGGCGTAAAAAGTGCAATTTTGCAAGGTGTTGTTTGCCAGGTGCCAGGGTAAAACATGTAGTTGAGGCAGTTAAGGCAGGTGTGGTTAAAGGGGAGGAAAAGGCAGTAGTGTGGGTGGGAACAAATGACGTAGAGAGGACTACAAATGTCGAGTTTAAGAGGGAAGCAGAAACACTTTTAAGAGGCATTAAGTCTCATGGGGCAGAAGTAACAGTATTAGGATTACTACCTAGGTATGGGTTAGGCAATGGGTGGTTAAATCAAAGGGCCAATAAGATGAACGGGTTGTTAAGGGATTTGTGTGAGAGGGAGGAGGTTAGATTTTTAGATGTTTGGAAGGAGTGTAGGAGGGATTGGATAAGCAGGGACAATTTGCATTTAAGCTTGATAGGTAATAGGGAGGTTGGCAAGCGGGTTTTGAATATTCTGGAGTCAAAAAACTAGTATACAAGCAGGGATGGGAAGGACATAGAGGGTTGACAGTACACAGTAATTGCTTAGGAAAACTAACAGGGTCTAAATTGCAGGAGACAAACAATACAAAGGGAAAGTGCAATGTAAGGGAGAAAAACAATACCAAAACAAATAATACAAGGGGAAAGTGCAATATAAGGGTGAAAAATAAGCTAAAAGTATTTTATTGTAATGCTCGCAGTGTGAGAAATAAAATGGATGAGCTCAAGGGAATTGCACAAGCAGAGGATATAGATATCATTGGGATTACTGAAAGTTGGGCAAGCAGTGAAGATGCACAAATTTTAGAATTAAGTGGATTCACAATGTTTAGGGAGGACAGAGAGAATAGGAAAGGGGGTGGGGTTTTGATTTATGTGAGAGAATTCTTAAACTGTACAGAAATAAAGTTTAATAGTAAAACTGAGGGTATAGAATCAGTCTGGGTGAAACTGAATACAGACAAAGGCAAAGGCCTAATTCTGGGTAATATATATAGACCTCCTGTTTGTAGTGAAGAGCAGGAAAAGGGCATGTGCAATCTGATAAACGAAGCATGTCAAAAAGGAGAATTAATTTTAATGAGGGACTATAACTATCCAAATATTGACTGGACAAACAATCTAGCTACAAATGGGAAAGGGGCAGAATGTTTGGAAGTGATACAGGATTGTTTTTTGTACCAGATGGTGTATGAGGATACTAGGGACAATGCAATATTGGATTTGATTTTTAGCAATGATGAGGATAGGGTGCAGGATTTGGTTATAGGTGAGCCACTGGGAGAAAGTGATCATAGAAGTATCAGATTAAGTATAAATTTTCAGTCAGCATACACAATCAATAGTAGAATAATTCCAAATTTCAGAAAGGTAAATTTTCATAAGATAAGGGAAGAGTTAAAGGAAACATTCAAAGGGGGATTATTAGCACTGCATCATTCTGAACAATGGGAGGAATTCAAGAATAAGTTAGACATGGTGTTAAAAAAACATGTAACGTTCAGGAAAAAAGGAAAATCTAGAAAATTGCTCCCTATGTGGTTTTCAGGGGAAACACACAAAGCTTTAAAATTAAAACAAAGAACATACAGGGTATATAAAAGCACTGGTAACGACAGGGACATGGAGGCATATCAGAAAGCCAGAAAGGAGTTTAAAACTATTAGTCGGAAGCAAAAGGTGTCCTTGGAGGAAAAATTAGCAAGGGAAATAAATATAAACCCAAAAGAATTTTTTGCATATGCAAGTGGTAAAAATAAATTTAGCACTACACTGGGACCGTTAGAGGGGAAGGGAGGTGAATTAATTCAAGACGAGGAGGGAATGGCAAACGTGTTAAATGACTTTTTTCTGGGGGTTTTCAATGGTAACTATAGTTTAAAAAAGGACCCCAAGGATGGAGCCTTTGCAGGGGGTATAATTAAAGAATGCAAATTCAACAGGGAAGAAATAGTACATCAGTTGAAAAGAATTAAGCCATCTAAAGCACCAGGGCCAGACGATATTTATCCGAGAGTACTAGTGGAATGCGCGGAAGAACTGGGGGAAGTAATTCACACGATATTTAATTCAACATATAGCACAGGTTGGGTGCCAATGGATTGGAAGTTGGCCAACATAACTCCAATTTTCAAAAAGGGAATACAAAGTGATCCGGGCAACTATAGACCAGTAAGTCTAACATCAGTAATTTGCAAAATATTTGAATCTCTGTTAAAAAAGCATATAATGTTATACTTGGAGGAGGGGGGACTGTTATCAGAGAATCAGTATGGGTTTAGGAAGGGCAGATCCTGCTCTACAAACCTTTTGAAGTTCTACGAAAAAATTACTGAGGAGCTGGATAATAAGAGCAGTGTGGATGTCATGTACATAGATTTTCAAAAGGCTTTTGATAAAGTACCTCATGAGGCATTACTGTTTAAATTGGAAAGGCTGGGGATTCAGGGAAAAACATTAATATGGATAAAGAATTGGTTATTGGGTAGAAAGCAGAGAGTGCAGGTAAAAGGAAATTATTCACAGTGGACAGAAGTTATAAGTGGGGTGCCTCAGGGATCAGTTTTGGGACCAATTTTATTTATAATTTTCATAGATGATATAGGTCAGGGGATCAAGAATAGAATCAGTATATTTGCAGATGACTTAAAAATATGGGGGACAGTGGATACCAAGTTACAGATAGAAAATTTACAAGGGGATTTTGATAAGATATCCGAATGGGCTGTAAAATGGGATATGTCATTTAATGTAGGGAAATGTCAAGTTCTGCATATGGGTTACAGGAACAGTGGAGCCGAGTACTGTCTGCAGGGAGTAAAGGTAAAGGAGGGAGAAACAGTCAAGGATCTTGGGGTGATAATTCACAGGGATTTTAAAATGGGTCACCAATGTTCAGCTGCGGGTAAAAAGGCTAATAGGTTATTGGGGTATATTAAAAAGACTGTAACTTCAAGGGATAAGAATATAATCTTGCCATTATATAAGGGTTTAGTAAGACCACATCTAGAATATGCTGTACAATTCTGGGCTCCATATATGAGAAAGGACATAGAATCAATTGAAAGGGTTCAGCACAGAGCTACAAAAATAATAAAGGGGCTAGCAAATTTCGACTATAATGAACGTTTAAGTAAGCTAAACATGTATACACTGGAAAGAAGAAGAAGGAGGGGGGATTTGATTCAGCTTTTCAAGTTTGTAAAACAAGGGGACACAGAGGGCTTAAATTTCAATAGGGATAACAGAACAAGGGGCCATGGGTATAAATTGAATAAGACACATTTTAATCGGGATTTAAGGAAAAACTACTACTTTAATAGGGTAATAGACAGTTGGAACGCGTTGCCAGAAAATATAGTTAATTCAAAGGGAGTGTACGAATTTAAGACACAATTGGATAGTCAGTGGGAATTGGAGAATTCATAAACAAAGGACCAGCCTTGTTGGGCTTGAGCCTGTAGCTGGTCGTCAATATTTGTATTTGTATTTTTTGCGTAGCATGTAAGAGAATTATATATATATATTGTCAGGGTTCCCACGGTCCTTGAAAAGTCCTTGAATTTTTTCCGAACTAGGGGCCCTTGAAAGTCTTTGAAAATTATGGAACTTGGTGGAAAGTACTTGATTTTTTTTTTCTAGTACGTAATTGTGTAATTTCATCTTGTGTTTGAATTTGTCGAGTCTAGTTTCCTCCTTTGTCCAGACTAGTACTTGCTCAAACGGTGCAGGTGCGCCATTTTAGCATCATTCAGAATGAAACCAGTTTTTGCGCTTTCACACCATGTACACCATACATTCTCCATCGCATTCTGTCCATCTAAGTTGACACCTCTGGTCTCCATTAAGATGACAGCCTTGTTATACCCGCAGCATCATGGTGTAACACGGTTGCTAGATAACAGCACTGCTTGCTTAGGAAACCATAGCTTTAGCAGTCAGGACGTCATGGGAAACCTATCACGCATCCAAAGAAATAAAAGTAAAATTCTTATTGCAAAAATATAAAAGTTTCAACTGGGGAAAAAAAAAAATTCAAGAAAATCACTTTTAAGATAGTTTTTAGGTGTAAAATTTTCTGCAGAATTCAAATCTGTTGAAATTGTCACTATCTTTAATGATTGCGAAGATAGAAACTTAGACTAGAGAATAAAAAAGTCCTATCTTCAGTCAAAACTTTTTTGTTTTGTTTCTCAAACAAAATAAAGCCGTCTGTTGTAGTGGCAGTGAACGACAGCAAAATGGAGATTGTGCAAATACACGAGATGTAAGCTCCCATACTCTTCTTGGTGCCACCAAAAGAATTTATCGTACAATATTTTATCGCACGACCAAAATCGATAGTGTGGTTAGCATTAAGACGAGAACCCCACTTTGAAACCAAAAAAACGCAGTTTCTGTGAGAAAGAAAATCCAAATTATAGCCAAAATTGATGGTAACCGTTCTTTTTTTCACTATCAGTAGTTTAAAAATAGAGTTAAAAAATTGTCTTTTTTTTTAATATTTTTCACATTTTTTTTAAACTGACAACTTTTGCGTATCCCTTGTTTTAGGTCGTTATAAAAAATTTTAGGTCCTTGAAAAGTATTTTTTTAGTTTTGAAAAGTCCTTGAATTTTTTTGAATAAGGGTGTGGGAACCATGATTGTTCAGGCTTAAAGTGCATAAATTAAATTGCCAAGCATTTTAAAAATTATCTTAACTTAGTAATTTGACCTGTAGCATTTGAGGAGAAATAGAATTACTAGCATTATTTCTAAGTATATATATATATATATATTTATTTATTATTTTTATTTTTTAGATATTATGAAAACTTCCAAATATGCAAGCAATTTTAAAATTATAAATAGAATTTTTTCACATAGGAGTGGGATTTACGAATTCTATGAACTGTCCAAAATACTTATAGATACACGCAGGGTGTCAAGATTTTAAATCATGATTTTAATCAAATTATTTTTTAAAAAAATCATTGATTTAAATCACAACTAATCTTACATTTTTATAACTAAGTAAATACACCCTAGAAAAATCACAGAATTTGTCAAATGCTTTGAACTTTCTGCACTAATGGTGATTTCAGCACTATTGGCTACACCTTGTACTGATGAGCTTTTAAAAAAATGTTTGGCACTGGACACTTGCAAATAATTTGAGGTGTCTATGGACTAAGTAATCTGTTGAGTGTTGAGTCAGGGATTCTGCCAAACTGCAAAGTAAAAAATAAGTTGACATCTATTAGAAAGTTTGTACGCATAATTTTATGTTACAAACAATAAAGCAGTAGGCCTACATCTATGTAAATGTCAAGACAGCCAAAGAAAATCCCCACAAAGTAGGCCTAAACTACTTGTTACCCCTTTAATTGATTGACCAATTTCTTAGCTATTTATAGTGATTTTTCAACTACTTCTTTTTAAATTGAGACATAAATACAAAATAATGTGATTAATAATTTATTAAATAAAAAATTCAACTGAGCTTTCTATTTGAAAGGATGAAAGTTTAAACACTATGAACATCTTTTATTTTGCAAAATGCACCCTGAAACAGTCGCCTTTCACTTTAAGAGTAGTGACCCATAACAAATATTTATTTTATCAGACGAATTTAGGTCTCACTTACACTTACTGATACATTTGTTAACATGATGATGTTAATTTACTCAAGAAAAACTATGTAGGATGTCAACTTGTGTTTTAAAGTTAAACAAATGTTTTATCTTTTGCTCTTGTTTTGAAAATTCATATTTTAAATGTATTACCATGTAACACACAATGATTTTTAGTAAAATAAATATTAATTTACCATATCACAAATTCCGATTGTTTACTTAAATAAATATTGGTTTACATGTCATGTCAGAAACTCAATTTTTTATTTAACAAATTTATAGGCCCTACAGAAATTTAAATAAAATAATCCGATTTTTGATTTAAATCAAATAAATCTGATTAATTGATTTTTTTACACCCTGGATGCACATTTTAAAATGTATTCAATAGCTGTATGCACAAAGAAAATAAGTTCTGTTATCAAACCTGTTTCTCAAATATACATGAACATATTTTGAAACTGATAGAATCAGTGAATATGTGCCGAAAGATTGCCCCCTTTTTCTAATACTCGTTTGACAATCACAAAGAGTAACAAGGATCCTCATAGGAAGGAGAAATATTAAAACACATACGGCCGTATTCACAAGTCCGAGTTAACTCGAGGATCAACGATAATCCGCGAGTTATCGAAAAAACCGTATTCACAAGTCCTGATCCATGGTTTAAACTGCCGTTTCGGTGTTACATTTTGATCCTCCGAAATCGGCGAGTTAACTCGCGAGTTACATTTAACGCATGCGCAGTACCATCTTTTTGGAAAAGCAAAATGGAGGACACATTTCATTCTATGCTCAATTACAGTATTCTTTCGACGACTGGACTGGATCTGTCATTACGGAGCACCTTCTAAATAGCAGCTCATCTCATCATTATAATATTGCTTAAATGGAAAATTTTAAACATATTTTTATTGAAATTCAAAAGAAAAATGAAAATAAAGGTAGCTGCGTAAATCTTAAACAAGCAGCTTAGCGAAAAGATAGATGGCGCCACCTCTGTCCTATAAGCCGGAGAGAGCGAACGGTAGAAAACGACCATGGCAGATACAAATTCGTCGTAGAATAAAAATTATTCTGTTGATTTATTACGAATGAAAGAAAATTGACAATGCAAGTTACTTTTCACGACACCAACACACACCCATACTGACAAGTATAAAGATAATCAGATTACATACATCTGTCAAGACATTGTGTACAATTCTTTCTTGCCAAATTTAGGTTTGCATAAAAATTTAATTTGAAATTAAATACCTTTGCATTTCTTTTCCCAAACCCATATTAAAATACTGTGCAAGTCCTATTTATTCACAATTTGGAATCAATTCTACGGTGAAGTACGTGCTTGCATATTGGGGCGTCATAACCAATGTAAACAATACCACGTGATCGTGAGGTAGCCAATCACAGCTAGCGTCTCATTTTAATCCCCGGATCACTTAACACGCCGTTTGAGAATACCGTTTTTGATAATCCTCGAGTTAACTCTTACTCGCGGATCAACTGATCCTCGAGTTAACTCGAGACTTGTGAATATGGCCGATAGACTTCCAAAAGTAAGATGAGTCACTATCTTACCCACGCGCCCTGAGATGAATGTTTGAGACACAGTATTTCCAACCTGTGGAATCCAAAAGGTTATAAGACAACTGACAATTTTTCCATGTTTAATTGTTTATTCAATACATTGATTCTAATTACTTTAGACAAAATGTGTTTTTATAACCATTTGTGAAATTAGTTATGAATTTACAGGGCTCCATAGAAGGATTAAATATTCAACTAGATCAGTTTGAGTGTGAAATTGAATCTCTAAGTTTACTCCTGAAAAAGAAAAAGAATGATAAAGACGTAAGTATTTTTTATAATTTCTTTTTGTAAAATTGATGCACAAACTCTATTCCTCTTTCAAAGGGAATTTTAAACAAATTTAATTTTCCTGTCCTTTATTGATAGTGAAAGTTTTAAAAATTCAGTGATACCTTGTGTACAACCTATTCATATTATACATGTTTATATTTCTTATATTCTATAGAAATTGGACAGGATGGAAGAACTGAAAGCTTGGCTGGAAAAACACAGGTACCACATAAAGCAGTTAGAAACATTAATGAGAATGCTAGATAACAGCACTGTGGATGTTGATCAAATAAAGAAAATTAAGGATGATGTTGAGTATTACATCGAAAGCTCTCAAGACCCTGACTTCGAAGAAAACGAATTCCTTTACGAAGATCTACAGTTAGAAGATATGCAAGAATTCTTGTCAAAAGCAAAGTATGGCAGTAAGTGTTTTTTTTTTCTTCACTATGCATTTATGTGGATAATAAGCTGAAAAAGATGGATCTTTTGCTATGAGTGAGTGTCATGGCATCAATTGTCGATTCAATCCTCACATGTGGTGATGTAGTTCTGTGTGCATGATATTCCTGGTTTCTTCAATTAGGAATGTCTCACTGACCCATTTTTTCCCTTCAAGACAAATAACCCAGTTATCAGGCATGAGAATCTTCCGTGGATTTCCGCTTTTTGTGATTTTTCAAGTTTTTTCTGCTTTTTAGTAATTTTTCGTGTTTTTCTAACATTATTTAGGTTGTTTTCAGGAATATGACATCATCAGTGTTTCTAGCCAATGAGAGTATATTTCAAGCTTTACAGAACAGGATGTCCTAGTGACTTTTTTATATACTAATGGGTAGGCCTGGGTGATGTATCGATACATTGTGAAAAACAGGTGTTAGGTCGACATCGCCACATCGTTTTCCGATTTTCACGATGCCAGTGCATCGTGACATCGCGATTTTTCTCGATCTTACACAACTATTCCTTAGCTAGTGCAGGTCTTGCGGTCATCGTGACATCTCGATTTTTCCGATCTTACACAGCCATCCCTAAAGCTACGGTTTCCTAAGAAAGCAGAGCCGTTATCTAGCAGCCGTGATATGTCATGATACAGCAGGCATAACTAGGCGGCAGTCTTAACAGAGACCAGAGGTGTCAACTTAGATGGACAGAACACAGTGGGGAATGGTCATTACAGACGTCATGGTTTATTTTATTCAAAAAACAAAACAAAGTGGCTTCTTTCTTAATAATTCGTATAATCCTGATTTGACTTTCCGGTCCATGACGTCACAGCGAGGGTTTCGCCCCCTGTTCGCTTACGCTCGTCGACCCCCGTGGATTGCTACATAATCCCATTTGGTTTGCTTCGCAAACCAATACTCCTTTCACAAGTGATTTTGCATTTTTTCTTTTTGCTTTAACACTTAATGCACCTTAAACTAATAGCTGCATCGTTAAAAACCCTTCTGCATCTTGTTCCCTGTACAATTTTAAGTAAACTGTGTTAGTCTCCAAACTTTACGATCTGTACTTTGTACTTTCTCCGTAAACCGTCTGAGAACAGAGTGAAAAAAGCGAGCCATTTTCCTCGCCAAATAAAAAGAAATTGTTTTTATGGCAATTGTTGCTACGATAAATTTTATATCTGGCAAACCCGATAGTCAAAACTATAACCCATACCTGAGTGCGAAACCTTCTCCATGAACTAAAAAATACGAAATTTGTGTGACCAGCTTTTGATTGCATCAAATTTATTTATGAACCAATTTTAAAAATAACTAGCAAAATACCTGACCTTACTCAGTTTGAATTGGGTTACTCTAAATTGAAGAGATAAACAATATATATAATGACTTACGTTTTTTGTAGAATAAAAATTTATTTGAATACCTTTCGCCATCTTTATAATTTCTACAACTTACTTTGGACACAAATCCTACACATGAATATCCATTCATGTAATACATTTCAAATACAGCGCACCCTTGCTGTATGAGAAGGCTACAAAATGCTGAAAGGTGACACTAAGGTTACTACTACAAAAGACGATTTTGAGAGAGATTTGGAATTCCCTTAAGTTCTTTTCATGTTCAACTCAATTAATAAAAATTATGATTTACGGTGAGTGCTTTCGCACTCATAGTCAATAAAACAATATATTTATATTTTTTTTTTACTTATGGCACTCTTGCATCCGGTATGTGACATTGTGAAATTTGCAATCTTCTCCTGCCATTATGACAACAAATTTTTTAATGTTTGAAAAGTTCTAGTTCGAATTTTTAAACATTATTATTCTTTCAATAACAGCATTATTCTTTCAATAACGTATTATCCTTTAAATAACAGCATTTTTCTTTCAATAATGGCTTAACTACACTTAAAATTTACTGAACATTTTTTTCTGACTTACCTGCTATTTTAAGTGGAATACTTTGTGGTGGTATTGCGTGTGATGAGAATGAAAACACATTTATTAAAATAATAAATATTTAAAACAGAAAACAGCGAAACAAAATAAAAGATGTCGGAAAAAATTGTTCTAAAGATATTAATCGAGATTCATTTTTATCTCTTGATCTCGCACAGTTGACACAACTTACAACTAAACGTGCACAAAATTTAGAAATGTGAAATTAATTCAGAGCGAAAGAAACAGAAAATATCACTGCTCGCACGATTTTGTTCATTCCCATTCGTTGAAAAATATTGTCTGCCCCAAATATTCGGAAATCGTTTTCACTGCGCTAAGAACAAAAATAAGACTCGAAATAAATGAAATATCAGAACTGAAATTCCATTTAAAAAATAATAATTTTTTGAAGAATAATTACTTTTTCAACAGTACTGGTAAAGTAATCGTAATATTCAATAGACATTCCAATTTTTCCAAAACTAGCAAATTATGGTTGATTTAAGTATACTTACTCAGGTGTTTTGGCATGAAACTCAACTAAATATAACAATAAAGAAATTTTTAATATTGCAGTCCCTAAACTAATAGATAATGTATAAAATAAAACACATTGCAATCAAATATCTGGAATAAAATTTATGTGATGCCTGCACAAACACAAAATCGAACATAGAACAGAAAGACGGACAGTCAGACTTTCACAACCAATTCCACTCACTAAATGAAGATAAATACTCACTGTATGTAAACTTCCATGAAAATATATTAAACCGTGTGGACATGTATAGGGCACAGACAGATGGACAGACACCAAATGCGAAAGAGGCGGATTTGGCATCAGAAGGGTCCAAAACGGATAGAAAACTTGAAGTGGGTCGAAAATATTGAATGTACAAACAAACAATTCATTCTTATTTATATAGATTGTACCGTAAGAAAGAGTACATTCTGAGGTATACTGCGATATTTTCAAAATTAAAAAGTAATAGTAATACTATATAGATATGACAGTTTTAATTACAGTTTTAACAAAAAGTAGTGAAAATATACAAAGATTCTGAATTTCTTATCACCAACTTTTGATTGCATTTAATTTATTTATTAACCAATTTCAAAAATAATTATACAGTAAGATATAGTACGTTCTGAGGTATATTGCGATATTTTAAAAATTAAAAACTAATAGCAATAAGATATAGATACGATTTTTTTTAAAGCAAAAATTTACGTTTAGATTCAAAAATTATCTTATTTAGAATAAGGAAAGCTTCAGCATAAATAGAAATAAAGAGGCATTTGATTCCTCTAAGTAATATAGTGGTTTTCCAGGATTTATAAACTGGGGATGTGCAAAATTTTTAGGGGAGGGGGTGTTGATTAGAGATAATTGCATAATTACCCGGTGTATCGATTATTTCATTTTTATATTGTTATATTTTTATTATGTTGTTTGTTATTTAATGGTGCAAGGACTGCTATAGGTCATGCTGCCCCAAATTAGGTTAATTTCATTATTTTCAGAGAGGAAAAATCTTCTTGAGGTCTAATTGGACATTGGTGTTTAACATTTGTGTGGGACATTTTAACCTGAACTGCAAAAAATACTACATTTACTGATCATGAAATTCAACATATTTATTTTAGACATTTTGTCTTTTCTTCTGAAGCCAAATTACATTGGCTTCATCAATGCATTTAGAAAACTGTTCAATTTCCTCTTGCATTCAGTTCCTTACATCTGGGATCTTAGGCCATTCAATTGATATTTTCATCAGGGTGTCGACATGCACTCGAATAAGACACCTTTCTGATGTTAAAATTCGATTTATAGTTGAAAATGTCCTTTCGTGCTGTACAAATAGGTAGCAACAGTAGACGTTTAACTACAGATGACAGTGCAAGAAACAATTCCTTTCTCTGCTCCTCACGCAAGCATTAGGAGACTGCTCTGTGTCTCAATGTTTCCTGGATATCTTCTGTACATTTTATACTCACTTAGTAGGTCGTCTTTGCTCTTTCCCGTCCATGTAGCAATTTTTGAGAAGTCTGGGTTTTCCATTTTGTTCTGGAAAATTTTGCAAAAGTGCACATGTATGACCCAGATTGCCACAGAAGTTTGCAACAAAAAAGGATGCAAATGGAGTGATTATGACATCAAGAAACAAGAATGGGTTTTTGGAATTCAACTTAAAATGGGCAAAACTATTTTTGTTTTAGAACTTTTAAATTATACTGAATTATAATTTTGCTAAAAGAAAAAAAAGTTGGAAACGAAAGTCCTCTTCAGGACACAAAGGGTTTTTAAGAAATTCCTCATTAATTAAAAAGAAATAAAAACAGAATGTTTAAATTCCCAGATTTTGCAAAATTATTTTGTTCTCAAGTACTATTAAGGAAAAAAACATTAACTAATTAAAAAATATAATATAAAGACCGATAAATTCAGCAAGTAGAGAAGAATTATTTGCTCCCTCGCAGTTTGAAACTTTAATTTTCAATCTTTATGTGAACTGTTACCTTATTCCAAAAAAAAATCAGTGCAGAAATCGCAAAACTAATTATCACAAAAGATTCTCATCAGTAGGCCTTTCATCGCGGCATCAAAAAGCTAAGTACCGTGGTGTAAAATCGCACATTTGCATAAATAAACATAGGAATAGTTGTGTCGGTCTAAACCAAAACCAACACCCAAATTTTCCCCCCAATGAAGCTAAAAAACATGAAATTCCACTGGATATACTGGATTAGGCAACTCGGATATCACGGATGCACTAAGAAAGCATTGAAACCGTTGGCATCGAGCAACAATATCGTGACACTGGAAAACCGTGAGAGTGGGATAAACTGTGATGTCACGATGAATGATGGCAAGATCTGCACTAGCTAAAGCTACGGTTTCCTAACAAAATGGAGCCGTTATCTAGCAGCCGTAATGTAGTTGTGGATGAACGTCACTAAAACGTTGTTTATACAAACATATATTTATATAACTATAATATATAGAGAGAGTTGTTGGTGAGCGTAACGAATTATTAGCGGAGATGACATTTGCATGACGATCTTCATAGCGATCTCAAACAGATGGGGAACGTTTTTTCTCTTGCAGCGACAACATTTCATTTCCTGCGCCAAACAATTCGAGAAGAGGGAAACAAAACAAACAAAAAATTTTGACTGGCATTGTTTAGTTGGATTTTTGTAAAATCAGGATCGTTAAAGATGATTGAAAATTTTGATGATCAACGGATTAGAAATCTGCGGAAAATTTTACATCAGAACAATACCTTACATGTGATTTCTCTCTATATTAAAAAAAAGTTACCGCTGCCGCCGCAGGATTGAAAACTGTGTTGTTTAGCTCGATTCTTAGACGTTTCCTCGAGAAAGTACCGATAAGAAAAAACGAAATTAACATGATTTGTTCATCATCGTATTCCCTGGACAATTATAAAGACTTTTTTCCGATGCGGCTATTAGTTTAGGGTTTATTAAGTGACAAAATTGAAAAAGCGAAATCAGTTTTTTGGTTCAATTTTGGACCTTGCACCATAAATCCTTTGCCAACTTTCTTGACACAATTCTCCTGAAATAAATATGAAGTATCCATAACAGCAAACTCTTAATCACAATGGAAGGCTAACTCAAATCATTATATTACCACCTCCATCACGGCTTCAACCTTTACTGCATTATAAAATCATACAGTTAGGAGGCTAGAAAATTTGAACTAAAGCGACCAGCTGAAATTCAGGCATCTTAAATTTTCAAAATATTTCTGTATGCCTAAATAAGTCTTTTCACCAAAACATAACTGCCTTAAAAATCCATTTTGTTGCCTTGTTTTCAAACACTCACACTGAAATGTTTTAAGACCAGTACCTGTATACATTTAATTGCACAACATTGTAGTTTTTAATTTTTTTTTAAATTCTTTGACAACGTCTAGTCTTTTGATATCTTGTCATGATAATTTTTTTTATCACAAACCATTATCATGGGATTGGTATTCTGTGATAAAGTTGCATTAAATAAATATATAACCATTTGATTAATTTTGCTGGAAATCAATGTTAACATTTTTTTCTCTAAATCTACTCTATCAAAAGGTTTAGCCACATCAGCTTAAATAAGAGCTAATAGTGTTCAATCAGCATTCCCAATGAGTGTTTGATCACATCAGATTAGTAGCTGTTACTTGTATTTTGTTCCAATCTTCTGTTTTGACTAATATAATTGATATAGAGTAACCTTCAACTATTTTTCAAATATTGTATTGTCCTCAAACCCAAAATTTTATGAATTTTTGATTGATCAATTGATGAAATGATTGATCATTACTAATTTTTCAAATCGACTTCCTTTTAAATCTTATCAACAATTTACTAAATAATTTTAATAAAATTTTCTAAAACTCTTCGAGGAAAAACAGTAGTATCAAATGTACTACTGTTCTTTTTCTTTTGCAAAATTCTTAATGTTTCATATTGCATTGTAAAGTTAATGTCCTTTTTATTAACATCTGTCCATTTTAGGTGATGACGAGGGCTCTCAACGATCCAATTCACCTATCTCTACAAATTCCAGTTCTCCGACTCCTAGTCCTGGTTTAACAAATCATTCCAAGTCAAATAATGAAGTTAGTAATTTTATTTGTAATTTTTGTATTGAATGTGTTTATTATGAGTAAGGTAATAAAATAAATGGTCATTTAAATTAACTGGTTTTGCAATAATTACCAAAAAGAATTCTTCTATTAATAGTTTTCAGTTCTCTTAGTTAGAGTATCATAAATCTGAAGTATAGCTGTATATAATTTTATAGATATCTAATATCCCTTTAGTCATTGAAAACTAGTATAAATTAGTTACTCTTCTACAAATGTAATAACTTGTAAAAGTTAATAAATTAGCATTTTAGTCATCTGAATGTTCAAATGGTATGTTGTACAATAAACTGTTGCCATCGGTCACTTAATTTACACATTCAACATCTTCAAAATTAGTATTCCCAAATGATCCAAATTGTTTAACATAGTATAATGGATCAATTTTTATTCTTTTTACCCATTTTGGTTATCCTAATAGTTTAATTCTGCAGAATAAAAATCAGTGGTGTGAAATGTAAACCTTTTAAAAGAATGTATTTTAAAATAATTGTATTTGGTCATCCGGAAAGTTCTGCGCGTTTTTTAAGATAAATACCAACGAAGTAGTACATAAGCATAAAATTTTATTGAATCCCATTTGCCCCATTTTGTTCTATGGCCTTTTGCTATTTTTCTGGCAGCTGGAAAATTCCTGTTTCAAAAAATTCATTATGCTTATTTGTAAAGAAGTTATCGAGGTGCTGTTTGACAGTCTCCAAAGAATTGAACTCTAGGCCATTCAAAGAATTTTGAAGTGACCTAAAGAGGTGAAAATCTGAGTGGACTAGGTCTGGTGAATATGGGGGGGTGGGTGACACAAAACATCCCAGCCATACTCAATGAGTCTTTTTCTGACATTCAGCGAAATATGGGGCCGAGCATTGTCATGCTGGAAGACGACAACACCTTGACGATTGTTCAGTTCTGGCCTCTTTTCTTCAATTTCTGCTTTTAATGCTACCATTTGAGAACAGTATTTTTCCGAATTTACTGTCGGATTTGGTGGCAGCAATTCATAATAAAAAATTCCTTTGTTGTCCCACCATACAGAAAGCAATATTTTTTTTTCCTCGTTTACACAGGATGGTCGTCCATATACAGCACATACTTTATGAGCAGTCTGACTAGCATTTTTTCCTTTAATAAAAGAGCATAATATGACGAAAATGAACTTTCTGGTTCTGCATTCTTATCACTGCAGTGAAAGAAAAATTATGACACAACTCATGCTATAATTATGCAGGGTAAGCAGAAAAGACCGAATTTAAACATGTGCTTCAATAAAGGTCACTCCTTATCAGTGGTAGTAAAATAATAATAATAATAAAGCTAGTTTCGATTTGAAAATTAGCAGAATTTTCAGGATGACCCAATAATATATTACATTGCACTAGCAGAAGTTGAGATGTTCCTAATAACCATTCCTCACTAGATTTAATAACAATAATAATCTTTTTATAATGTAATCCTTCATAAGTTTTTCAGAAATTGAAACTTACTCTGCTTGTCATTTAAAAGTTAACACTGTTATTGTAAATTTGCAGGAAACACCTGTTCCGCCTATTAAACCTGTTGCAGTTAGGGCACAATCATCAGGATCCTTGTTAACTACAGTACAAAACAATAAAGGAGCTCTTCCATGTGTTTCGAGGAACAATAGGTAAATCCTGTTTTTTACTGTTTGGAAATAGACAGTCTAATGTTGAGTACTAAAAATGAGCTGTTGCAGCCATTTTTTGAAATTTATTCTGTTTCAATACAACTAATTGTTCAATGCAGAAATATATTTGATCTATCAAAATTATATTGTTGATAGATATTTTAATATGTAGTTTTTAATTTTTAGTTGCATTGTCTAGGATTTTTAAACAAACATGTATAGCTGTGTAGAACTCTTATTTGTTGTAAAAAGGACAAAGAGACATTCTTAACAATTAAAGATTACAGTGGATTGGGGAATCTATTTACAATCACATTGTTACGTTTGATGTGGTTCAGGTATCGTCATATCATTACATCGTCAGCCATCAAAAGCTAGCAACAGTCATTTGTATTTTGTTTGTATGTGCTTGCCTACCAAGTGCCAACAAAAATAACCTGTCCATAAAATGTAGGCCATAAATCTGTTTTGCAAGTACTGCTTGTGCTACATAGTCTTGGAGAAGAAACAGGACTTGGCACATTTTGAGAAACAATATTTGAGAACAGTAGATGAGCAGAAGAACAGTTCTTTATAAAAGCTGGAACAGCAAATAACTGTTCAATGAAAATAACAGTTTTTCCCATCCCTATTTAGTACTCTTTTTGGTTCTGGTTAATCTAGTCATGACACTTGTTTCTTCTTGGCTCAGGGAAATGACAGATGTTCTTGTCATTCTTGATACAGTTGGGTCCGCTTGCTGGACAGGAAATGGAAAGGAGCTATCATCACAATCTGTAAAATTCAATAAAAAGGATAGAAATTAAGTGGGGGGAATTTGGAGTTGAGCATGTTTGGGATGCTCGTGTACATATAGCTTTTATTTTTTCTTCAGATAGCAATTTTGTGTGACATTGGGTTGATATCAGCATCTGCTAGCAACATTCTGTTGTAAAGCATCTTTTCGTCATGTACGCAGTGATTAACATCATTACTGCTAGTTTTCACTGTGTACAGTGATAAGCTTCTTGACTTTAACTTTTCATCGTGTGCAGTGATAAGCTTCTTCACTGGATTTTTTTATGTGCAGGTATTGATCGTCGTCACTGAGGGTTTTTTCAGCGTGTGACTCTTTAGTGGAAGCTGTATTCGTTGTCTTCAATCATGGAGATCTGCTTTGTGGAAAGCAGTTACACAAAAGTGCAATGAACTTAAAAAAATGAATTGTACAAGTCTTATTAATGCAATATGAAATTTTTAATTGAACCCTGCTTTCTTGTGGTCATCAGCACAGTTAAATTTTGGTTTGGTCCATTGTTGTGACCATTTTTTTTTTTTGCATATCTTCCGTTAAATACTTAAACAGTTTCAATAGTATATTTAAAAAAAAACACTCCACCTTGATTAGGCAAACCCTCTTGAAAAGGATTTTGTGCAACAGGAAATGGAATTATTTTTCCAAGAGGCATGAATCATAGTTTTGTTTGAAGAAAAGGTATTTTTGTTTCTATTAAGCATGGGATATGATTAGCCGGAGTCACATTCATTTTGATTAACAGGCTGTTGATAGAAACTTGTTTCCTTATTCAACGAAAGATCATGGGAAACTGTCTGTCGTTGTGTTTGAAGAGGAATTTGTTCATTCCTTTGATTTTTGTCATAATTTGATTGCACACAATGATCGAAGACTAAATTAGATATAATTCAAACAGAATTTAATTAATTCGTTAATGTCAGCTGGTACTTCTTAGTTGTAGAATGTCGGCAATTGAAATGAAATGGGGCAAAGAGAAAATTGTCTGTTGCAATTATCAAATAATGAAAAAGTTTTATATTCTGGTGTATGCCGATTCTATGCTTTCGTGCATCCTGGGGATATCACCAATAGTTTTAGCCGCTACAACTAATAACATAGCTGATACAATCTGGCTTAGTCAGGGTCGTAAATTTCACTGCTTGGTAATCCAATCTGGTTTCTTTCCATTTCAAACACACGTCACAAATGATTCAATGATCACTTCTGCAAGATTGTTTATCACTCAAGTCCGCTTTGTAAATGTAATGGTCACTTCTGTTTCCTCTGCGGCAGATTTGGGTAAAGCTAAAAAAAAGCATGGGCTGAGCACCCCATGTAAACTCTTTTGTAAAAGGGATGAAAAGAGAAGTTCCTAACGAATGCAGATGTTTATTTACAATGGGGATAGGGCACTATTTTTATCATTGATCAGTCTAGTCATTGAGATGGTTGATAATAAAAGATGGTCCTAGATCAAACAGAAAATGGCATGTGTTCATGATATTATATCCTACATATATTAATAGCTAAAAAAAAAAACATTTTGAATTAATTTTGAGATTTAATCTTTAAAAACCGTTATTTTAAGATAAATTCATATAAAAAGAAATTGAGTTAAATATCTTCAATATTTCTGATCTTGTGGTAAAAAAAAATAGCCTATGTCCTAATAAAATGATTTTGAGGTATTTCTATCAATCACTTACATAAGGAAAGTTAACATAGAAAGTGCCAATGTCAATACATTATGAAACAATCAAACTATTGGAAAGTATTTTGTATACTCCATTACAAATCAAAACTATAAAAATTTCTTAATCAGTTATCAAATTTAAAATGGACATTTACTATTTTTCTGCCAGATTGCAGACTTATATTGCATGAAAAGTCAGGAAATTTTCTGTGCATTAATTTAATTATCTTTTGGAATAATTTATTTTGTAATTTTATGCTGAATTATGAGATAAGAATATAAACATATTCAGTTGGCAGATTTTCTGGGAAATCTTTTGATTTCAGTGGCCATGCAACTAACAATCTTATACATGGGTCATTTCATGTGTAAATACCTATTTTGAAAGAAAAAAAAGTTGTTGCACCATAGTCATGAATTTTTTTCTTTCAAATTTTTACCATAGATATATAAACATGAAGTGTGAGCTTATTGTGAATTAGCACATCATAAAGATTCAAATTTGACCGTTGTTTTAAAGTTATGGTCATTTTTGCACTGTAAAATTACTACAGTTTTGAAATCCATATGCTGTCATTAGAATAGCTTTTATTCAGAAATGAAATAATTAACCTCTGAATTTTTCTCAAGATTAGAGTACATATGTTAGTTAATACTTCTACAAAGTTTCAGAGAAAATAAGAGGATTGTATGTAATGCAATGGTATACTGTGGAACACTATTTTTTATGACCTTGCCAAGAAGCTCAAAATACAGCAATCTCAAAATTGTCTGTACATTTAACATGAATGTGTTGGGATTGATTTTTCTTCTAAATTGTTTGATTCTAATAAAATATTTTCTACAACTTTTCTCTTTAGCAATTCATCGGAAAGCAGTGTAAGTAGTTCTCCACCTCTAAATCATCACAATAGTCATTTTGTTGCTTCTCCACCGCCTCCTACCACTCCATATGCTATTGCAGCAGCTGGTAATTCATCTTCATCCAAAGGTACCATATACAAATATTAGTCATTAAACCTGTTAGTCAAAATTTTCCTAGCTAAATTTTGCAATATTTTTTTTTTTTTTAAGTTCAGCCTAAGTCATCTCAAATGTTTAGCCTAAGTGTTTTGATTTAAACGATTTGCTGTTCTTATAATATTAGCCAAGTATTTGGCGGTAAAAGTGTGGTAATCTTTTGGAGAATATTCTCCAGCGGGAGAATAATCAAGAATGTTCTTTTCATAAAAAATAAAATGTGGCAAATGTTTTAATCTAAAAATGGAATACATAAGATGAAAAAAAAAATTTAATGTTGTAGTATTTTATTATTTCCATTTAACTATTAAAACATTTCTTTGTGGGAAAATAATCCAGAAAATAGACTACTGGTGGGAAAGCATTGGGGCTATATTGCCAAGTCAGAACACTAAAACCTCCTAATTCTTCCCAAATAAAAACTTTTTAGAACTAAAACATACTAGATTTCTGTATAAAAAAAATTGCAGAAACGAATAATATATATATATATATATATATATATTTTTCAGAATTTGTAATTTTTAACATTTTTTCTTAATGTTTATTGACAAGAAAAACCATATTTGTGAGTAAAAAATTGCTAGATTTATACTTTTTCTAAGGATGAAAAATCTCCAAAAAAAAATTTAATAGTAATAATCAAATTAAAACTATAAAATTATGTTAGGCATGATAAATTAGTGTTAATGTTGAATAGCATACTAACTTTTCTTTTATTTCCATGTGATATAAATTCCAGATTTTCATTTTACAATGATCAAAATAAAAAAATCTTGCATGTTTTTCAGTAAAAAAAATAGCAGTTATTACTAATTTGTATAACATTTATGTGCTTAGATATATTACTAAGGGGCTCCGTACCCTGCTCGCCTACTCTCGCCAACCTCCGGTGATTGCTATGCAATCCCATCTAGTTTGCTTCTCAAACCAACACTCCTTTTACAAGCGTCTTTCCGGGCATGACTTCTTAGCAAGATTCACAAGGCCAGCTAGAATGATCTAACGTTTCATCTCCTAAATGAAGAATTTGTACACTATCGTGAAATTATACTTTTCATAGCATTGAATTTATTTATGAACCAATTTTAAAACTAATAGTATAAAGCTATAGATATGACAGTTTTAGTTTTGTATCGGAAATTATGATCTAAAAATTCCGAAATTTGTATGACCAACTTTTAATTGCATTTAATTTATTTATTAGCCAATTGCAAAATAATTGTACTATAAAAAAAAGTGCATTCTAAGGTTTTTTGTGATGTTTTCAAATTTAAAAACTAATAGTAATAAGCTATAGATGTATTGGGCGGAATGGGTGAAGTACATCGGGAGTTTTTCTTCTGGTAGAGCCACCCTAGGCATGAAGGCCATTACGTTTGCTCACCTAATATCAGCAGGCCCATGGAGCTAAATCAGTCTTCTGCCTTCGAGTGCTCAGGGTCTCGACCCTCAGAAGCTGTCCCCCTTAACTTCCCCATAAGCTACAGATATATGACAGTTTTAACAAAAAAGTAACGAATTTTTCCCCAATTTCAAAAAAATATTACCAGGAACCAAATTGAAATTTCTAAACAAAAACTCAGCGAAGTGCAAAAATTCACGTAAGGAGGTACTCTAAAAAATCTAACTGCTGAATATTCACAATTTAAACGTAATTTGCTCACTCGCTTTAAAAATTTCACTTTTTTCAACTTTGACACTTAATGTACCCTAAACTAATAGCCGCTTGGGAAAAAAAATTCTCCATCTTGTTCCGTGTACAATTTTGTACAAACCATGTTAATTTTGCAATTTTCTGATCTGTACTTTCTCGGAAAACCGTCTGAGAATCGAGGGAAAACATATATGATTATATATTGGCTTATATTCCCATATTTTCTGTGAATGATATATAAAATAAGCTTCATGTTCATTTCCGCTGTCAATAAAATGAAACAGATTAGAATTTTCTGAAAAATTTGGTATTTATATTGAAAATTCTCGAATATTTTCCAAACTTCAATATTTGGAAATATTATCTGCTCATATCTCTGTCATGAGAGAAAAAGGTTAAAAAATCATAATTTTTGTTCCTCTAATGATAGATTTGAGGTCGCTTAAAAATGTCACAAGTATTAAGAAATGCACTGGATTCCAAAATTCATAACAGCAAAGGCAGTTTGAACAAGTAGTTTAATAAGTAATCAGAAGTTAAGTACCATGTATCTACTTATAAATTATTTTTCTAGTTTCTTAATATGCACACACCTGGAAAGTTTTTTTATATTTATTTCAGTTTTGTGTATAACTTGTGTTTTCAGCCAAAGCTAATTCTCTGTTGTGGTTTAAATATCTTTTATGTCCATTGAATGCTTTTAATTGCATAAAATTAATAACATAATTGCATAAATAAACTTTATACTGCCATATTGCTAATACAATTTTTTTTTTTTTTTTGTTTAGAAGAAATATTTCTTACAGCTCACAGCTCTCCTTCTGAAAGTACCAATAGCAACACCAGCACGACTACAACCACTAACAGCAAACCCTCAACAAACTGTATCGACGCTCCCTCGCTAAACAGCTCAGAAACCAACCCCAGCAACAACCACATGGACATCAGTTCATCCACCTCTACCAACATGTTTACAACGGCCATCCTTGATCAAATATCTGGATCTGGATTCTCCCAACAGCATTCACAGTCACAACAGCAGCAGCTGCAGAATTTCTCATCAAGCTCCATTTCGTTGAATAGTAGCGTCCATTACTCTACCACCCCATCTTCATGCGTGGACAATGTGATCAAGCCACCTACGGCGGCGTGTGCTACTACGTCCGCTGTTACATGTTCCTCTGCTGCCAGCAGTGCTTTGTACAGTGCAGCAGCTGCTACGGGTTCTACTGTTGCACGCAGCAGTACGGTGCAACCTCAGAACAGTCCCCCAAGTTCATCTTGCAATGTGATAGGAAGCAGTGTTACTCAGTCCACGATAAATTGTTTACTTATGAATGGACCTATATCTCCGAAAGTAGCGAGTCAAATATACAATTTGCCATCTCTAACTGGAGTGGTAAGCATATCTAAATCTACTTATCAATATACAGTTGATGCTCATTTTAACAAACTCGCACCATTTTATCAACTTTTTAAGTTGCACACTTTTAAGTTAAGTGATGGACAGGACCGCCAGAGTATTTAGAAATTCCGCAGAGGCGGAGGCATCTGGGAAGGCCTTCAATAGAAAAATAATGCGACATTAGCCAAGGAAAGTTTATTTTAGACTGATTGTGGTTAAATTAAGCTGCCAGACTATGCTAGAAGTCTCAGTCGATAAATAGATGGTAGTGATGCGAGATATTATTAGTAAAAAAGAGTAGAGTATGCCACTCCTTTAACTCAAAAGTATGGACCATGGCTGTGTCTAAGAAATAATTCTTTTTTCATATGAAGTTATCTAGTCTTTAACATCTAACTTCGATAAATTTTGCAGTGTTGCTTTTGCTTACGTTAAATCAATATAGACTAACAGATGAAAACTTTCCTCAAGAGGACGGTCGAAAATGTGTTAATTGAATGTGACCCAAATCATCACCTAATTTATAAGATGTCAATTTGTTTGGAAATGCGTAGTTTACTTTTAATGATTCATAGTCTACCCCACCTGAGACTGGCAGATGTCTACATTTTCCTGGACCATTCCATCACTGCATGTAATGTACAAATTTTAATTTCCTTTTAACAACCAGTTTGTGGTTTGTTAAAAAGAGCATTAATTGTATAAAGCATTTTATAATTAAAGTAACTATTCTTTAAAATTAAATTTGGTACTAACTTTTTGATTTAGTACATGAGTGGAAATTAAATTCCTAATAATTGCATTGTTTTATTGGATCATTCTGAAAGTTCTGCGGTTTTTCATATCAAAGTGCGCTTTGTTATTATTTTGCTACCTCTGATAAGGAATGACCTTGATTGAAGCACAGATGTGTACATTCGGTCTTTTCTGCTTTCACTGCATAATTGTAGCTTGTATTGTGTCATAATATTTGTTTCACTGCAGTGCTAAGAATTTAAAACCAGAAAGTTCATTTCCGTCACTATACGCTCTTTTATTTTAAGAAAGAAAAAAATGCTAGTCAGACTGCTCGTAAAATGTGTGCTGTATATGGACAAAGTGCTGTTTCTGATGACACAGTTCGAAGGTGGTTTGATAAATAAAGGCGCAGAAATTTCAGCCTCAAAGATGATGGACGCTCTGGACAACCATCCTCTGTAAATGAATACCTCGCTGAAAATCCACGTTACACATCTAAAAAGTACAGTTAATGATCACCTGAGGAAGATAGGGTATGTAAGCCGCTAAGATGTATGGGTATCCCATACTTTAACACAGAATACGCTTGCTCGAATTTCGGCATGTGATTCTTTGCTGAAATGAAATGAAGCTCCTTTTTTGAAACAGCTCATAACTAGAAATGAGAAGTGGATACTATACAATAATGTTACAAGGAAACGATCTTGGGGTATGCCTAATGAACCTCCCCAAGTACCATCTAGAGAGAGGGGGGGGGGCTGCATCCCAAAAGTAATGATTTGTGTATGGTGGGCCTACAAAGGAATTGTTCATAATGAATTGTTGCCACAACATCAGACAATAAATTCGAAAAATACTGTTCTCAAATGGCAGTATTAAAAGCAGAAATCTAAGTAAAGTGACCAGAACTGACCAATCGTCGAGGAGTTGTCTTTCAACCTGACAATGCGCAGCCCCACATTTCGTTGAATGTCAGGGCAAAGACTTGTTGATTATAACCGAGATGTTTTGTGTCACCTCCCCCCATATTCACAAGACCTTGCCCCTCAGATTTTCCCCTCTTCAGGTCACTGCAAAATTCTCTGAACGGCCTAGGGTTCAATTCTTTGGAGACTCTTAACAGCACCTAGATAACATCTTTACAAATAAGCCAAAGGATTTTTCGAAAAAAGAATTTTCCCGCTGCGACAAAGATGGCAAAAAGTCATATAACAAAATGGTGCTTATATGATTCAATGATATTTTCTTATGTTTTTGTTCTGCTTTGCTGGTATTTATTATAAAAACGCAAAACTTTCTTGATGACCCAATATATTTGTGTCCTTGCCTATTACTGAGTAGATATGTGAATTGAATATTTAATTATATTGTTTAAAATATTGAAACAAATTGGAACTGTTTACTCTATTTTATATGACCGTGTCTGTTTGCTCATTCATTCTTGTTTAACTTATTTGTAAAATTCTTTTAAGATTAGTGGCATACATTACAGTAGGTGAATTGACATTTTGGCTAAATATGGCATTGTTTCTTTTTACCGAATCCAGATAACGTAGTAGTCTAAAGCTACTAAAAGGATTTTGATCCAATCGTTATAGTTGTGAAAAGTAGACTTTAGTAAGGATTATGTAAAACATTTTAAATTGAACAATATTTTCTATTCACTCATCAGAATCAGTTATAGAATTATACTATATGTGTAATTTGATGATTTTATAGGTACAAAGCAAACTAGAATCAAATCATTATGTGCCAGAAAGTTGCTTCTAGTAGTTAACATATTACATTTAGTATAAAAGATATTTTTAAATGCTGAATTTTCTGTATACTCATAAAGATTACAATGATGCACAATTCACAATTTAATTTTTTCTTCTTTTGCTAAGAGAATTCCTCTGGTGGAAGTCCTGTGTGAACAATTGAAGTGTCCATTAATTATCTGTAAATTGTAAACTTTTCTCTTTACCTGTTTGCTTAGAAAATGGACACTCACGTTTAGCAGTGACTGGGATTTATTTTTGATGTTTGCTTTTTTTTTCCATGTTTTGGATTTTTTTTCTTCCTTCAATCCATAAGGTCTTTACAATCTTTGAAGCTATAGGAACTTGAATTAAATTTAAAAGAGACTTCATTTACTCACATCTGTAATTTTTAATCTCAGTACATGTTGAGTATTTTGTTGCAAATGCAATCCAGTATCATAGAATATTTGCAAGGTTGTCTAACTGGTATAGAGGTCACTGCTTTGTCTGCACTAGTGATGGGATGAAAATGACAGGATTCATTCAATTGAGTTGAATTTTTAAAGAACAAATCGATCAATTGACTCCTTAAAAGTAAAGATTATTTCATACATTATTTCCTTCTTCCTGAAGTGGTAAGGGGAACAGAGAATCAAATCCTTTTGATTTCATGAATTGATTACGTTCAAAATCATTTAAATAAAACAAGTAATTTTTTAAGCTTATTAAAAAGTTGTAAAACAAAAATACTAATTGATTTATTTATGGACGTCCTTTAAAAAAAAATATTGATATTCAACTCTAAAGTGTTCTCTGGGTTCAAGTGCTAGTCATGGCATGGATGTTCTAAGTGATTTGAAATCCACTTTAACAGCACAACGTCCCCAATCTAGTAAAAAATTACCATACTGCGACAAACAAGCTATCACAGAGGCAAACCATTGGCTTAGTCATAATACAACATTAAGATCAGTAGCGTGAAAACAGTACTAATTGTACACAAGATAACCAACATCTAAGATAATTAAGTTCTTATTATTCCAATAACATTAAAAAAAATATACAGTATTTACATCATTACATTAACATTGTTCCACCAATACGTAAAAGTGTATTCTCCCAGACCAGCACAGTGAACAAGCCTCACCCACTACTTCTTATCTCACACCTATGACTCTAATCATCATCTCAATTTGTCTCCCTGCACTGTCAAACGCTTGTACATTTCGAGCAACATGTGGACAGGCATTGTCTTTTTGAAATACAACTCCGGGAATGCGTTGCAGGAGGAGTAGGACCTCGGGCCCCGCAACTTCTCTGATGTAACACCCACTTTTCTGGGGCCGACCAACCGGTATAGTAGTTAAGGTGTTAGCTTCTAAATCGGAAGGTTCCTGGTTCGAATCCGGGTCCAGGCATGGATGTTTGTAAGCGTATGGTGTAGAGGCGGCTGGTGCACCTTAACTCTGTAGTGGCCAAAAGTCCTCATGTTGGGTTAGTGTGGAACGTTTGGAGAGTGGGGTGCCATATCAGGTGTTGCTTTGTCGTCTGACCGTGGTTCAAAATTACAAGTTGTTGTCCTCGGTTCTTTCACTTGGACCGTCGTCACTAGCCTGTTGTGTTGCTCTAGTACGACGTTAATTAAAAATTACCAAATTAACCGCTTTTCTGGGTTCCCACAATTTAGAGTAGGCGGGATCGCCCATGATATCCTATAGTGCCCCAAGCCATAAAACCAAGTGTTCATGCAGTATGATACTGAATAAGACATTCTGGGAGATGGTGTTCACCTCTGTAGTGTCTAACAAGTATGCGTCCATATTGTAGTGGGACACATCTGAGAAGATGACGTGTTTGCAATCAGCACACCATTGGCTGTGTTGGTAAACCAATTGTAGCCAAAGGTATTGGTGGTTCAGCGTCAAAGGAATTTTTGCATGTATCCCATGGCGCAGCTGACATTAATGAACTGTGGGGGGCATACAATGACACCTGTAGACGTGCTCAAACGTTGTGCCAACACACGAGAGGACGCTGTATGATCCATCACTGCCATACAGATTAGGTGTCTGTCATTGTATGGAACACTGCCATGTTTTGACTAGAGTCCGGTTTTCCATGGTCCATTTCTTCCACACATGCATCAATGTCATTACACCCTGGCACAAGTGGCATTACACCCTGTGCGAGTGGCAATTTCACGATAAAAAAGTCCACCCTCTGAAGGCCAATCATGCTGTGTCATGAGAACTCTTGCTCATATGGCAAGGCACGTTGGCTTCTAATCAATCATTTACAGCAATCGGACAACTATACACACATTTCAATGCACCTATACAGTACTTTTTATACACTGCTAAACTTGGAAGTTTAGAAGGTGTTTCTCGGTCCACACATGTGTGATCCTTTTGTAACCCTAATTATTTGCATATCCTAACCTGTTTTACATTTCCTGCAAGTTTCGTTTAATTTGCACGATTCCTTCATGGTGTTTCAATTTTCACAAACAGTTGTGTACATTAAATGATAACTGAATTTAAAAAAAAAGGTTTAGCTTCTGCTTTTTTCAATGAGTTGCGAGAAATAGGAAGGGTGATGCCTATTTAGTTTGTTACTGCTTTTTCTAGTGATGTTGACATAATTTGTTGGATTTCTGTCATATCTATTCTAATGAATTTCTTCTGTCAGTTTTTCGTTTTTGGTTATAATTTTAAAACTTGGTTTTCTCTATAAGAGCTTGCTGTTTTAGCAGGTTTTTTTTTGGTTTTTTTTGTTAAATGCTTGTATTCCATAATTACTGTGAACTTGATTTATGCCCTTTCTGAAGCATATTTTCAGAATTATCTTCACTTGGAATATATTTTGTTCATTGAGCTATACTTTGCAAATTGGATTGTTCCCTGCAGAAATGATTGAGCAATAATTGAAATATATTGCCACATTTTATTTTGAAATTTTGCAATGAAATGTGTGCAGTGTTTCTCGGATGCATATTTAAAGGTATTTTATAGATAAGTTTTTGCTGTGGTGAAAACTTCTATAAATTAAAATTTTTCAAGTATAAAATACAAATCATTTTCTCTAATTAGTTTCCTTTATCAAAATCGGCTTGGTAATCGAGTGATTAGCTCTTTGACCTTTGGTTCTACAAACTTGAATTCAAATCCTGATCTGGGCATTTATAATCAAAAATAGTTTAGAATCCCTTTAAATAATGATTATTTATGCTTCATTTAAGTGTCTGGTTTCATACTTTTTCCTTTATTATTTTGCTATTTCTGTTTTGTTAATTATTTGTTTGTTAACACATTCCTGTATGTGTGTTCTGTTTTCAGTGCATAATGAAACTCATTTTCAGATCGAGTAGTATTTAATTTTGTACATTTTCAATAAAAATGTGCATTTTGTGTTATCAATATATACTCTACTAATGTTTCTTACTGATAAAGCTAAAAATAGATCATTTTTACATACTTACCAAATTTGAATGTGCACCATTTTCAGTACATGGCCTTACTCAAACGGCTTGACAACTTGATAAATACTCAAATTCTTGAACATTGATGTTTCTACACAGCCATTCAGCAATGTGTGTTAGATATGTCTGCATTTTCCTCTATAAAATAATTGTCTTTTGTGGTTTGTTCAGTTAAAGATGTGGTATCACTTGTACTGTTTTCAAAAGCAGAATTTCCACTAGATTTACCTAGTTCCATTTACCAAATCGTAGAAAAAATACTAAATTGAGTAACTTCAATTAAAAAGTTTTAAGTCTCATTCATCTCATTATTTTTTTGTAGCTAGTCTATTTGACCGATTCATGTTCATTTAGCTCCTAAGATCATATCCTGATTCATGGGTTGCACAGGTGCTGTAACATTTGTGATAGCTAGCCTGGTTAATATTACATAATCTTCTTTCTTAGTTAATTTTCATATATAGAATCCAAACTAAAAACATCTTTTTGAAGCAATCTCTCTTAGAGCATAAATTTTCTTGTATTACAGGAACACAATTTTTCAGCTATCTTGAAAAATACTGAGTGGTTCCATACTTTTTGACAAATTGCTTGTATTTTTATTAATTTTGCCCGGAAGAGGTTACTTTTTAGACTTTGCTTTTTTGCTCTTGTACAGTTAACTGAGAGCCAACTGTATTTTTGTGCAAAATTATAAATATAATTCGGGTTTATGTAAATGGAATAATTATTGATTGAAACTGAGAAAATAACTGTTTATTCAATTCATATTTTTGAACTGTATCATAAAGTAGTTCATTAAGTTTAAAAATGAAACAGCAATTACTGCATTGAAAACTTCAATTGATGTATTTTTGTCTTGTTTGTTTAGAGTAATGAACCTATGTCTTCTTTGAAGTCTATGGCTGAGCAGGCTGTTCTAAATGCTGGCTTAGAAACTCATATTCCTACATCCCCATCTCCATCTACAGAAAGAGGTAAGTATTTGAATAGTCATTTTTGTATTCCTACTTTCACCGCCAACCAACCGGTCTATTGGTTAAGGTGTTGGCCTCTGGATCGTAAGGTTCCTGGTCCGAATGCGGGGTCAGGGCATGGATGTAAAATTGTGCTGTCCTTTGTTAGGGACAATGATGGTCCTCGCACTGGGGGCCCCTTCACAAGTGACCATCACTTCCAGCCTTGTAGTGGCCAAGGACAAGTCCTTAGTGCCCGCCATTGGAAGTAATCGACCATCACTTCTGGCCTTGTAGTGGTCAAGGAGATCCAGTGTCCGCCATTGGGAGAAGAAAAAAAGTTTTTACTTTATAATTAGTTGTAAAGCCCATTATGATAATACAATTGGCTCTAAAAATCACCTGCTGTTCAAGCTTATTATCTTTTATTCTTTTCGAATAATTGTAAATAATAAGTACACACCAAACCCTTGATATGCTTTATTGCTTGTGAATGTTTGCAATTCAAATTTCTCAAGAGTGTCGATTAATAAAACTCGTAGCTCAAAACTCCCATCTCGGTTAATAATTCTAAGTGGAACTAAAAAATTAAACATCGCTGTCATAAAAAATAGAATATTACTAATTTAATTAAAGTGTCATTGAGTTTTTCTGTTTTAATATTGCTTACAATTTTTACTATTTTGTCATAAATATTATTACCTACATTATTCATTTCCTTACATCCATGTTATGATTTAATATTTATTCATTGTGTGCAATCTATTTCTGTTAAAAGCATTTAAATATTGTATTTAACTTTATAACCATGATAGAGAGGTAGAAAAGGATTGACGTTTTTGCAAGTCTTGCCTGTTGTATGGTAGGATTGTAAGTAACTTTTGGGGTTTCAGATTGTTTACATTGGGGCTCACACCCTGCAATCCCTAAAAGCTGGGTTAAAAAAATAATAATTTTTAAAATTAATAAAAAAAAAATCGAATTTATTTGATTTAAATAGGAATTTTGAATTTAATTTATTACTGCTACTTGTTTAAATTTGTTGAACATGAGACACATATCAGTGTAGTTTCCAGATGATTTATGTTACAAAACATGAAAATGCATAAATTGAGATAAAAAAATTTGAAATTTTCTCTGAACATATACACAAATTTGTAGCAAAATTCCAAGCACACAAACGAGAGTTACGTATGCACAACATACAAGAAAAAAAGCAAAATTCTGTGGATTTTCAAGCTTTTAATAAAAATTAATCATTACAATCATTAAAAGCTTATCTATTAGCTTTTTTTTTCAATCCATAATCTATTTGGTCAAAAAATGCATTTAATTATCAGATGACTTTTAAGTAGTTTTTGGGGTGAACTGAGTTACAAGCTTAGTTCTTCTCTAATATTATAAAAGGAAGTGTTGTGTGTTTGGGGCCGCAAAATCCTTACAATTCTATGGCACTTACAGCATTGAGATTTGGCACACATGTAGTCCAAATTATTTGCAATTTTTGGGTCGCAGTGAATTTTAAAATTCAATCTAGAAGATTTTAAAATGAATTCAATAGTTTTATTCTCCATCGCTTTTCAAACGCTGAGAACTTTTTCTACCCGTGTGACCTTGCAGTCAGGGTTTGGAATCATGCCAAGTTTTTTTCATCCACAGTACACGGAGAAAATTATTGTTTTCATTTCCGCTTTGATTTTGTGCGGAGGAATAAATTTCCAGCCAGACAATAAATCTTTTTTTCTGAAGTCGGTTCTTTTTTCTATCTCCTAGACCGTTAAAGAAAGAGTAAAAATTTCAACGGATTTGAAATCTGTGGAAAATTTCAGTTTAGATTGTTACCTAAAAATATGATTCAGATTTTCTTAAAATAAATAATTTTTTAATTGAATATATCTTCAACGGATTTGAAATCTGTGGAAAATTTTACTACAGATTAATACCTTACATCACGGGTACAGGCAATGCCGGGCTAGACACGCAGTGGCTAGTATTAGGATAAAATAGCATGCATCTTGTTCATAGTTATATGTTTTAATAGCTTTATGAAATACAAAAGAAAAAAAATATTTACTGTTTTATTACTACTCAAAGATTTACAATGCAAGGATCTCAATGGTTTGGTAGGCAGCATTCTCTACCCATGTCCAGTCAGAGACAAATTGTGTACACTCATGATCTAAGCTTTATTTAACCCTTTGCATTCTGATAATCAAGATTCTACTGTATGTCTAAAATTTTTTGGTTTATTTGTAAATTTCCACTAAGTGTACTTTCTATTTTTGCTGGTCAGTGTAATAAGTGTCTTATTTTACCAGGTATTGATTTTGCTTATATTTGTAAACTGACTGTCGCATTTTCTCTTTTCAGAAGCTCACATACCTCCTTTATTAGGTGTAGCCCCTCTTGGCCCAATTTCCCTTAGTAAAGAATGCTATCATCAAGTTCGAATTCTAGAAGCTGCTCAAAGGCACATGCCACATCCATCAGATTCTGAAAGGCTTAGGTGATTGTTTTTCTGTAATTGTTTCACGATGCGAAAATTATTTAATTTATTGATTTTCTATAGCATTTGTTTTGTTTCAATCTAAATGGTATTTCTCTAAACAGGCAATATCTTCCTCGAAATCCGGTCCCAACACCATCATATTACCCGAATGGCTTAAATCACTGTGACACTGTAGAATTCTTCACTCGACTGTCCACAGAGACTTTGTTTTTCGTGTTTTATTATATGGAGGTATTGTAAAAAAGATTTTTAATATTTTAAAATAGTAATATTCTTTATTAGTGATACCTTATCAGTTGTTCCCTCTCATTACATGGGAAGGTTAGCAAATTTTAACTCATTCAAAGAACTGATTTATGCTTTTTAATAGTAATTTGTAAAAATTTAACCTCATATACCAAGCTCTGATTCGTTTTGTGTAAGTATTTCTGTATGATATGAGTAGTTTTCAGTTTCTAATGTTACCTTATTTCCCAGATATTTATTCAAATCATCTAAATAATGTATTGCTAATTATTACATTAGTAACTATTAATTAACCCAGTGTATATGTAATCTTTCTTTTTTTTTTTTAACTAGGGGGCTCCGCCCCCTAGTTAAAAAAAACAAACTACTTTCAACTATCAAAGCAAACTACTTTCTTTACAAAGAAAGAAAGAAAACTATCAAAGCAAACTACTTTCTCTCACCAGCATTTGCCATTTACTAAAACAAAATAAAATTATGTCATCCCCAAAAGTCACCCCTACTAAAAATGAGCAAGTCTTGTTTCTATAGTAAAGGCCACCGCACAGACATTTTGTCAGTAGTTGTCATGATAGCAGGCAGTTCATAGATTTTGTTTGGTCATTAATCGTAAAATACACTCTAGGACAAAAAAGTTTCATCTAGAAGGAATTGTCAAAATGCAATAATGAAATTTACTAGGTTGGTAAAGTGCTAATGAATGAGTAAATTATTAAAATTTGAGACTAAAATATGCAAACTTTACAGAGAAAAATTCAAAAAAGTGGTATCATTCACAATGGCATATGACCGCCATTGTCCCTAATGCAGCATGCCAAGTGCCTTGGTAGTGAGTCATATAGGCTCTTTATGAAGTCCTGTGACAGACATTCTATGCTGCTTGAACCCTTTACCTAGTTAGACCGTTGAGTATGCTGGCCATGGCAAAAAGATAGTACGGTTCATGCATAACTCTTGACCAAGAGTTAATTCTCCGATTTTGGAGGATCAAATGTAACACTGCAACGTCGGTTTAAACCACAGATCAGACATTGTGAATACAATTCTTCGATAACCTAGGGATTATTGTTGATCTGCATGGTAACTTGGATAATAATACGGATGTTAGATTGTAAAATCAGGCAATCCTTGGTTGAGTCAGGGTCAACAATGACACAAAAACTCTATCCTTGACAAGTTATAAGCTTCTATTACTAGTCACCTGATCGTTTGAAATCTGTTAAACTTAAGTGCTCTTAAAGAGGTTCATGATTAACTGACATTGCTAACTTTTGTTTTCATAAGTCAAGCATTACATATTTTAAATCTAGATTATTTTCAACCAAGTACACAACAATCTTAATTCTATCCCCTACCTGTAGCTTGTGGTTAACAATGTATTCTTCAGTACTTTCCATTTTCTAGCAATTTCCATCCTATGCTCTTGTGATGAACCTGAATACAAAATTCTGCAATTATATACCATTTCTGATATTAGAAGAAAAATTAAATTGATTAGAGGAATTGCACTTAAACTATTGACCACTTTTATTATAATTCGCTGTTTTAGCATTCAACTATCGACTGTTGGCTATTTTATGAACTAACTACTACAATTTGTGAACTTTTTTCTTTAAAAGGTTAAATGATAGATTACTTATCTCTTGAATGTATTTTTCTTTTGCAGGGAACAAAAGCACAATATTTAGCAGCTAAAGCATTAAAAAAGCAATCGTGGAGGTTTCATACAAAGTATATGATGTGGTTTCAAAGGCACGAAGAACCAAAAACAATCACAGATGAATATGAACAGGTAATTTACAATGTTTTTTTAATCGGAATATAATAACTTAATGATACTTCTTAATCTGTAAAGTTGTATTTTTTAAGAACTTTAATTCATTCTAAGTATATAGTTAAGCACCATATACTATGTGTGTTGCCTTTTTGGATTAGAATTGGCTGCAGACTATGACATATCTAACTTTATTTATACCTTAATAATTAAAATTGCCTTTAGTTAATAAAAATTTTAAAAGTTACGAACTAAAAAATTAGAAAAATAACTAAAACAAAAGCATAAAACACTTGTTTTGTGAAATTAATGCACCAGTGTCAAACCTAATGGATAGTTGCAATTTGTGCAATATTTTCAAGGTGGCATCTAAGATAATCAACCACTGAGCCATTCAAAAACCAAAAGTAAGAAATGAACAATTTACAATAAATGTGATAGGACGAACAAAAAACATCCAATAGGCAAGGGCACTTTTCTGACTTGGAACTTGATATGGTTGCCTTTAGCACCACCTGGAGAAATTCAGAATATATTCCTCTATGGAATGTACAATTTGCTGAACTTCTAATCCCAGCTTGGATCACTTAGTTTGTCTGAGCATCTGCTCTTCTATCTCAAGCTGTATGGGATGTCAGATTAAATGATTATCTAAATCATAACGACAACATTTTTCAGGTGTTCTTAAGAAATTGTTGTCAGTTTTCTTTCCTTTACATTCTGAATAAAGTCTTACAAATGAACTACAAGGCAAAAACAAAAGGTGGCTGCAGTTGAACTTAAACAAATGAAAAAAAGAAAATTGCAAACTGCAAATTATGAAATTGAACAATTAGACAGAAATTCTGCAAACTGAAAAGAAAATGAAAATGGTGTAACTCCCCCAATCCAACCACATTCTGAGACAGTTTTTTTAAATACACAAATTGATATACTTTTTTATCAACTTCATTTTATGCATAAAACATAAAAATAAAAACTTTATGTGACGAAATATTTTTGAAGTAACTGTTGATTTTTTCAATTTTTTATTAAAATTCAAGTATTCAGAAAACAAAAATAATGAATTTAATATAGAGTATTTGTTTGATGTTCATCTACTTTGACAGAATTTATGGTTTGTCTTTATTTTTAAAATTTTATTTTGAAAACAGTTTTTTAAAGCTGAAATTTGATACTAGAGTCCTTTTTCTCGAGTTCAGACTGTGTGCAACAAAAAAAAAGTATGATTTTAAAGTATAATTGCATCTAACTGACCCACGAAATCATGTAAAATCAGATCATGCATTTGTTTTAGAAAGTCCCCCAAATGTCTCTAAATGGACCAACAGAAATTTAATAGACACAATGTGTAAAGGATGAACATAAATATTTAACCTTTTGATTACAGCTATAGATATAACTGATACGGTTCCTATAACTTTCAAGGTACAACTGCTGTACTGGCCATAGTCTAAATTTATGAGGAAGGTTATAGAAGATAGTAACCCCAACAAGCAGTTTATGATGCAACAGTGGGTGTGAGCATGTAACCAGTTTGTCTATAAAGCTAACTAAAAGAAGATTGACTAAACAAACTTAAATAAAATAGAGTTTTATTAAACTTTAAACTAAAAACATATTTAAATGAAATAAAGAACGTTATCTGCCTAACCGACTGGAATAACGTGCAAGAAGTATCAACCAGATCAAACGATCTTGGTCTACAGCAGATCCCCTTGTCTGTGTATATATAGGTAAAGTAATTTGAATACCCATACATCTTCAACTTCCAATCAGAAAAATACACTGAATTGAAATAGACGTGAATTATTGAAAGTTGAAGTGTTTGTTGGATTGTATCGATGTCACGACTAATCGAAGAATACAGTTGGTAAACTTAAAATAATTACCGCAAAATACTTGCAATTGAATTTTATGTTTAAATGCTTAAAAATATGTACAGTTGCAGAGATGTAAAAAGTTTGGGAAGGTGGCGAGAAATTAGCACTTTGCCGTAAAAGGGCGCCAACTTATAACAAAAAAATTTCTTTGCGTGATTCTGATAACTTTCAAGGTACAACTGCTGTTTTCAAGGTGTACCGACTGTAATCTAAAGGTTTAAGGAATGATATTTTTTAAGCAGCATATGAAAATCTAACCCAGAAACTTGACTAAATGGGGTTTTTTTTAGTTGCATATCTTAATGCAACTCTGTATATTTCTATTTGTCAATACATTAGTAACAGATATTGACTGAGAACGGAATAACAAAAGTACTAAAAATGAATTCTGTTTCTTAACTGGTTAAAATCCTGAATAATACAAATTATGGCTGTAAATTTCACAAAGGCATGACTGTCCAGATAGTCACTGAGTGAATCAAATTTCATTAGCAATAATTTGGAATCTCCACAATTTTAAAATTTGTTTGAAAGGTGTTTCAAATACTTTTCTCAAAATAATACTCATTAGTCAGCCAATTTCTGAAACTGAAAGACACCAATTTTTATGAGATGCAATCAAATTGCCAAACTGACGCTCCCTGTGAATACGGAGTGGTGTGGTCTTATACCAGTTGGCGCCAATGCAATCAGGTGTACGGAGTTAGTTTGAGCTGTTGACCAGAAAATTGTGTCTCCTGAGCGTCCATCATATTGCAGTAAAATGTGAACTACTCCTTCCCTGTACCAAAAGCAACTTTGTCTTTCCATTTGCACGCAGCTCCAAAAACCAAATGCAATTGATCCAAATACTATCGAAGTAATGGATACCGGGTCTATTTCCCAAGACTGAAACCAAAAAAATATTATCTGATATAGTAAGAGTCCATTGGGTTTCACAACCAAAAAGTCGAGCAAATAAAAGCAAATCAAGTTAATTTTGATATTTTTCATATATTTTTAACCAGAGTATTGTTTTTATTATGTTTGTTTTTCCTGGCTAAGGAATGATTGCAAATATCTACCTAAAGAAATTCTGCCATGTCATCAAGAGCATTACTCTATGACAATGCACTGTTCTCAATGGTTCATGCTTGCAGCATCCAAATATTCTGGTGCTTCATTTGGAATTTTGTTCATGTTCTCTTCAAGTTTTGTCTTGTGGAGGATTGATAAAACTTTGTCATGAATCAAGTAATCGAAATCATTTGGTGTTTCATAATTTTTCTTTGCAACTGCATAATAATCAAGGCCCAATCATGCAACTTGAAAAGTTTATGTTGTATCTACAACTCACATCTAATGCAGAAGGGGTTTTTTAGATTTTGTCAACGAACTGAAGGAAGCATTGTTAAAACTGAGGATTTTAAAGTTCAATTTTGGGCTATCTGGAAAAAAAAGAAACTAGTGCTTTATATGTTTTTGCTTCAATTAAAAATATTTTTATTCGTTCAGTTAGTTGAATGACCATATAATTTTAATTGTCAGGTAACAGGAATTGTGTAGCATTCAAAATACTTCCAATTTGCATGTTTTCAGTAACTACTTATTTGCTTCCTAATACTTCTGAATTAATGCTTTTTTTTTTCCTCTTCTAGGGCACATATATTTATTTTGACTATGAGAAATGGGGCCAAAGAAAAAAGGAAGGCTTTACATTCGAATATAGGTACCTTGAAGACCGAGACTTGAACTGAAGATTACATTGCTTGTCATTTGTTCATGTCATCACGTAGAGGATGTTATGTGAAAAACAGAATGTGCTTTCTGAGTGTACAACACTCCAGCCTGAAGAAAGCGTGGCAGCCTGATTGTTGTCATTGCACTGGTCTCTCAACTGCCTTTGTGTCCTCACTGCCAGTCACAACAATTCAAACTGCTGTGCTTTCTCAATTGTTTTGTTGTTTTAATCTGTATTGTTAAAAGGCAGTGCAAATGGGTTGAAAACTTCATTGTAGTAACATCTGATTTAGAGTACTTGATCATGAATTTTTAGGGCCTGATATATGCAAGCAACTGCACAACTTTCATGTGTGTTTGTTATTTATTTATTTATTTGTAGGTGTGTCTATAAATGTATTAATTTCTTTCATATTATTCTCCAAATTATTATTCTGACTAATGTACTTGAATTTGTGTTTGGGTGTTTTCCTTAGATGCAGCTTTGCTTTTAAAAAAAAAGGTTTTCCATGCTTGAGCATGAGCTTCAGAAACTGCTTCTGATTAACATTTTAGTTCATTTTTAATTCTTAGGGGGAAACAAAATTTAGTTTTGTATTCAAACACTGCCAGTACCTGGTCTTCTTTAATTGGAGGAATGTTACAGTTATAGATTTGTCTTTACAACAAATTATAACTAATGTTACTCCCCTAGAAGTTCTGAGGTACTGCTACTTAACTCCTGTGTATTAAGGTTTTATTGTTTCAATTTTTGAAGTCGTAAGAGTTACCTGTAAGTAAGGTATTTGAAGAAAATCTGTGCACTTTTCTGGATTTGTGATATTGAAAGTGTGGATTTGTCTTTGGCTACTTGAATTATATGCTTTATTTGTCATTTTAAACACTACCCTCAGTATGTCTGGTTAAGAAATAAAATCTTCCCTATTCCTAAAATCAAACATTGACCTGAAGTTACTGATACAAAGGAGCTGTCCATGTGATATTTTTTTACATTCCTTTTTTATCTTTAACCTTAGGAAAATGATTGATGGAATTTTATTTGTGAATGTTAAATTTAAAAATTTACACTTCATTTTTAAGTTGTAATTTCTGTGTTTATATCTTACAATAGTAAACATGATTTTCTATCATAGTAGGGTGCATTTGCTTATGTGAGAGTTATTTACATAAGTAAATGTTAAGAGCTTGGTACGTGTGAGTATTGTGTCAGATAAAACTGGTATCTTATGAGCACAATCTCTAATATAAGCCTATTAATAACTATAATAATTTACGATATTGTTTTCAATTTTAATCATGATAATATATTGCTGTAGATAACTTGTACATAGATAAAGCCTCAGATGTTACAATGTTCAACTTTTAAAACCTCTTATACAGTAAATAGGTATATCACATTGTTTTTAAAAGATACTATTGTGTGCTGTGTGTTGCTTGTATATATCAGATACTGATCTTAGCATCGAATGGTTTTTGCCATTACTTGGTATCCCTGGTAAATGTACTATAGTGTGCGCATCAGGGATTTTATTGTTTTGGCATACAAACTTGTACAGATATCATTTGTACAACATGCCACATATATTTAAGGTTTAAGATTGGGGCAGAAGGAAAGATAAAAAAATGAAAATGATAAAAAATATATTGTCTGCCTTGTGTAAGTTAAATATTTGTATTATTTTGTAAACTATTTAGCAGTCAGAAAGGGAGATTTGCCTTTTTATTCAGCGGTATGTTACACGTTGCCACAATCGATTGTGATTCTCATTGTAAATAAAACTTTTCTGAGAGAAATGCGTAGGTTTATAAATCTTAGAGATGTTAGTCATATTCTTGTTTTCTCTCATTGTTTTTAATCATTTGTTCTTATTAAATTGGTTAAGGCATGTTTACTTACATTTCACTTTACCACTGCTGGGCAGAGTGTAATGGGTTGCAAGTGTAAGCAAATGAGCTCTTTAATATTTGCGTGAAGTACTTTTTAAAAGCTTAGAAATTATCCTTTTTTTTATATGAAGTACAAGTTAATCACTAAAAATGAACATACAAAAGTATCTATGCAAAATAAGGGTAAAAAGGCTAATTATGCTTTAAAAAATTCTTTGAACCGAATGGAAAACATTTTAAATTGGGTTTTGTATGTTTTTGCGATTTCTGCCCATTGTGTGTGTGTGGTATTTATATAAATGTCATACTCTGTGATAAGCTGCAAGCACATATATTTGCCATTTTAATTTAATTTATAACGCCTAACTTGTATCTTATTCCTTCAAAAGGGTGTACAGTTATTGATTGCCTCAATGAATGCTGTTTTTGCATGCTGCAGTTTTTCTAATTTAATACCAGATTTTTTTTTTATAACACTTTGCTTTTTACATTTCCTTTTATTTCTAAAAACTTTTCCATCAATCCCAAATTTTTTCTTTAAATAAGGTTCTTAATGTGTCAATGTGTTGGATTTATGTTCATTATTTTTTGTAACATCCAAATTTTCTAGTCATTGGCCTTAATTATTTTTATGTGCAAAAAAAAAACTGCAATTACCACTGAATGTCTGTCTTAATATTTTGTTTATCTTGTATATAATACTATTTCCAAATTAAAAAAAAAAAATTTAATTGTGAATGAGTTAGTAAGTTTTGAACGAAACACATATATTCAATATAAGATAAAAATTTAGAAAAGTATTCTTTGAAGTTTAGCTACTCAGAACACCTTAGCTCATTTTGTGGACACAACATTAAAAATTATAAAAACAAGATGCTTACATTGTGCATTTTTTTAATTATTTGTATGCCTGACTTTTTAATCTTCTGTTGTAAATGCTTCACTTTGTCACTCCCAAAGTAATATAATGAAGCTGTTGTGAAAATAGTTTACATATGGTGCACAAAAGAATATGTGTCTTCCTGGTACTAAGCAACCCTTAAAAGATACAATGATCTATGCATTTAACTTGTCAGCTGAGCTAGTTCCGATATTGAATTTTGAGATATTTTTAATCATTTGTTTATTTTAGTGCATTTTAAAGTGATGTACTTAATGTGTCAAAGTATTAAATGGAATATAAATTCAAAACAATTTTAATCATCCTTATTTGTAATCAAGATTTAAACAAATGTCTATTTTTCTGCTTTGTTGTAATGGGAAATCATTTGTTTCTAATCATGTTACCTTAAAATGTTTGCACTGCTGAAAATATGGTAAACTACAAAAACTAAAGGTATCCTCTTCAAAACACTCTATTTATTGGTCAAATGTGACTTATATTTTATCCTGGTTTCAAATCATACTTATAATTTATGCATTGAATATACCTTGACATTGCTGTATTATTTGTTTATGTTTGTTACATATCATGTGTATAACATATAATTGTCTCATAGTATTTTTCTGACAAAAGTTGTCCTTTCTAGAAATAGCTTTTTATGAGCAATGTTAGGCATTGTTTACTGACTTGTGTGTATATATATATTATAGATATATATATATATATATATATTATTGACATGTTTTTTAAAAGAACCTTATGATAAAGTTGAAGTATTTGGAGAAAAATAAATATTGGTTTTCTCTGGTAATCGGTTTAAAATAGTCATAAATATTGCACATTATATTGATATGCTTCACTGATGTTTCATTTTATGTATTGTACATACCACAGATCGTTGGAACCAATGGGTTGGAATAAATTTACAGTAACCAATTTATATTGCAAGGAATCTTACGCTCGTGATAATAAGTCAATCTGTTGTGATTGCAAGTTTATTTTATCTCAGCTTTTCTCCAGGTGTATTTTCATTTCTTGAGATTTGTTGGTGTTCCTTTAAAGTGTGTGCATTTATTCATAACAGTGAGAAATACATAAGGCGGTGAAAGTTACTGTTTCGCCGTTGCCTGACACGAGCTCAATCATTCCTCGTTTCTGTTATGCAAAGATGGATAAATATTTTTGTATAACTCACTTAAAGACTTGTACATAATTCTCATTTGTGTGCTGTAGCTTTTACATGATTATGTATTGTTGAACTCTATTACAGTTTTTAAATGTTTTTCCTTTTAATTTGTCCTATTTGGATGTTAGTTTTGATAATCTGTTTACCTCCTCATGAATAGTTGAAATACGAAAAGTAATAATTACAGTGTGGAAAATTAGATTCTAGTTCGGTGAAATTGAAATTTTTTCTATTGGAATATATTATTTTTGTAGTTTTTTTTTATTTGCTATGAAATATAAAACTTGGCTGGAATAATTTTTATTTTTCCAAGCATAGAGGAAAATTTTGTGGCTTTCTAGTCTTTCAGGGATGACATAAAATTATTATTATTACTATTTGTTTCTTGCTAAATATATTTTGCTTGAAGATTATGAATTTTCTTAGATCAGTAGAAAGATTGTTTTCATATTTGACTGTTACTTTAGTTATGAAAATCAACTTATTAATAAATATACTTGCTTTTATTTGTTTTTCCAATTTTTATTTCATGTTGCCTTTTCTATTATCTTATTTGTTTCTTTCTGAAATTCATTATTTCAGTGATTCAATTAAATTTTTATATTTATTCTTTGATGGGGAATTAAGAGCAGTTTCACGTTTTGGTTGTTGTTTATAGTCTTTTAAGACATTGAAAGTAAAAGATATTTTGGGATTTTATTCTCATGTAGAATTTTAAAATTGAATACTGCTAAAAATATTATTTTAATTTTCCACATTGTAATTGAAATTTTCCTTCCTCCTCTTCCTCAAATTGTTTTCAGATGAAGTTTAAACTAGTAAAATAAATTATGTGTTAAATTTCTAAGTATATTTTCAAAAGATTATTTTATTAAAAATATTACTGTAGTTTATTTTTTCCAATTTATGTGTTCAAATTGTATGTTGTGTTTCTTGTTTTGTCTTAAGTTCTCCTTTTGTGTAGTATGAAGTTCATAATGTATATCACACTCCCGTTGTTTGTCTCACTATGGATAATTTTTACCAAAGCGTTTTAGGCTGTTGGTTTTATATGCCTTTTGGGATGGTGTAAATAAAAGGAGTGTGTATATTCTTGTGAACATAAAATATCTACTGAGTAAAAGGCAAAATAAACTCTCTGAACGCTATATAGTATTTTGTTTTTCATTGTGGATAGAATACTTATATATAGAGATAGATGGAACAACATAAAAAGCTTTCAAATTATTCTCAACTAAATTCCAGTACATTTGCAAACATTATTTATCAAGTAGGAAGATCATATTTAACTCCTACATATATAAAAATTGAAATTCAAAGAATTTTGTGAGCTCATAAAACTTATAAAATACAAATTTGTTGGAACCACTAAACAATTTTTTTAGTTCGTTGTGAAATCAAAATTGAATTATGGGTAAAAAGGAGGGACATGTTACAAAAAGTCAAAAACAATACAAATAAGCATTAAAATGGAATCTGGAAAAACCGAATTGTTTTTTTCAAATTCATTTTGCTGTAGGAAATTTTAAAATTAATATTGTTGATTTGTATTTTAGTTTTACAATTTTTCCAATTGTCTAATAAAAAATGGCATTTACTGTAGCAGTTTTCAAAACGTATCCCAAACATTTAATGCAATGCACAAATAAAGTATGTATATGGGCAAAAAATACATTGTGTATATTGAGGTGTACACAATTGCGAAATAACTTCTATTTGGGGGCAAGTTTTAAGATACGTTTGCAGAAGAAGAAAAAACCTAAGGTTGTATTTTTCCTCTTATTTTGAAACGTTTACAAGGTACTAATTGTTTTGAAATTTAGCCTAAATTTTATTTACCTTTCAAAGTAGTTTAGTATTTATACCCTTTTTTATAGTTGGATACTTCACACAACATGCCTTTTTTACGAATTTTAGCATCAGTGGCAGCTCGAGATGGAAATGTGAAAGGATCGTTTTTTCATTTGTAGAAAGGGCTGGTATTTAGCCAAGGGTATTTTAATATTTTCCTTGTTGAATACTTTGTTGATATTTTTCTAGTTTTGAAACGTTTGATATAGAAATATCAAAGGTCGGAAATATTCTATCACTTAAAACGATTTCCCCTAAAATTGGAAACTACCCATTACTCATACACTATTGCAAAACTCTCGATTTTAAATGGAGGGTTCCTGGTTCAAGTCAGGGTCAGTGCATGGATATCTGTAAGCGCAGGATGTTGAGGTGGCTAGTGCACCTTAAATCTGTCGAGGCCGAAAGTCCTCGCTTTGGATTGGTGTGGAAGTTTGGAGAGTGGTGACAGCTCAAGTGTTGCCTCGTCATCTGACCGTGGTTAAAAATTACTTGGTATTGCCCTCTGATCTCTCTTATGGGACTCGTGAGAACCTTTCTGAATGGAATCAGAATTCTGAAAGTTATTTTACTCATATCCAACAGAAAAACATGCTAAATGTAGATGGTAGTGTTCTTGCTGAGGAACGAGTTTCCTGAACCCATACTCATGGACCTTGCAATGAAATAAAGCATGTGGATGGAGTCGTACGACAATGAATAATTTGTTCTATATTAAAGGATTTAGGCTTTCCCCCACACAAATATGTGACATCTGAGTGAACAGCAGAAATGAAGCTACGCGCACATGCTCGTCTTTTTTATTTGACGGTCGATAGATAGTAATTTTAGTCAACGTCGTACTAGGGCCACACAACGGGCTATTGACGACTGTCCGGAATTAGTCCCTTAAGGGAAGAAATCGAGGACAACACCTCGTAATTTTGAACCACGGTCAGATGACTGAGCAACACCCCCACTCTCCAAACTTCCACACCAACCCAACGTGACGACTTTCGGCCACGACAGATTTAAGGTGCACCAGCCGCCTCTACACCATACGCTTACAAGCATCCATGCTCGGATTCGAACCAGGAACCTTTCGATCTAGAGGCCAACACCTTAACCATTATACCGGTTGGTCGGTCGATAGAATTTCGCATTGACCTTATGAAATAGACTTAGCATGTGTTCGGGTTCACTGTCGTAAGACCGCTGAGGGGAAAATCAAATTTTTTGGAAACTTTTTTAATTAACGTCGTACTAGAGCAACACAAAGAGCTATGCTGTGGAATCACATACTTGTGTTTAGCAACACCGTATGTGTAATTATTAGTTAACGTAGTACTGGAACAACACGACGGTCCGGGATCAATCCCTTAAAGGAAATATCCGATGACAACACCTCGTAATTTTACACCACGGTCAGATGACGAAGCAACACCTGAGCTGGCACCCCACTCTCCAAACTTCCACACCAAGCCAACATGAGGACTTTCGGCCACGACAGATTAAAGGTACACCAGTCGCCTCTTCACCATACGCTTACAAGTATCCAAGCCCGGACCCGGATTCGAACCAGGAACCTTCCAATATCTAGAGGCTAACACCTTAACCACTATACCGGTAGGTCGGCATAATCACTTTAAACACAATACCTTAACATTCGTTCTCTTACCCACAACCACGTGATAGATCTTCAAATCGAACAACTGGACGAAACAACATGAAGCTGTGGGCACATTCTACGTCTATTTCATTGTATTCCGTGCGTGACGTTAATTGTGTATTTTGAAAAGAAATTTAGTGTTGTGCTAAAAATTCCTAGAAATGTATTCTGAATTGATACATGACAGTTGATTGGTCTACGCCAATAAAAAAAACACCGATAAACAACATTTTAATGCAATTTCAATATTTATCATGCGAGAGCATATGAGAAGCAGAAGTATCTTTGTTTTCCGTTTGGTTTGGTTGCTTCCACGAGTCCTTTTCATGCAAAGAAATTGGGGAGTCCTTTGCCCTCCCCAATATGTGCTAGCCCAGTTGAAAGACTCGGAGTATTTTCATTCCACAACACCTGAAAACGAAGAAATATTTTCTGGTAAAGGACTATTTCAACTGCCCTTTTTATTTTTCATATAGGAATAAAACTAGAAGTATTCATTACCGCAAAATAGTAGCGCTCTCTAGTAGCTTTACAGGAAAGCTCTTTCATTCCCGCGCACAGCCAGATGGCGAACTCTAAATTCTGATATCTGACGTCACAGAATATTGTCTGTTTTTTTTTCTCTGGTCTTCTGCTCTCCCCTCTCTTCTATATTTTAAAGTTTCATTATGGGTAATACATCCAAAATTGGATGGAATGGTGTGTTTAGAAAAAGAAATTCCAGAATTTCAGTAAAAGTTAGTCAAAACTCTTTATTGTCATATTTTCCATGTCGAAAAGAATTCCTTTCTTTCTTGTTTTTATATTGTCATATGTTCCCTCTTTTTTAACTAGTATTTGGATTTGAAATGTAACAAACTTGTGTTGAAGTTTCAGTTTATTTTAATTTTCTTTTAACCTGTCCCCACTTCTACGGCTTCTTAACTTGCTTGATCTCATTAGTCATAATCGTTTGTACGTTAAAGGGATATTATGTTAAACCTTCAAATGTAATTAACAGTAATCAATAATTTTGGCTGGAAGTATATTGCTACTATTTTATTAGCATCGTGCTTTTCTCTACATTTTGCAATGGAAAAAGTCACTTCGAAATTTGGTTTTCCATCTATATGTTTATCATATCTATGTCATGTCGGAATTGTAATATACAAGGAGATTACATTGCTCTTCCTCGATGTTTACAATACGCTGTTGCATGCTTCAAATGTATTTATAATTGAACACTTATTCATTTCATTTTTGTGTTGCATTAGTTAACAATATTGCACAGAAGGAAACTAGAAATCTTACTATATCTTTTGTTACATTGATATGGTCTATCATACTTTTGTTACGTTTTTTCATAATCAAATCTACATAAAAATATAAAAAAAGTACTGAACAAAAATTTGGCCGTCATAATTGTCAAAATATTGCAGTTATTCACTGGGTGTTTTTGAAGTGGATCCAGAATTTCAACTACTGTCCCTAGACATATTTAATGTAGTCCTTAAATACTTGTAGAAATAATTATTTGTACTTGCATATAAACTGCAATATAACATTTTATAATAGTTGAAAAGTATCTTGCTTATATATCAAGCTTTATGAGAACTAGTCTGGTGAAATCTTTTTAATAATTACAAATTTATAAAGGAAAAATAGGACAAGTCAAATACTGTAACACACTGAGTTTAAACTGTCTTAACAGGGTCAAAACATTAAGTTCTGGACTGCATGTTCAAAATCCATCAATGATCCAACAAAAAATTTCTTAAAATATTTAAAATCTAGCTATAGAGAAAAAAGTCATCAAACATTGAATTATTGCTTAATGTGATTGCCAAAATATATTTTTCATATGCCACTTTTTAAGTGACAAACACTTAGTTCAGCATAAAATGTAATCATATAATTTAAATAGGCTTACGAATTCAGTACAGTCATTTATTATATTACTACAAGTGTATAGATCACTGAAAAGTGTGTTATGGTTAAGGTGATGCTGAGTACAAATTTCATATCAAACCTAAGGGTTGATCTTGTCATTATCAAGTCTTAGACTGTAGGTTTTGGTCAGCAGTGACAAATCAATGATGAGACTATTTTTAGAATACTACTTTTTGTGAAAATGGTTACCATAGCGCTGAAAAGGGCTTGCTTGCACATTTAGGAAGTTGAGAGTAGGCAGTTTTTTTTCTTCAAGTTACGATGCTTATACCAGAGTGATGAGAAAACAGCAAATGATATCTCGCTTTTGACAAAATTAGCATCATGCATTCAGTCTCAAAACCAATCTTTTTAGTGAATCCCATTAAAAAACTCTAATTAACTGTGTATCTGGAACTTTTTATATTTTTATACTGATCTCTATTATAAAAGGAAGTGTTTGTTTGGGGCCTCAAAATCCTGACGATTCTATGGGACTTACAGCAATGAGATTTGGCATTCAGGTATTCCAAATGATTTGCAATTTTTGGGTCGTGGCAAATTTTAAAATTCAGTCTAGCAGATTTTTAAATAAATTTAATTGTTTTATTCTCCATTGCTTTTTCAAACGCTGAGAACTTTTTCTACCTGTGTGACCTTGCAGTCAGGGTTTAGAATCATGCCAAGTTTTTTCATCTGCAGAATGTGGAGAAATTTATTTTTTTCATTTCCACTTTGATTTTGCATGGACGAATAAATTTCCAGCCAGACAATAAATCTTTTTCTTAAGTCAGCCCTTTTTTCTATCTCCTAGACCGTTAAAGATAGAGTAAAAATTTCAACGGATTTAAATCTGCGGAAAATTTCAGTTTAGATTGACACCTAAAAGTAGGATTTTTTTAAATAAATAATTTTTTAATTGAATATATCTTCAATGGATTCGAAATCTGTGGAAATTTTTACACCACGGGCTAGTCATGAATAAATATCTAGGTTTGTAACATTCATCTCTAATCGTGAAGGCTGTAAACATAAAATATTGGAACACTTAAGTGTCCTATATTTAGACCCAAATGACCTAATACAAATCACAATTCATATTTGGTTATAAATAATATCTATATCTTACGTTTGGGAACCGAGCCCCAACCATAAAAAATTGGAGGAGGGGGCAACTTGTAAAATGTTGCCTCTAGTGAGGGTGTTTTATTGAAACAGGCCTGACCCTTTTCATTTCATAAAACTATGGAGCGACAAGAGGTTCAGGCTCCTAGGAATTGGTGTTCCATGAAAGGTTATGATTGGTGATATTTAAAGTTGCAGGAATTAAAAATATTTTGGATGGTGACTGCAGTGTTCAATATTTGGAAAAGAGGAACTGCAGAATATCTGATAAGCTATAAATAACATTAATCAAACACATGTTGGCATTTATCAATAATGGAAATATTCATCTTTACACATAAGTTCCCTGAGGCATCTGGTTGATTGCGCTAATCTGGAGAATCGCAGGATGGAATTTTATTCAGTTTTCACTGTTCTGTAGATGATTAATCAAGTAGGATTTATGTGTATTATTAAACTATGACAAAAGGGAGCTGTATTGATTTTAGTGAAGCAAGTCGAAGAAAAAATGGCTACCCTTTGTAGCTTACACTACCTAACATGTGACATGCGTGCACCAGTGTAAGAACACTATGTGCACAGTGCTCACCATAGTAAATATATCGGGTGTAGGTTGTGTCACCATGTTTCCATTTAAGAAGCTCTTTAATTAAAATGTAATATTTTATTACCATTATGCTGACACAGAAAGTGAATATGTGTTGTAGTACATCAGATGCTAAAAAGAATTTGTTTCTCATATCATTATATTGTAATAATAGTCTCCCTTTGGAACAAAGTGAACATAATTCACAGAAAAAGTTAATCCTCTGCTGAGCGAAGCAATCACTTATCTGTTAACAGGGCCAGAGATTTTAATTTGAGAGAGATGAGTAACTCTCAAACTGTAAAAACAAACATTCTATAATTATTTCTTTATAATAACATTAAAAATTGTTTTCCACTTTTCATTGTTGAAAATATGATTTTAAAATTATGGTATAAAAACAAATTAGGATAAAAACATCCTTTCTGGCAAGCATAAATAAAGTCTTGTAATATATTTGTTCTAATTTTTATTGTAATAAAAATATTTAATTGTTTAGGTGAATATCCAGTGAAATCTGCTTTTTGAATATGAAGATGGAGAATCTTCATGATGGTGTGTAATATGAAATGTACTCAAAAGCAAGTTACCTAAAGGAGGTATTTATAGAAACATCTGTTCTAATTTTTGTTATGCAGCTGTTTTATTAGTAAAAGGTTTGATATTCTGAATCAAGATAATTTCAGTTACTTTTTATGTTGGTGTCAAGATTTTTAATTTGCCCAGTGCTTACCTTCATTTTAGTAAATAACTAATGATTCAATTTAGAAAAACTCAAGATACAGACTCGGTGACAACTGTGTATTTATACACCTTTTATGTCAGTGTAATTCAAACTTTATATTATATCCCCAATACTGACTAAAAGTTTTGAGTACCTTCAATCTTTCTGTTGAGCAAAGTCCCAGATTCTGGTGCTTTTGTAGAATGCAGACCCTTTTTTATGCAATCTGTCCAAATATCACAAACAAATTGTTATTCAATGGATTCTGCTCCATTGTGGCATCTCAGAAAATTATTACTAGATGACTAAAAGAAACACAGATGTGTCTCAGGCTTTTCTAAGTATGTTGTTATAAATCAACAGTCTATTATTAACCAAGAAAAGATGAGGATATCTATAAAATAGGACTCTCTCGGGGAGAGTTCAGAACAAATGGCTAGAACATCCGTCAACTGCCTGATTGTTCAAAAGAGCTGCGACTGTTTTCAGGTTAGAGACGGGACATAATTGTCTAGCTGTCTCTTTAAATAGTTATGAAATTTTGAGCAGTAGGGGAAGACGGGGTACAATGAAACAAAATGTACAGTGATCTCTCACTTATACACGCTCTCTTTTATGCGCGTTTTTCAGTTATACGCGTTTTTTTCGCGGTCCCGGCCATGAATATAGGAAAACAATGATAACTCTTATTCATTTATACGCCACAATAAAAAAGCAGCTCTCACTTATGCGCGTCGCAAAAAAATTTTCAGTTCAAAAGTAGTTTCCTCGAGTCATGTGTTGCTTATCGCAAAAACTTTTCCTTTTTTGTTCTGCTTCTAGGAATGTATTCCCTCGCCCTTCCCCTATCGTTTGGATTCCCGGAACATATTCCTCTACCATATACGCGGGTTTACCGGAGGGGTCTTGTGACTGACGGCAGTAAAAGTCGCATTTATACAGCAGCCAATTAGAGTGGTTAGTACGGTACGTACCACGTGGCATTGATCACTAACGAAAGAACCTTCTTTGGAGTTCGGGTTAGATGATATCGTTTTAAAACGGCAAAACGGACAAAATTGTAGCTTTCGTTTAAAATGGCTGTTATAAAAAAATTCGAAGAAAATCTTTGCAACTCTATAAAAGCTTTAGCGAAGCATTTTAATGTTCCAGAGTCGACATTGAGAGGGATTTTAAAAAATCAAGAGGCGATTATAGTCGCTTATCGAGAATGTGGAATTCAGTCGAAGAAAAGAAGCAGAATTCAAGGTGGAAAGTTCGAAGAATTTGAGAAGGTTTTGTAGCTATGGTTTAAAGAAGCTCGTCAATCGAACATTCCTGTTAACATTCAGCTTCTAAGGGAGAAGGCCGTACAATTGTCAAAGAGTTTTGAAATGGAAAACTTTTCTGCATCACATGGATGGTTTGAAAAATTCAAAAATAGGTATGGCTTGGCAACTCGTGTCCTTTCTGGGGAAAGTGCGAGTGTCAATGAAAACACTGTAGAACAATGGAAAGAAGACTTGGCTACTTTATTAAACAGATAAGAACCGAAAAACATCTACAATTCTGACAAAACTGGACTTTTTTATAAACTGATGCCCGATAGAACCTTAACATTCAAGGGAGAACCATGCCATAGTGGAAAAAAAAGTAAAGAAAGACTAACTGCCTTGCTGTGTTGCAACGTTGATAGTTCAGAAAAATTCCCGCCATTGGTCATTGGCAGATAAAAAAACTCGCTGTTTTAAGAACGTGAAGAAGCGTCCTTGCGACTGCACTAGCAACAAAACAGCGTGGACGACATCGCATATTTTCTTGGATTTCCTTCAAAAATTCAACAGGAAAATGCAAAAAGAAAAACGGAAATTTCTGTTATTCATGGATCAGTGTCCTGCTCACCCACAAGATCTTCCAACTTTCAATAACACGAAAGTTGTGTTTTTCCTGCAAATTGCACGTGCAAGATTCAACCTTTGGATCTGAGTGTCCTCCGTTGTGTGAAAGTGCACTACAGAAAAACTTTAATCCTTCGACTTCTGGCTACATCAGAAACAAAACGTGCATTAAAAGACGAATTGAAGCAAATTACCGTCCTTGATGCAATTCATACGTTGTGTTCATCATGGAGAAACGTTACTGACAAGTGCATTAACAGCTGCTTTAAGGAAGCAGGATTTTGTTTCCAGCCGAAAATGTGTGTGAATGTGAGGAGCTAGAAAATGAAACTGAAAACTGTGAAAATGACATAAACGAAGAAGATTGGCATATTGTATCTGGTGGACTCGCTACGTGCACTACTTTCAACGATTTCGTTGATGCAGATGAAAATTTAATCATAGCTCAATTGCGGGAAATAGGAGACATTGCAGCCGAAATAAATGGTGGTGACGAAGATGAAGAGGACGACGATGATGAAGATGTTGCAAAAGTTCTCCCAACTCACTCAGTAGCGTTTGAAGCTTTGGAAACTCTGCGTGACTATTTTCAGTTCAATTCCGGAAGTATATACATAGTATTAACAATACACTGTATTGATTTTTCACTTTTAAGCTCCCTTTTGTGGTTTTTCACTTATGCGCGTTTTTCACTTATACGCGTTTTTTTCGCTGTCCCCAACGCCCGCGCATAAGTGAGAGATCACTGTACTAATATTTTTTCCTATCCGCAATTTTGCATGCACTAAAATATAATTAATGCATATTTTTAGTCTTGTATTTTCCCCATCTAAATAAATTTTTAATAGGTTCTAAACAATATCCTTATGTTTGAAAAATAACAAAAAGTAAATGTCTCCTAGTGTTTCATTGTACCCCATATGCTGGGGTACAATGAAACACATACTGGGGTACAATGAAACACTCCAAATGATGCAAGCAATTTTCACCCTATATAGTTTATGATTTCTCCAACAGAATATATTTCAGTTCACCCTCCTTGATTAAAACATACCTAATCATTTATACAGATACTGCTTGTGTCACACATGTTATGTGTGGACATCTCATTCTTAGTACTTCGGTGATCAGCTGGAGCTGGAAAATAATCCGGATCATCGTCATCTTCAGAGTCGTAGGAGGTAGTTGGCTTTGAAAACAATACCTTTTTAGTTTTTTTCCTATTTTTACTTTCTAATTGCTTAACAAGAGCATTTTTTTACTGGCGTGGTTAGAACAAAACTCTTTTTTTTTCTTCTGTTTTCCTACTCTTACTTCTTTTTTTGGACCTGCCTTGGGGTAAGGTTTTATCTCCTGAGGAGAAATATATTTCCTCACAGGTTGAGAACTAGTGCATGGTGTATGAACAGTTGCTGAACAACCTGCAGTCTGTGATTCTGATCTACTAATGACAAGATCCACCACTTCTGATTCTTGGGTTTTGTCTGTCTGGTCTTCAGTTTCATTAGTCAGCTATTCAGTTTCATTGATCTGACCATGGAAATAATTTTCAGTAGGACTAGGCCTATCTGACACGTACGAAAACAAATAATCTTCTTCACAAAACATTTCTCTTTTGAAAGGCTATATTCCAGTCTCTGAAAAACCTTTTGTAATATTTTGTGGACTGAAAGACATACAATAAGCAATGCCAAGAAAAGAAGATATCTCATAGATAGATTCTACGAGTGACTTGAACACAGTTTTGTCTAAAGCTGCAATTTGTTACTGGTATGTGGGGGCAGGGTTACAACAATTCCGTTATCTTTCGTAAAATTTAGACTGGAAATCCTAATATGCAATTAATGATTGTCCATTATTAGTACAGCTGGATTTTCTTTCGAACAGAGTGTATGTGCCTGGAAATGTGTTAGAACATTAACAAAAATATCTCCATTCATTCATCCATCCCGATATTGTTGCATCACCTGCAGTCCCAGGTGGAGCTCCATTCAACATGCAAAACTTGAAATTTACTCTAGGAAATAATAAATAATGGGGAATAGAAGTTCCAGAAACATTAATAAATCCACACATAGCAACAAGATCACCCCTTTTACCAGAAGTTAATTGACCTATTTGTTTTTGGACCCCTTTGACTGAGAACTTTAGGAAGATTGTGAACTTTAGTAAGTGCAGTTTAGTCCTATGAAATAAATAAACTATTCTTAAATGTTTTTGAAGAAAAAAAAAACAGTTTAATTTTGCATGTTTTCAAAATTACTGTTTTGATTTGGCGTCACCTTTTCCTATTAATGTTAGGTGTTGCCATTTCCATACTAAAAGTGTTTTATTTATATTAGTGACAACCAGTAATATGTTATTTTATATCAGTGATATTATATTTACCAGTGATATATTACTTCAAATAAATGCCGTCTGCAAGTGTTTCATTGTACCCCGTACTGAGGTTACTAAATAAAAAAAGTTTTCAAGTATCTAAAATTTTTTTTTTTTAATTTTGGTTTTGGAGGTATGAAGACAACGACACAAAGATAACAATGTGTAGAAAAAATAATTATTACATATAACAACGAGGAAAAGAAACAAAATTACTTTTAGTAAAGAAACTTACTTTCAATGGTAAAAAACCAATAACCTTTTATTGCTAATGTTGTAGAAGTGAGAATGTATCCAAATCACATCAGTAATTGGAACATATAGTTGCATAACATATATATAAATTGCAACTTTCTGTGAAAAATTTTACGGATTTTAGAAGTAATGTTTCATTGTACCCCGTCTTCCCCTACTACATTTCTACTCTGTCCCAGCTGTGAATTGATAAATGCTGACCACCAACTCACCTGTTTGATTTTGAATGCAAATATTTCTCATTGTTGTGAGATCAGATGTTATTTTCCTCACAGGTTTTCTTTTTAATTGCATTTCTGTCATTTTAGTTTTGATGGTTTAATGCTCCTTTGTACTATGTTCTCTGTTGTGCCTTGTAGGGCTAAAGATGTTAGTTGTGCCTACCCAATACCTACTATTATAAAAGGAAGTCTGTCTGGTGTCCAGATGTAAACATAAATGAAATTTGGCACACAGGTAGTCCTGATTTTATGCAAATTTTGTGTGAGACTTGAATTTTAAAATTTAATCTAGTACATTTTAAAACTTATTTATTACCATTTATTTATTACTAGCAAAATACCCGACATTACTCGGTTTAAATTGGTTTACTCTAGATTGAAGAGATTATCAAAATATATAATGACTTACGTTTTTTAATAGAATAAAAATTTATTTGAATACCTTTCACCATCTTTATATTTTCGCACAGTTGCCACAATTTACAGCTAAAAGTGCACAAAATTTAGATATGTGAAATTAATTCAGAGCGAAAGAAACAGAAAATATCACTGCTCACGGGATCTTGTTCATTCTCGTTTTGTTGAAAAATATCATCTGTCTCAAATATTCCGAAATCGTTTTCATTGCGCAAAGAACAAAAATAAGACTTGAAATAAATGAAGTATCAAAGCTGAAATTCCATTAAAAAATATAATTTTTTGAAGAATAATTACTTTTTCAGCAGTACTGGTAAAGCAATCGAAGTAATCGTAATATTCAATAGACATTCCAATTTTTCCAAAACTACCAAATTACGGTTGATTTAAGTATACTTACTCAGGTGTTTTAGCATGAAACTCATCTAAATATAACAATAAAGAAATGTTTGATATTGCATTCACTAAACTAATAGATAATGTATAAAATAAAATACACTGCAATCAAATATCTGGAATACAATTCATGTGATGCCTACACAAACACAAAATCGAGCATAGAACAGAAAGACGGACAGACAGACTTTCGCAACCAATTCCACTCACTAAATGAAGATAAGTACTCACTGTATGCAAATTTCCATGAAAATATCTTAAACCATGTGGACGTGTATAGGGCACAACATACATACAGACACCAAACGAGAAAAAGGTGGATTCGGCATCAGAAGGGTCCAAAACGGATAGAAAACTTGAAATGGGTCGAAAATATTGAATGTACAAACAAACACTCCATTCTTATTTATATAGATTAACCACTGTATGGCTAGCAAGGCATTGCCAGTGACAGTTCTCAAGTGTGACCACTGCTCGCTAACCTCCAGTGATTGCTACGAATTCGTAGCCTATTGGATAACTGGTTAACCATAGTGTTTTCACAAACCAAATTATGAACCTCATGAACTATGGTTTGCTTTGAAAATTAGATAACAGCCATAACGGAGTTACCCGTAGTGGAGGAATTCGGCGTGACATCACAATCTCTTGCGAAAATATAAATATTTAATTGAAAAATTATTTCCTTAAGGAAAATTAAATGTATTAGGTATGTATTTATCTGGTGTCAAATTTTCCGCAGTTTTCAAATCCGTTGACATTTTTAACCTATCTTTTAACTTTTACAAAAAAGAACTAAACAATGCCAGCCAAAATATATATTTTGTAATTTTTCTCTCAGACCTGCAGGCTCCTACTCTTTAAGTCTCTTGTATACCAGTTTGATAACCTCTACTTTGTCAACCAAAACTTGCTTTCATCCAATTCGTTGATTTACACTGATGTCCAAAAGTTAGGCATAATTGCTGTTTTTGTGAATATTTCTGAAAATTTTATAATCAGAATAGAAGGAAATGCATGTATGCTAGTGTAATTGGGTTAGAGAAGAAACAACAGAAATCAAGAATAAAAATGATTATTATTTAAGAAATTATTTTAGGTACAGCTACAGTCTACGTTTCTGAGTGGTGGCAATGGCCTTGGCGATTTTTTTTGGCTCACTTCCAATGTTTCCAAGGAAAGAATTCTTTCAAAAATATTTTTATTCCAAAAAATTTTTTCGTTTTACGACGGAAAAAGAAAATTTGAAAACACATTGGAAAACGTTTTGAAAAGTATATTTTTAAAAAAACTTTCACACAAAGTAATAAGCTTAAACACATTTCAAAACACAATTGTGAACCAACAGAAAAACTAAACTGCATTTGTTGGGTAAGAAAACCCTAAAACATCAATTAGACTAAATACAGTGGGTATGTTGAAAAAGAAAAAGATTAAAAAAAAATATATATATATATATATAACCTTATAATGTCAGAACTCTTGCGCAAGGGGGGAAGGGGGATAATGAAAACGATAAAGGTAGAAAAAAAAACTCTTGATCCTTTCGTGAAAACTATTATAATAAAATAAAAATTCCACAACTGTCAAAATACAAATAAATGGACCAATGGTATCACAGAAAACAATTTAAAAGGACCAATGCAATCAAAGGATATATTAAAAACAAAATAACCAATGGGAGTAAAGAAAGAATTTCAAACGAACCAATGAAATTAAACGACTTTAACGGATTTCGGAAGAACTTTCTAGAATATTCAAAAGGAAAATTGAAAGTTTCCATTTGCTGAGGTTGCCATGAAAACCACAACAACCGTAACAACAGATGGTTTGCCTTAATTTATCGTAACTCGCTACTAGAAGTGCGCCAAAAAAATCGCCAAGCAGTTGCCATCTTCATAAACATAGAGTGTAGCTGTACCTTATTTTATTATCCAAAGAATAGGGCTGAAAGAAAAATTTTCACAATACCTGTGTCAAATTTAGTGAAACAGAATGGTTAAAGCAATGTGATGCTGACTTTTAATACGATGTGTGGTAACCTCTGGTAGCCACGTTATCCTGCACAACAAATTTCCATACTTTCGATGAGGATGTGGATGAGTTGTGGGCTCAAAGAGTTCCAAGCCTCACGTAGAGCAGTTTACGATTCTGGAACAACTTGGTGGCAGAGGTTTTCAATATGACCCATGCATATCCCACACATCAAGCAGGGTTGCACGATGAGGAGGCGCGTTATCATCGATGAATATTAAACCAGGCAAATTAAATTTCTTGAAACCGAAATATCTTCTATTGTCACATTACTGAATCTTTTGTTTACTGCTATCTACAATTGAGCAATTTAACTATCTGTGTTTTGAAATAGAGGTGTAAAATTAATTTTACATTTGAATGCTTAATGAAAGGCCATTCACCCATGTATGAAAGTGACTTATCTCCAACAGCTTTCTGAAAAGTATAATTTCATTGTTGTGTCATGTTATACAGCATGATCAAAATTTAAAGTTCAAGTTGAATGGAAGACTGAAAATAGCATTCCTATTTTGTTAAAATCGGGAACGTTAATCTCAGCCTAGGCAGTTTTGTAATTGCTATAAAAATCTGTCTCCTAGTTTGATGTAAGAATGTTGCATTATTCTTACCTCTATGCTAGTTTGTAAACTAGTTGGCATCTAAGCTATAAAATATTATTGTATAAGCACTCATTTGTAAGCTATGCAGTTTGTAAATATGAGTTAGTTTCAAGCTGATGGGAAAGTTTTTTAGTTTGTAGTTATAAAAATATCCACTTCGAACTACTGGTTGAACATTGAGTATGTGCATGAATATCTGACTTGTATTAGTATTTCATGAATGAGAGGCTATACAAATTTAATAACTTTGGTAGAACCCCGTCTTTTATAATATAGCAATTTTAGGTACATGCATTAAAAGAGCTAAGGGAAAATTTCTTTTTATAAAATTGTTATTGAGTTTTTCTAAAAATTTCATGTTTATTTTATTTTACACAAAGTTTTGCAGTTTGCTGTAAAATATGGTCAATGTACGAGCCTGAATGCATTTGAATTTGAAAATCAGGTTAAACAGATTCATCTGTGGATAGTCATTTAGCCACCCTCATTCACCTAACTGTATTAGATTTGTTAATTGAAATCATAAGTTTTTACAGCATAATAAAGTAACATCTTGTTATATTGCTCATTTGGCTATATTGCTCTTTCCTAAGCCCCTTTGTGAGGCAGGTTTGATTCCTGTAACTAACCCTGGGTGTATTTCTCTTTTTTCGTCAGTAAAGCTTTCCATGTGTGTTTTAACATCATGGGATAAATTAAAGTGGCAGGTGGATTTTAATCAATTAAAAATATCTTTGAGACACAGCACATTTATTTAATTATTTACAAAGTTAACAAATTAAGGCAATTTTTTAGGCTAAATTAGTAAGATAGAATGGTTTCTGTACCATGGTTTCATATGAGCAGATCTGCTCTGTGTCTGTTCATGTCCAACAATCCAAAAGTTCTCTCTGCCAGGTGGCCAGAACTCAGCATCACCTCTCCTCCTGTACCTTGTTTTAACAATGCTGGACAGTTCCCCATCCAGTCATACTGCAAAGTCACACAAGAGGAATTTTCGAAGAAGTGGAACTATGATGTTACAGTGTGTATGTTCATTACTTGAAATACTTGTCTTGTGTTTGGTGCAGCTTCGCCTAATGTGGCTCTTGTGCCATAAACTCGACCAACTTTCTCCCAAAATTTTTTTATTTGCAAACCAAATATCAAATTTTTTGAATTTATGGGTTTATTTGCTTTGGATTTGAGAACCTCTATCCCCTTTGTACAGAGCTCAAAGGTTCCTTTACTGAAATAGTAATTTGAAACTGAATTGGTAAAAAAAAAATAGATTTATGGTGTCTTGAAATTGTGGGAGAGGGAATTCATTTTTAAACACATTGTACAGAATTTAGTATTATTTAAAAAGGTTTTATCTTTGAGTTTGTGTTTAACTTGCCAGTTTACCAAAATCTTAAAATAAAAACCCATGCAATTATAATTTGTCTTTTTATTTGAAATAACAAGTTTTCTCACCCTTTGTTATATCATTCCTTGGTACATTACTCAGGGTTCCCACGGGCCTTGAAAAGTACTTGAATTTCGTTTTCAAGGCCCCGGAAAGTACTTGAATTTGGTGCAAAGTACTTTAAAATCCTTGAATTTATTTCGAAAATTTTTCATCTGGAATTTTCTTGAGTATGAATTGGCTTGAAACACACACGCCTCACAACACGCTTAGAAGGCGTGGTTTTAATCCAGTTCCAAAGAATACGCTTGTTCATCAAGGCATGTGTTTTTTTCTATGCTCAAGGTCAGTGGGATTCTCCTGTGTCGGTTCGAACATAAGTATAATAACTTAGCTACTTATTTTGTTTTAAAGAATTCTTTCCTTCCCATAATATGCTTGAATATTGACTAGAAATATGTTTGGAATTGTTAAGTATGTGAATGGTAATGAAAAGGTTACATTACACGAGAGGTTCTTCAGAAAAGTTGTCTACTAAAATGGGGGGGGGGTAAAGAGGGAATTTCTACCTTTTCACGATAGTCTTTGAAAGACTTCAAATGGGCCTGGAAAAGTTCTTGAATTTTTTACCCACCAAAGAGTGGGAACCATGGGTTACATTATAGGAGAGGTTCTTTAGAAAAGTTGTCTAGTGGGGGGTTACAAAGGGAATTTCTGCTGTTTTACGATAGTCCTTGAAAAACTTCAAATGGGCCTTGAAAAGTCCTGGAAAAGTTCTTGAATTTTTTTCCCACGAAAGAGTGGGAACCATGTTAGTCTTTTCCATGTCCCTTAAGAAGCAAAATATTTCAAAGGAGTAATGTATTTTACTTTATTGTATTCAGTCCCCAGATGCGATATACTGTTATAAGTGATATTTAATTTGAGTACAAAAATTTGTATTTGGTGTTGTGTACTTTGTTTAGTTAACATTGAAATTTGTTTTCCAGGTGTTGTCATGATGAGAAACTATAGGTAGCTGCTTTGTTTATTCAGAATCTAGGCCATCCAATGGGTAAGTGCCTATCCTGCTGTCCAGCTACGCAGTCTGTCATCACCCAAACATGCGATGAAAAATTCACTGACATTGGCCGCAATCCTGACACGGTAGAGCAGCAGCCAGGAATGAGCACTGGTGATGTCTGCCGCTGCGAAAAAGGACGCTTTGAAAGTCACACCTCAGCAAACAGCAATGCTGAATCGAATGCTAATAATAAAAACCTGAGTTTAACTGAAAAGTTGATTTTTCCTATCCTAAGTACAACATGTATTGAAAATAAACGTTCTAGTCATTCTAACCGAGAGTATTCTGAAAGCAAGATCCATTCCTTTTTTGAACAGTACAGGGATCCAAAGGAAAATGCTGTTCTTGCTGAGGGTATAGAACGGCTATGCAATGATCTAGGTGTTCAGCCTGAGGATTTTCGTGTACTTTTGTTAGCTTGGAAGTTCAATGCTAAACAAATGTTTTGTTTTACGAAAGATGAATTCTTTTATGGCTGCCGAAGCCTGAAAGCCGACTGCCTCCAGGACGTTCAAGCAAGGTTTCCCGAAATGGTGTCAGAAGTTCGTTGTCCAGAAAAGTTTAAAGACTTGTACCGCTTCACTTTTAAGTTTGGTCTGGAACCTGAACAAAGAGTGCTAATGTCTGAAATGGCCATTCAGTTGTGGAAGCTTGTGTTTTACGACAATGAACCACCGATACTGCATCGTTGGCTTAGTTTTCTAGAAAAGCATCCCAACATCAGGGGAATCTCCAGAGACACTTGGAACATGTTTCTTAATTTTTCCGAATCTGTTGGTGATGATCTCAGCTCTTACGACGACGCTGCAGCATGGCCAAGTCTGTTCGATGATTTCGTTGAGTATGAAAATGACCAAACAAATCAGAACATCGTCCCTAGCAAAGAAAAGGATATTGTAGAGATTTGAAACTAGTATAAAAAATTGTACAATTGTACTTAAATGATTCTGCCTTAAGGTAAATATTGTGATATAACTGTGACGTGTTGTGATCCTCGTGATACAATTTATCCTTTATGCTTGTCACTTTTACAATGACCATGGCTGGCTTTTATTTAGTTTGAAATATTTCTTATTTTTCAAGCAGCTGCTAAAATATATTTTTAAAAAGTGAAGCAAATTTTAAAACTTTCTTTGTATAGTTTATGTGTATAAGCACCTACTGCCAAGTCTCAGTGCCTTTTTTTAATTTTTAATCATTATTTAACTTTTATTTCTTGATTGGGTCTGTATTCCCAGAGTCTACCTCTTTCTCTGGACAGGTATTTCTGCTGTGAAAATTCGGGTTTTGTTGTCATCTCATTCAAATCAGTTTTAGTCATTAAACTTTCCCATATCAATATGGTTCACTTATTTGTATTTGTCTGTATTTTGTGTATTTTATACTTTGTAAATGTATGTGTGGAAAATCTTTTTTTGATAGGCTATAATATAAAAATCTTTTAAACTCAAGTGCTTTGTGAATTCTTGTATTCTTAAATTTGTGCCACTCTAATTTTGAAAAGTATTAGCAATAACTATTAACTGACTTACGCCATAAGAAATATATATTCACAATTTATAAGTGCTGCATAAGTTTGCTGTTATCTGGTTTCAAAGGCATGTGTGACTCAGTTTACAATTCAGCTAACTTACTAACCAATAGTTTCTTCAAATGTTAATGAAAATAACATCAAAATAACCTAATTCTTTGCCATATATTGCATGAAAATTGTTTCACCTTAAAAATGTCCCTACATCAGCTTGGGCAGAAAAAAGTAGATTAGTAAAATAAAATTTCTGGTATCATTTTTTGGTACTTCTCCGTTAGCTGCTTACCAGACAAAAACTGCCAAACAACCTTTAAAGAGTTTATCTTTAAACATTTATAGCAACCCTATAACAAATGCCTGGAAATATCCTTTTTGCATCAACATTTGATAACTGCGGCAACTTTTAAGTTTGGCCGGGTTTTTTTTGGTACTCAGCTCACCGAAAAGTGCCCATTTTTTATGTTTGAGTATCTTTTTTAATTTTCACATCATCCTCATTGTATTTTTCTTTGAAAAATCTTTTTGGTTGAAACTTGCTAGTTTAAGGTTTATCTATTTTGTTTTTAGAACATTCATAGGATTTTGTTAGGTATTTGTCTAACTTATTCTTCATTAATGAACAAACTTTCAAAAGCTGAAATATTTTAAAGATTATTTAGTTTAATTTTCATAATGTAGCTAATTACACTAAGTAAAAATGAATTTTTTAAAATGTAATAAAATAAATAAATGTGCGTTTCCTACAATTGCAGACGGAAAAAGAATGTCAAGTGTCTCTAGTATGAGGATTAACCTTTGGGCACCCAGAAGTGTTTAACGGACCCAAGTTACTTTTCTTTTTTTCATAGTGTTTATTGTCTAGTATGCACGGAGGTCATGCATTTCGTATATTTAAGTGATCTTTTTTTGCATGCCCACTGTTCTGTTCTCTAATTCCCTTACAGAACATATTTTACTTGGCTCTGTATTGTGTTAGGTACAGCCTTGCCAAATATGACCCTTGTGCCATATAACCCCCCCAAATAGAAGAATTAGTCTAACAAGGGGCCTTTCGGGCACTGGGAAGTAACTTTTAGGAAGAATCTGACAAATCCTATTCTCCAAAATCAATGCACTATCTTTGTGAAATCACTGGTTCATAAGATGAACACCACTAATTAAAATTTTCAGATTACTTCCATTAACGTGACATTTGCGAAAAGGATCGTTGAGCATTTTTCATTTCTTGGAATTTTTGTTACTATTCAGTCTAAAGTAGAATTATTTTAGGGCAAGACTATTGAAAATTATATAATGAATACCATTTTCAATGGGTCAATTGTTTGATTCCCCTTTTTTTGTATCTGAGTAATTAATTACCAATATAATCACCGTTTTCTTAAGTCTAAATTTGAATCCCAGCTATAGAATTCAGCAGGTTAATGAAATCAAATTTGAACAGTTAAGTAGCAGGAATTGCATGTGTATTATCACAAGGAAGTGTGGAATTCAGTTGACTAATTTATATATAAGCAAAAATCCAATGGGAATTAAAATCCCAACCTAGCATTCTAGATTATTGAACTTGATGAGTTATTTTATTTACTCTGCTATTTATATTCGCAAAACTACACACCTGATAGATCACACCTGCTTCTAGGTCTTGGAGAAATTTAATTGTTTATCACATCCTCAAGAAGATATACGTTACTTATCAATATTTCATAGAAGATAAATGGTGCTGCCATGGCTCAGTATTTTTGCCCACTGTACAAGCAACCTGCGAGTTGTAGGTCGGGTAGGTACGATTCCTCATTGCGTATTTCTTGTGTCAGGAAATCTTTCTGTGTATGTGTAAAGTAATAACTTGACAATTGTCATGGTACTGTTTGGCCAAATATGCCATAGAAGATAAATCTCATTGCTGAAGAAAAATAGCAAACATTAATAAGTTTGCCTCTTAAAAGTTGTCATTTAAACTGACAGTGAAAAAGCCAAGCACCCAAAGTGAAAAAGATTTAGGATAGATACATTTGAAGATATGGGAATGAGTATTTTTTAAATCTTGTTTTTCTAGCACACGTTTTTGTGGATGCAAATATTCTTTTACCCAAAATAGCAAAGCGGACATTTGCAAAGCTGTTAATGCTCTAAGCCATCACAAATTAATGAATGTTTTTCCCAGTCATGTTGAAATTAATTATTAAAATTTCATTGCTTGTTGCTATTTTTTATCAACTGTATTTTATTCCTTCGGATATTCTTACAAGAGAAAAACCTATTTTGAAAAATTGCTTAATATTAATATGGTAGGCAGGTAGTTAATTAATGCATACTGGAACAACAAAAAAGACTAAACATTAATATGCTTAAAATAGATTAAATATTTGATTAATTACCTGGAAACACTCGATTTAGCAGTAGAGGGAATAACTTAATCCAACTTTAATACAAGTTAAGCAGGTTATGATTTGTGTTGCATTAAGTGTTATACTATTTTAACTGTAAATGATGCAATAAGATCCTTAAGTAATAATTTCCCAAAAAGAAATAATTTTTATACGAAATTTCCATAACCAAGTGTCTTTCATTCATAAAGTTTGAAAACTAATTTTTTGGGTGCATGCTGCTTTAGTTAAATTACATTAGAAATTTTAAGACTAGTACATGACTACTATTAAGAAATTACAACAATAAACAATCTTTAAAGTTAGAGACATAGCCCGTTGTGTTGCTGAAGTACCGACATTAATTAAAAATACCAATACCTTGAGTGAATATTGATTCACTATATTATTCATTTGGCAGCAACCTTTTACAAATTTTAAACGCTTTGATTTAGTTAGTTGATATTAAGTGCAGGTTATTTTAAAGGAAATAAGGAACTCTGTTCCACAAGTGTCTCATGACTTATTTAGCATTAAAATTTGAAGACTTGCTTTTGGACACAAAATTTTTAAAATGGGTTACATTTAAAAAAAAAAAAAACATTTTAAAAGATTAATTTACAAACTGAACAAAAATTAATCTTAAGTTACACAAATTTTAATAACTAAATTATTGAAAAGCGGAAGTTGGATTCGAGTATGTTATGACTTCTGTGCTTGCTTGATCTTAAACATTTTATTGAGTTTTATCGTGCAAAACCATATTTGATCAAGTTGTGACAAATGTCAAGTAAATGGACATATTTATGGCACAAGGGCCATGCTATGACACAAGCCAGGTAATATTAAGTGATGCACATACAAGGAAAGTTTAATTGACACAGAAGAGAGAAATACACATGGGGAAGGAATCGAACTTGCAGGTTGCAAGTGCAGCGGGTATACCCACTGAGCCACGGTGAGAACTTCAAATATGTATTTTTACTTAATGGGTACGTCATCTAAGCTAGTAACATATCGCAGCAACTCAACTACCCTTCTTAACAGACCAGGGCTGCATTAGACCAATTTGAAGAGTAACAGACTAGTGATTGGAGGGTTGCGTTCAAATCCAATCGTAGACCGTCGTGTACAAAGGTGGCTGGTGCACGTTAAATCTGCCAAATGTCCAAACACTGGTGTGTAAATTTGGAAAGTAGGATGCTCTTCAGGTGTTACCTCGTCATCTGACCACTGCTCAAACTGATGTGTCATAGGATCTTTCTCTTTGGGGGTTGATACCGAATGGGTCGCCAATAGCCCATTGTGTTGCTCCAGTGCGACATTAATTAAAAATACATACCTTAACAGTCCAAAAAGATATAGTTTTGTTGGGTTGTGCCAAAATAATAAAATGAATATTCACATACAAGGAAAGCTTTACTGTTAGAAGAGAAATGCACCCAAGGAGGAATTGAATCAGTGGCATCTACAACTTGCTAGTGCAATGGACTAATCCACTTCCCTTCTAGAGAGGAACTGTCATGAATCTGAAAGGTGCAAGTGCAACTCTTAAACAGGATAATTTATATCCCTCGGAAGTTTTTCTTGCAGGTAAGGTAATTTTAATTAACGTCATACTAGAGCAACACAACAGGATGCAGGAAGATCAATCATTTCTTGTTCTACACCATGATAAAAGTATTCTTGCTTGTAAGATGGTACTGCAAACAATGTTTTTTGAAGAACACAATCAAAAAAATTCTTACCATTGTTCAAATATTGGGTTTGTAATTTTACAAAAATAAAAATTGAGCATCCTTTAACCCTTTTAGGAACAGTGCAAAATCTAACCCTGAAAAAAAGCTATAAAAAGAGAAAAATTACTTAATTTAACGAAATGCTTGTAGTTATGTAACTTTAAATTTGCACTGTTTTTGTTTTCACTACCAAATTCAACCAGTATTGTAGGAATTTATTTTGAAAGGGCCCAAAAGTTAATTTTTATGAAAAATAAAATTTTGCTTTAAGTCTATTTTATTAATATATTAATTTTAAACTCAGTTGACCCTTGTACAGAAATAATTGTTTTGATACTAAATATTTTTCGTAATTAAATATTGAAAAACAAGATTTGAATAACTTAGATTTCATTTCTGTCACTTTTGTAGAATTGATGCAATATAGATATCACCACTCAAAATGCGAAAGGTCGCATGTCTAAAAGCTGCATTTTTCAGGAAAGCAAATAAAAGAAAAATGGAATTTTTGACTTAAAACCTTTTGTACTTTGAGCGACGATATGCAAGATGGTATGTTGTCAATGAAAATTCACGCTTTAATAAATTTACTCACCTAATAATGTTACAAATCATGAACAATTTTTATATTTTATTTGTAAAAACATATAAAAATGGCAAAACACTTTGGTGGGGAGGACCCCAGAATCACTCATAAAATGTCTGAATTTAACCCCAAATATCTGTTAAATCAATTTTACACACAGGCAAAGATCAGACTCAGATAATTTGCTGACAGAATAAAAAAAAATTAAATGTCTAGTATCAAAATTCTAATTAAAATACGCATCACTCACGTTTTATACACATTTGGTGTATGAATCATGGTGGCTATAATTGGTAATGAAAAAAGGATGATGGAGTATGAAAGCATAAGTTAAAGGTGTATTAATATCACATGAAAGTTAAAACTGATTTAAAATTGTATTGCTTTGATTAAACAATATTTTGATACAATGATTTACATGTTATTGCATTTTTTCAGATAGTAATTCGAATTGAAAATTCATGAGTAAAAATGAGTTTTAAACAGTCCCAAATCAGGATATTTTGCTAACCACCTTTTTTTTAGCTCACTTTTTTCTGATAATTTTTAAAGAACAAGGTAAATCTGGACCTAATTGATGAAACAATGCAAAATAACTGACATGTTCAGAGTAAATACCACACAGAAAAATTAGAAGATTTGCTTGTAAAATTTCTTGCATTGTATTAAAAAGTTATTTTCCTTTTTTTTTAAATTATTCCAATTTATATAGATATTATTTTCCTATTGCAATCGCAAAATTCGCATGGGGTGGTAAAATTAAGATTTTTTTGCAAATAATGCGGAAAAGTCTGAATTTTGGACTTTGTACTGTACCAGAATTCAGTTACCTCAGGCCGGAAAAAAAAACCTGATATATTCATAACAGAAACAAATATTATTCTGATTAACCTCTAGTGTGCCTCAGGAATGATGTTCATTTATACAAAAGTGGCTAAGTTTGTAGTAATAAATGACTGCCAACTCTTAATCACTGCTATCAATTCTGCCATCAAATAATAAACTTGAATTTAAAAACCAATTATGGGAGTAATGTTAAATTTATTCCCTAATCTAACAATACAGTGGAGCTTCAACAAGGGAAACGTTAGAATGGTGGTCAAACAAAAGCATGAATGTAGATTGCTGTAGCTTTTACAAGCATTGGACTACTACTAAAAAATTACGAGAAAAGAAATTATATACTTGATACCAATGTGATTCAACATAAATAGCAATAATATTCAATAATCTAATATGCTTAGTCCTTAAAAAAATATCAAACCACATATTGTTTTCAATAGTTCTGCTTTACTTGAACTAAAACTTAACAGTTAAGTCAATCTACAAAACTTATGAATTTTTAAATGCACTAACAGAATATTTTTTTGCCAGACAAACAGCATCATCCAGTGAATCTATAGTAACTAACAATTGTACAATGTCTTTTATCACATCCTTAATCTCTTCATTTGGCATTCCCTTTTTTATGCCCAAGGAATGATGAGAGTCTGCAAATTTCATCATGAATGCAGAAAATTGTTTTAGCAAGGGAAGGGTGGAACCTCCTTTTGCATTTTTTAACCAAGCCTTTGGTAAACTTGACACTATTGTTCTACATTTGTCTAAAGTATCCTTCAACATCATGGATGTATTGAGTCCCATAAGAAGATAGCGATTGAGCAATGATGCAAGAGACATCTGCTGCAGAGGCTGTTCGGCAATAATGCCATCCCATGATAAAATGTTTTGCAACAATTTAACTGAAGCCCAAAACTGTCTTTGAAAAAAGTCTGATGCCCCAAGTGAACGATTCTCGAGGAGCTCCTTAGGATACAAGGGTATAAAAATATCTTCATCAAGAGCTTTGTAAATGCGTGTGCTGATCATTTTAAGGCAATTTTGCAATTGTTTGCTTTTGCCATTTATGGTAGGATAGGTTTTGATTAAATTTTTAATCAAGTTAACAAGTTTGGAGGTTTCACACTGTGAGAGAGGATTCCACACCTTTTGGATAAACAGAGATATTTTAGGTAAAACTACTTTTTCCATGATTCCTGGCAATAAATTAATGTCAGGATCAAGTTCTTCATTTTCTGGAGTATAATCAAGGCCATAACGTACTAGTAAATTGAACCAATTTGTTTTTTCCAGATCTCTTTCTTCTAACAATGGGTTCCAATCAAGCAAGGCAAGCTTTACAAAGATACCAAAGACTTTTGGTAAACAAAGTGGTACATATGCCTCACAATAAGAAGTTAATTGTTGACACTTCCAGTTTTCGAAACTGGACATCACCCCTTCTAATGTTCCAAAGTCTTCAACAACATCCTCAAAAATAGTGTCAGCTTCTCTTAAAATATTGTCTTTGGCTTCTTTAAATTTCAAAATGTCTATGTCGGGTTCCTCATCATCTGACGACATTCCGTCCTGATGTTTAATAGAAGTCGTGATGCTAATGCGCTCTCTCTTTTTCCTTCGACGCATACGCCTGCCTTCCCTCTCTGCAGCGCGCCTCAGTTTAGTTTCATCAGTGCAAGTATGTTTCTCACTCAAAAATTCAACATTCATGCCTTTCAAAATCTCACTAGAGAGGGTAGAAAACTCATCTGACTGATCCCGAACATCTAGTTGTCGACGAGCCGACAATCTTTGTGCTCTAGAATCGTACAAATTTACCATTCTACCATCCAACAGATCAATGTGGGCAGCTTTGACATCAAAGCATTCCACTAAATCTCTAATATACCCAGTCATGCGCTGATACATAGAAAAGTTTTGTTCTCGCATTGGTGCTTCTATTTCAAGCTTCCACACCAACTCGGATGCTTCCACCAATTGCTTTTGGCAATCTTGCAGTTCTTGTTTATGAGCCTGGTTAACAGTTACTAAAGCATTCAGCCTTTCTTCTATGCGTGCCTTGATATCATTAGTTGTAAGACTCAGCTCTTTAGTTTTTAAGAGTTTGGTTGGAAATGGTTGATTAGTGATGGGAGGCACATGCTGAGTTGTGTCACTCACATAAGAAGAAGTGTCTATGTTTACTGGAGGATAAGCATACAGCTGTGATTCTGATACTTGAGAATTTTCAAGAGGTCCAACTTGAGTTACACCAACTCCCTTCTTAATTTGCTCCCTTTCCCACCGATCTAGTTCTGCTGCTTCTTCCGTTTCCAATTCATTTGTGGAAATTTCTTGCAAGGAGAGAAAAGTTTCCCGAATTTTTTGTCTCTCCACTGCTCCTGTGTTCACAGTGAAATTTATTCTGGATGGTTCATCGTCTTCATCATCATCACTTCTGTCATTATCGTCATCACGTATCAGACGGGATTTCTCTTCATCTCCTTTTTCGGGATCCTCTACAGGGATAAAGTCTCCCATTTCCCTTGCCATTTGTCTGTGTTTCTTCATGGCATAGATAGTAGCTGCATCTGGGATGACACCACTTTGAAGCACATTTTTAAAAGGGTTACTCTTTTCTTTATCGTCGTCTGATTCCATCTCCATATCTTCTGCATCGTTGCCTGCTAAAATATTAAATGCATCTCTTGACCTTTTATCATTGCTTTTCTCTGCACTGTAAGAGGTAGTTTCACTCTTAATTTCTGAAAGCAAGTCTTTTCCAATAGTTGAGGCGCTCGAATTTTCTTGATTTTTCCTACGTTCTTTTTCTCGCTGCTTGGCCAAACGTCTACTGTAGCTAGATTTCTTGAGTTTAAAAACTTCTCCTTCCTCTTCTTCGTCATGGAAACTGAGCAACTTGGTTGGTTTGAACACGGTTGGCTCAGGTTTGTCATCTTTAGACGAAACGGAGGTGTTTGAACGTGAATTATCCGCAACAGACGATTTTAAACCATTTCCAGTTATTTTACTCTTGGAATCAAGAGCTTCCGATGAACCGCTTTCGTCTTCGGAATCTGCACGGGATTCACGTTGTCTAAATTTACGATTTGGTTTTTTAAACAAACTCATTTTTAAATCAATCCCGGCTTCTCTGAACAAAACACTTGTTCATACCAGCTGTGAAGCTATATTCGATGACAAAGTTGAAATGAAGTTTTATTGCTGATTATAATAGCAACTCGGTTTCATATTCTGCTTTTACACAGAATAGAAATAAAAACAAACTTAACTATACTACACAGCACAAATCTTTCTGTGCCTCTATTGCTAGAATTTCAACTTATTTTGAAGTAAAAGTGTAAGTAAACTAAACTTACTACGGTTTGTATGAAAAGTAACGTGATTTAAATCAAACATTTAAAAATATTTTAAAGTCGATTTTAATAACGAACAGTACATTATAATTTTTTTACAACCCTTTAATAAAAGGGATATTTCAACTAAATTTTATAATGTCACGTGATTTCCGCTCGAAGGTTTCCGTTTTCCGGTCAGTCGAGCATGGAGCATGCCATTTTCCTCTGTGAATGTAAACAACCGATATATTATCACGTGCGAGCTAAAGTATTTTAATTATCGTGTTCATGTTTGAATTTAGTTTTCGTTGAAAAGAAAAATGGAGGCAAAAACAGACGAAAAGTTTTATAAACTCAATGAGTATAGCACATCGAAAGTAAGTTTGTTTTGAAATTCAAAAATGTCTCGTCTTATTACTCAAGTATAATGCAGTGTTTTTATGTAAGGGCATCATTTTTTTATAAAAAAACTGAAGTAAAATTTTGTGATATTGTTCATTGTTTTCTTAATGGTTCTTTTCGAATGAGATTTATTCATTCATTTATTTCGGTCATTTAGCCTTTAGTCGCGTTGTAAATACGATCAATTTCGACCTCGTGATTTGATCAATCTCAGTCCACCAATTAATTTCGAGATTGCTGATAAATAAATAAACAAAGTTTTTGCGGGTCAGAAAATTTTATGTTAATTTTTGAACCACTAATCATTGTCCCTGTAAAGCTACTCTTTTCTTTAGTGTGCGATTTGGAGAAGAGTCATTATTGAATCATTGTTTTTCGAGAATGCTGATGAAAATTATGAACGATATTGTACAATGTTGCAAAGTTTCTTTCTGGCTGAGATGTTTCGACGAAAGGTGTACAACAAATGTGGTTCCAACTACGTGAAAGAACATGCAAAGTTATATTTTGATTTTGCGAAAAATCTAGGGTTCCAAAGGTATTCCATCATCCTGGAAATGTATTGAAAAATGTGGATGAAAGAACCTATATTTGCAGCATGGCCAGAGACCATCATTTGGTTGATGTTGTATTTCCATAAACTATATCAGTAATTGAGTAAACAACATACCAGCAATATAGGCCTCAGATAGGGGTTTGTGCTGGCTGCAGTTTGAATGAATGCAACAATGTTTTTCACCCAAAATTAAAATACTATCTGCAGCACCTTAAAGTGGTGACTTTAAGCAGTTTGGTCTTCTAACAGTGTTACATGGAAAACCGTAAATTTCCATTATTTCAGTGATCAGAACCTTTGTGTACCCAACTTTAGTCTAGTTATATTTTTTCCCTTCCATTCACTTTGGCTCTTGATAAAAGGTATTGGATAAGGGTATGTTCATGTCTGAATATCTAAAATGGCATGGTGAGGGATAGCTCTTGAACATGAACAGTGAAAATGACTATTCTGCTGCATTTAGACAGTGGGATTTTGAATTGCAAGGAGATAGAACATTGATATTTGTGTGGATTTATAGAGAATAACAGGATTTACATTAGACCTGTTGTGTTATGTAGAGAAAATGTTATAAGCTGATAAGTGTGCTAAAATGGAAAAAAGTTCCACTAACGTTTGAAAAACTTACAAAGGAAATAGTGACATGATGTAAAAAACACAATAGAAAGAAAAATTCAGTAGGAATCAGAATAGCTCAAATAGACTAATGCTGTACAATAAAGATTGAATAGAGGTTGAGTGCATCAACATTGACATGAGTACTTCATTCAGTCATTATGTATTGACTTGGAATGTGATATTTTTTTAAGCTTATCAGGAAAATTGCACCAAGTACGATACCAATATACCATCAATTTCTGGTAATTTCAATGTCCCTCTAAACAAATCACTTACAAAACTAATGTGTGAGAACTTGAAGTACATTTCTACATAACCTGAGTTTTGTTCATGTACACAACCTGCCCAATTTTTGTGATTGCTCAGTTCTGTAAAGTAAATTAAAAGTATCAAAACATTCATAACAAAAACATTTTACTTATTTTATAAATAGTCTGACTTTTACTGGATATTAAAATTGTAAAGCTTTTTATCCTCTATGCCTTTCATTTAAAATATCTTGAAAAACTTTTACAATTTACTCTGTAAATTAATGTGTTTTAAATTGTGTCACAATTGTTAATCAATGTGTGCACTTTACTCATCTCATGTCCTTGATTTAAATATTTTAATCATCATTTATCCTCATCACATTTTTTCCTTCATGAATTGCACTAACTTTTTACATTTCTGATTTTGATGTTTTATACTATTATTTTTGATTTTTTTTTATCGTGTGTGTTTGCCGATTTTGGACAATTATTAAATCTAACCAATTATAATCTATGTTATTCTACGTTGCATTTTTGTCACGAGTTAAACAGTAAATGTGATTTTCGTTTTTTATAAAATATCTTTAGAATTGCTGTGTGTAAGGTATTTTAAAAGAATGTCCTGAAAATCGATGTTCCAAATCTAAAACCTTGATTTTGAAGAACTCAGTCCCAGTTTGAACCAGAAATAATGTAACTAAATGGTGTGCTGCCACAGGCTATTTTGCTACCATTTTTCAACTTTGGCGACTAGGGGTATCTTTTTATGCAAAATCATCTCAAAAGTTCCTTTAAAAGTTTTTTGGCAATTTTTGAAAATTCTCCATAGTTTAACAAAAATTCAATCCCTTATTTTTAATAGAAAGTCTGAATCGCTTCTGCCATAGATGATTCATACCTTCTGCTTCATCAGTGGGGGGAAATGTTTTTATTATTGACTTACTACACTCCAATAATGTCAAAAGCTTTTATTAAATACAAACATTTTGATCACTTCAGCAAAGCATATAACAGTATACTGTTTGTTCTAACTATAGTATTTTTCTATTATAAGTGTGAACAGTTTAATTATGCCAAACTCTTTTTCCTACTTCTTTTTCCTTCTCGAAGGATATCGTTGCTGGGTCAACTGAAACTGGTACTTAAATAAGCTTTACTACTTAAAAAAATAGCTTTACTACTATAAAGAAAAACTTTACTACTATTTTTAAGAATTGCTACTAATTCACAAGTGCTTTGTCTGGCAGTTCTGCTAATGATTGCACATTTTGTAATGGAATAAATATTTCTCTGAACATGGATAAATGGAAGAAAATGTCCTTATAAATGGGAAAGTTACACATAAATACTTAATGTGTCAAAAGTTCAAGGCAAAAACGTGAACATTGACTGTGCAAAAACCTAGCAAATGATAGTGGACTCTTTGGTTTCTCAGAGTTAGGAATTAAAATTACTTACAAGCAGTTTTGCCATCTGGTTTCAAACCTGATCATTTTAAAAATTTGAGCTCCCTAGAAACATTAAGATGTTCTTAAATTTAAAAACCACTTAGAAGGAAAAACTAAATTAGCAAGAATTCTATGGATTTATTTATATGATTATGTAACCATTTCATGAATATTTTGCCAAAATAAATGTTATTATCCGATCAACAGGTCTAGTGGTCAAGGTGTTGGCCTCTGGATCGTAAGGTTCCTGATTCGAATATGGCGGTCAGGGCATGTATTTAAATTGTGCCGTTGTTTGTTAGGGGCAATGATAGTCCTCCCACTGGGTGCCCCTTCAGAAGTGACCATCACTTCTGGCCTTGTAGTGGCCAAGGATAAGTCCTTAGTGCCTGCCATTGGAAGTACTAAGTTATTTGTAGAGAAAAATCAGTAGCAAACAAAATTCCTTACAATAATGATTAAATTGTTAAAAAATTCATTTCAACTATCTGAATTATGCAGTTCAAAAGTGACCAAGTCAAGGACATGTTGAAGTTAAAATTGTGACTAATGAAGTAGCAACTCCAATTAATATGCAGATGCGATTGAAAGTGATTGTGTTATGGTTGTGAAATGTAATAGAGAACCTTATAATAAACTTCATTCTGAGTTAATGCAGGAAGAAATATCTAAATTTTATTTGCCGTGGATGATAAAATGCAGGAAAATAGATTTTATAGAACTTTCCTAAAATCTGAAGTATGTATGTATAAAATGTATTACTGAGTTTCCACCAAGGTTCAAAATTAGCAGTTGTTAATTCATGTCTAGACCAGAGTATGAAAAGCTGCATAGTAATGCAAAACTGGATAAATCTTCAGAAATTAGATTTCATTGATGAGACATTTGTTAAAAAAAGAATTTTCAATTTAGTAAATTATAACAGTAAACATGGTACTGAACTATATACACTGAGGAAAAAAGTACTTGCATAAATACTCAGAAAACAATTAAAATTTGTGTTTGGGTTCTCAGGAAAAGTATTAAAATTGTTTACTGATTTTTAAAAATGGCGTTCCTTATTAGCAGGCTTATGGGCTTAGTTCCATAAGTATTCGCTTTAATTTTAACCACACACCCTTCTGCTTTTTCTTCCTTCCTTATGTTGTCTCTATTGTTAAATTTGCAAAATACCATCTGATCATCTTGGAGAATTTTGGCTCTGTCACCATAAAACCCGAAAGCTACCAACCAACCATGAGTGTCCACTGTTGAGAGATGATCCTGTACTTTGGCTGTTGCTTTCTCAAGTAACAACTGTTTTTTTTTTTAATTTAGGGATTTTCTGCTGAATCCCGCTATGGTGCAAAAGCCACTACATTAGAAGATATTATAAAGGTATTTAAAAAAATTTGAAATACCATTTGATCACTACCTAAATTGTTTATTTTATCTTTTAGAAATGGTAAATATCACCTTGTGTGTAAAAAATTAATTAAACTGTAAATTTTTATTTCATTCTTAATTACTATTTCAATTGATCATAGAATTGATAACTCTCAGAAGTAATATTAAAAAAACATTACTATTTAATCTTTTTGAATATTGGATTGGAATCAGTTTTTAAGTTAACATGCTTCTATTTAGTTTTTCAATACAATATATGATTTAATTTGTCGTATGAATAATATGTTTCATGACTTTTCTCAGGAGTTCCAGATAAAAATTGTAGACATAAATGAAGAGAATTTCGAAATGGAATTTGATATGATGGGAACAGTTCCACCAATTGCAAATGCAATAAGAAGAATACTAATTGCAGAAGTAGGTTTTTCAGCTTAGTTTATCGTTAAACTAAAATTTCTCTTGTGAATGATTTTACGAAGTTAATTTTATGCATGAAAATATATCTGCCAACTTTCCTGTATTTTCCAGATAGCGCTTGGTTTTACTGACTAAATTATTCTGATTTTTATTTAGGAAAAAAAAAATTCAAATTTTGAAGTTTGGCTCCAAACCATGGTAACCACGAAAGCTAAACGCCGAAATCAGTGTTTGCTACAGCGTTCGAAATCATTGGTGGTCTGCTGGTCCGAGACCACTAAAAGTATGATTGGACCAGGAGATTAAAAATCTGGGTGGTCCGGGGGACCAGTAGCTGTAATGAGAAAGCGAGTGCACATGTTATCTTTTAAAATAAGTTTCAAACTCCCGAACTTTACTTTCGGCAAGCTATCTTATTTCAGACACGTGATCGAGAATTTAGAAATTCTCATCAGCGTTATATTGGAGTGGTTTCTGCCTCCAACTTACAAATACAATAATCACCGCCTTTTGAATCAACGGCCATTGCTGATCGACAGTTCCTAAAAAAAAATGCGTTGCTGAGCATTTCTGGTTCCGTTGTCGCTATGGGGTGGGGGTGGGGGCTTACTTGACCACATGGTTCATCACACTCTGTTCTTTTGCAATGGCCGAAGCGTCCGAATTCTGAGAGTGTGGGGCAATTAGAATTCCTTAGAGACTAAGTTAATAAAAAATTTATCTACAATTTGACAAATTTTATTCGGCAAAGTAAAAATTCCGTTCTGTTAATTAACATGCTATTAACTAAATTTATTTATTATTTGAGGAGCAGACCAGCTATGACGGCAGCGGACTAGTATATTTTTGTATACACTGGTCCTTGGGACCAGTCACTTATATTTTTATTTTCTAATGCTGGTTTGCTAGTTTGATGATGTTGTTGTTGCTGTTTCTAATCCCACTCATCTGACAGAAGTCAGACGAGCTCCAATAGGTTGTTGACATATGAAAAGTCCCTTACAGTCAAAGGGTCAGAAGTAATGTCCTGCTTTGTAAGTCCAAGACACTGAAGGACATGCTCAGGCGACGCCTGATCAGCATAACATTTCCTGCAGGTCTGGTCGGTTTTTGAACCGTCCACGAAGGAAAGGTACTTTATATGTCCACTTGCAAGTCTGGCCAAGGTGGTTTGCGTACTTCTGTCACATTTGATGTTTAGTAGAGTACCAGGACTTTTTCTGCAGTACCAGTGATGCGTGGGTGGAGTTCGCCATGAAGTATTGAGTTTTTGTTTTACATTGGAGTAGAGTTCTTGATATGTTAGAGAAGTAGAAGTGATTGAGACACTCTTTGAATCCTCTTTTGCTAATCCATCTGCGATTTCATTGCCATGTATGTCCACATGCGATGGAATCCACTGAAGGTGTACGTCGTGATATTGAGAAAGTGATTTCAATTTTAGAAGTATAGCAATGCTAGTAATATCGCTTACTGAAATCCACTCATTCAGATGTTGTAGCGAGCTACGACTGTCTGACAAGATCCACAGTTCACTAAAGTCACTATCATAGGTTAAAACAGCAGCAAGCCCTTCATTAATTGCCAGTAGTTCACTTCTAAACACTGAGCAAGTATCAGGATTTCGCTGCTGAAGAGTAAAATCCTGAGTAATAGTCTTAGTATAAATTCCACTTCCTGCAAGGATTGTCTGTTCGGCTGCCATCTGTGAAGACTTGTATGGCATCTTCAGGTATACCGTCAGTAATTTCTAGGGCCATCTGTCGGAGAAAGACATCAAGATGATTGTTCTTATTCGGTAGGCCCTCTGAGGGTTCAATACAGCTTCTTAAGGAAAGAGTTTCGACCTCGTGAGAAATTATGTCTTGGGTCTCCGCCAAACTAAAAGGGCTGTACTTTTTGAGTATTTGGTTGTTTTGCCAGCCATGTAGAAACATGGAAGTACGATTTTGCGATGCATAACTGTAGATTTTATTATAATAAGTTATAATAGTTTGATGTAAAAGCATTCAACACTAATTTTCAAGAAAAAATGTACGAATATACCTTTAAAACAATCTAATTTCTCATTTTTCGTATATGTGTCGCCATTTGGTGTGAAAGATTACCGTATCAAAGTCAAAATTTCACAAAAAAAATTAAGCTCTTTTCAAATTTGAACTTTAATACCTTAAAATCAGAATTCAGGTTGATCCACAATTTCCTAAAAACAATTAACATTAAGAAAATCTTTGAAGAATGTTAAGAACAGTTTATTTAACACTAAAACAGAACATTAAAAATTGAGAATCGTTTGAAACTTTGGAAATTATTTGGAACTCTAATGTTTGTAACTAAATTTTAGCTCACCAAAATAGTTTTAGGTCATTTTCTCTTTTATTGTTGATATAAATTACGTTTGAATTGCAGAAAAGCATTCTCAAGTCAGGACATGAGTGATCTTTGGAGAAAATTTGATTAGCATCTGTTTTTATGAGAAAAAAAAGGAAGGTTTTAAGAAAACAGTAACAATGTGAGTTAAACAAAGACAAATCATTTTTGAATCAAAGAGTAGACATATATCTATATCTCGATGTTTGTCTTGGAGCAGCATGTTTAAATATGGTTCTTGTGCCATGAAATCCTACCTGCCTACATCTTTGATCATACATTTTCCTTGTAGTATACCAAACATTTTGGTTACTGCTCAAGAAACTACATATTTAACATCAAACTACCCAAAGTGCTTTTGATAGATAATGTGTGCAACTGACAGCTACAATATCAATTCCAAAACTGCAGTGTTACATCCCAGTATTCTATAAATATTTGAATTTATAGAATGTTGGGAATGTATTGTATTCTTTAATATTATATAATCTATTGTATTATCTAATATAGAAAATCTTTCATTTTCAGATTCCAACAATGGCAATTGACAAAGTATATATTTACAATAACACAACTGTGATCCCCGATGAAGTCTTAGCACATCGTTTAGGTTTAATTCCTATCAAAGTGGATCCGAGGGCATTTGAATACAAATCTACAGGTTTGTTCTTTTGGGAAAAATAATGTAAATCGCAGTAGTTTACACGTATCAGTAATTGTACTCAATTTAATACTTGGTAGATAAAGTATAAATTTAAAAAAGCATGCCTTGAAACTGTTACATAATGAAGTGATCAATGTTTTAGTGCAAATATGGTGTTTTGTGCCAATTTTTGAACTGCAAACTAAACATAGTAAATTGATGATCTGAAACGACTTGCTCGACTTACTAAAATTTATTTCTATTTTCCCTCTAAAAATCATGTTACAAATTTGAGAAGTTTATTAAAATCTTATTAGGATATATAAGTTAATAACTGAAACCCTTTTTCTGTTATAAACATTTTCAACTGTTTTATTCCTATACTATTTTATTTGTTATACCAAAATTTCTGTTTTTTTTTTTTCTTTTCGTTTTTCTAAACGAATTTTACCAATAGGATATTGCATTTGAAAGCATGTTTTAACACCTTACTAATGTTATATTAGTATTTAATTAAGAGTAACAGTGCAAAATAAACTTAAGAGTTTCTGAATTGTGAACTTCATTTAGAAAGGGTAAATTTCATTAAAGATGTAAAATATAAAGGAATCTATTCTATTCTGCTGTGTACACAGTGGTGTAAAAAGTTTTATGATTGAATTTTTTTCCTATCTTATGCTAAAATTTTAGTGTTCTTGTTTGAGTAATCATTGAGGTGGTATTTGAATTTATTAAAATTGACTTCTGCCCTAGATGAGGATGATGGTGGTACGGAAGAAGATACAATACAGTTTGAGCTGAAAGTAAGATGTACTCGTAAACCTAATATTCCAAAAAATGTTCCCATGCCAGATGAAAAAGCTTTTGAACATTCAAAAGGTGAATCTTTTATCTCTTAAAGGTCTTTAAATTTTGCATAAAGAAATACTTTAGAAATGTTATTATTTTACAATAACCAATCCTTTCAATGGCTTCACAAAGAAGTTATATTCCATACTAGCAGGCCAGCAGGCCCATAAGAGTTTTTTCCATGTCCTTACTGATACTGAAAACATTAAAAAGAAAAAGCAATAATATTAAGAATGAGTGGGCATGTCACATATTCACATAAAATTCTGACTATCTGAGGTATCAAACTGGTGTAAAATTTTCCGCAGATGTCAAATCTGTCGATTTTTCTTTAATGATCACGAAGATAGGAAACCTCAAATAGTCCTTTTTGTGTTCGTAGTGAATTTCTTCTTCATTTGTGTTCAAATTCGTATTGCAAAAATATATAAGTTACACAATTGAAAAATTATTTATTTAAAGAAAATCCCATTTAAGGTATCAATCTGGGGTAGATAAAAAAATTTCCACAGTTTTCAAGTCTGTTGAAATTTTTACTCTATCTTTAATGGTCACAAAGATAGATACTTGGACTGAAGAATAAAAAAGAAATAAATGCCAGTCAAAAAATTTGGTTTGTTTTTTTGCTTTGCTGTAATCATTTGTGCTCAGGAAACAAAAGGGAAAACATAAATGTAGAATGTGATCTCTTCTTACTGTTGCCATTCTAAGAAAAACAAGTAATAAATGAATGCCAATAAATTAAATAAAAAATATTCTAGATTAAATTTTAAAATCTGGTCTTTGCACAAAATTCACATAAAATTAGAACTCCCTGTGTGCTGAATTTCAGGACTAAGTGGTCTGAAGACATACACAAACACTCTTTTATAATAGTAGGAATTTGATTGCCATTCAGTATAAAAATATCATTTATGCAATAAATAAATATCAGCAAAGGTTAACTCATTTTATTTATAAATGTAACGAGAACTCATGAATTAATATTTGAAAATTTGGGTATCGCCCTTTATAAGGGAACACATAAGATGCCTTTAAAAGTTAGGCAGTAGTTTCCATTGACTCTAGTTTCAATAAGAGGTTCAGTGAGGAAGCCCAGTGGTGTTCCACTTTGCAGGTTCGATTCCTACCTGGATGTATTTCTGTCACTAAAGCTTTCTTGGTGTGTTTGTCCATTTACTTGACATTGCTTGCTGCAGCTTGGCCAAATTTAGCCCTTGTAGCAGGGCCAGTCCGAAAAAAATTTATTGCAGATGCGAGATGATGATTTGACGCCGCCTCTCCCATTTCAAATATTCACTGTATTGTTTCTCTTCCCTCTTAGAATAGCCTACAGTTAAATTAAGTTATTTCGTTGCAAAAATGCGAACTTTATATTGACAGATTTTTTTTTCTGCTATGCCTTCTCAAGCTAATGAGTTTCGTGACATTAAACACATCCATCATACTTAAAAGTAGTTATGCCATGGTGATTAATTTACAGAAAAAGTCAATGGTGTTTCGATTCGTATCAATCATTTAATACAGTAGATTTCAACATTAAATTTACATTATAGCATAATCTGTACATACAGTCACAAGAAAAAATACGATCCACCTTCTATATTTCGAGCACTTTTCATAATAGAGCAAATTTAAAGGAATCATTCAAGGAAATAACTTCCTCTTCAAATTCATATCCAAAACAATTGCATAAGGGGACGTCTTAATATCAAATTTTGCACAAACAAAGACATTTTTAATAGAAACTCCATGTTTTGATTCCATAATCAGATTCTGCATCGTTAAATTAGTCTTAAATTAGAAATTTCATGACTTTACTTTCTATATATCTCGAGGTATTTAATGCTAAAGCTAGTTTCACTTTGAGGGATCATCTTCACATAAAAAGGCATTTTTTTTAGATTGAGAAAATTGAAATTTTGTTGGGGGATGATATCGATATTAAATTAGAGGTGGGAAAGGGATTGTCTGGTCCTTGATAGCATTTGATATTTTAGTGGGAGGGATATTAAAATCATATGAAAAATTGATATCTAAGAATGGCTCCTAAAGTTAATGAACTTTTTCGTGTGTTTTAAATGCCGGTCTTGCAGGCGGCAGTGCCATATATAGTTTTTTGGTACCCTTAGTAAAGCTAGGATTTGGCGGCTCCTTGTAAAAATGTATACAGGCAAACTGGTACTGAAAATAAAAAGCGTAACTAGATGTACTACTTCATTTAAAATAAACAAAATTTATAAAATAAACTGCATGGAAAATTGTAAAATCTAAAACCTATAGCATACTTTTTTGCTTTACTCGAGACAAATTGTGTGATAGTGTCGTAAAGTCCGTATTTTCTGAAACCTTTTCTAAAAATGAAATAGCAAGGTTTGTTAAGCATTTTTGCCACACGCTAGACCGGAGGTAGTTTTTAATGTTTATACTTACTGAAACTGTGCTTGCAGGATGCCACTATTACTGGTAAGGCAAAATATGTGCTAAGGGCAATTTCTATAGTCGGATAGAAAGATCTTCTTTAAGAGGACATTTGATATACATTTTAAGAGTTGGGTAGCTGACTCTATATCCTCAATGAGTGCCACAACTTGCATTTCGAAACATTGAATTTCATTAACCTAGTCATCACCATCTCTAAAGTGCTTGGAATACTGAAGCCCCAAATCCCCCCTCCACAGTCTAGAGTATTTAATTCATTTGTCATTCTCATTATTATATCTTTGTTGAAAAAGAAAAAAAAATCAGAAACTCTGCCGCCTCTGTGTAAATGATTTTACTGCACCAGGCAGCACAATCTTTGTTATGGCCAAGTCCTTGCCTTGCACCATAAACCCAACCTAAGCAACCTATTTCAATGAAATACAAGGACTTAGGTAGCTATTCAAAAATAACAATTTTTAATAACACAAGTAACAAATAATTATTTATCTTAAATTTTACTTTTAAAATATGAAGGGGTTTAAACAGGCACAGAAAAAAAGAATCCAAAATCCAATTAATGCATGTTCTGTTCTAATGACCACTAGAAAAAATCTCTGTTTTAGGAATAGATATTTTAGGGAACATATGTTAACTTTGAGAGTGTGAAGTATTTACTACTCTACAATAATAGACCGGACAGCAAGATGTGATAGTATAAGGGAAAGAATAGCTGCTTTATTGGGGGTCGGTCCCCCATGTGCTGTAATTACACTAGCAACCCTTCTGGGCATACTTTCAACAAAGCTTTGATACACAGCTATGGGTATGTGTGTCCATTCTTGCTGCAAGAATGTCGCTGGCTCAACAGTAGATTTTGGACGTGGTTCCCTGGTCCGTAAGCATCACTCTAACTCGTCCCACAAATGTTGTATGGGGTTTAGGTCGGGACTCTGAGCAGTCCAGGGAAGATGTTTTACATCCATATCTTGATACCACTGCCTGACAGAGGCTGCAACATGACATGGAACGTTGTCGTCCTGGAAGTAACATTCGTTCGTTCCATGAAATTGTCAGAGCGTAGGAAGAACCTGATTGTCCGAAATGTTCATGTAGGGGTCGGCGTTCAATTGACCAGGAACAACATGCAAAGGTCCCAGGCCATACCACGAATAACACCCCTTCTTCTGAATGGAAACAATCCCCTCCGTACCGAGTTACTGAAAACCCACAGCGGATTAGCAGGGAAGGTACGAATAACACCCCAAACAAGTAGTCGGATATTTTGCAAATCCGCTGGCGTCCGGTCCATTATTGTAGGGTAGTGAATATAATATATGTAATTTTTGCAAGTGCTAACACAAATTAAGTCACACATGAAAATGTGATTTATTTGTAAATATCTACAAACCATATTTAACTATGTACTTTAAAAAAAATTGTTACAAATAACTTTTAAATTATGGTGTTAATTTTATTTTAGTTTTTATTTTGTAGATTAGGGTTGGAGTGGTTCAGTGAATAGATTATGTGTAGTGCCATTTCTGAAGTAGAAATTCCATTTTATGTTAACCTATTTGTGATAATTTATTTATTTATTTTGTAGTTTTGTCAGGTGATTTGAAGTTTGTGCCTATAGGAAATCAAAAAGAAATGGTAATTATTGAAAGAAAAATATTCCATATCCTAATAAAATAATCTGTTAATTTTGTTGTTATAAATTTATTTTTATTTGGTTTGTGTTACATGTAAAAAAGTCATAAAAGCGTTTTGCTATCTTTTAAGTTTTTAAATGTTATGTTATTACTTTGATTTTAATGGTATGTGGTATGTATTTGATATAAATGGAATCTTTCTGTTGTTTCCCTCAGTATGACAATATCAGACCAGTCCATGAAGATATTCTCCTTGATGTAATGAAACCTGGTCATGTAAGTAAAAAAGTCTAAATAAATAACAACAAATTTTTTGTTCTAATATCAATTTTGCTCAGATTTAAGAACGTTAAAGGACAATGGGGCCTCTGTTTTTGTTCCGGCGGCATAACTAAATATTAAGTAAAATGCTTGTGAGGAAATTGTCTGTTCTATTGAAGAAAATTGTATTAGACTTTAATGAGAATATTAGATTAAATTGTTTCCATCTCTTTTTACATAATACTATTAAAGGTATACTAATGGTTATTAAAATAATGCTTGAATCATTATTAATTAAAGTTAAAAGATAAACATAGATAAAAAGCAAGAAAGTGATATCTATATGTAACCTTTTATTGTGTACACCTTTCACTCAACTAACCTGTGATTATTGTTAAAAAAGTTTCAGTAGACAAAACAAAATTTTTTATGCTCATATGGGTTTTGCTGACCCAGCCCAAAGGGTTATGAAACCCAAATTATTGCACACTTGTTTGCATTTTATAATTGTAACCTATGATTCTAGTTTTAATCCTCTGAATGTAAAAGATTTACTAGTAGTATGGGGCTGCTTTTGTCGTACATCACACATTTAACTACTAAATAACGAATCGAGATTAATTTAAAGAGTCTTGGGAAATATTTTATTGTTCAAGATCGAAATTGGTTAGAAGTTACTCACATAAAGAGATTTAATTATATTGAATATGTTTTTACATTTGTTTAAGTTGTTCCATGAGTAAGCAATAATCAAATGTATTCTAGCTTGTATCTTTATTAATTCCTTTTGTATTTGCAACCTTGTTCACAGTAATTTTAAGTATGTTTTATATAAATATAAAATTTATAGAGAAAGCTTAAATGCATATTTTTCTTTCATTTTAAGGAAATTGATCTGAAGGCATTTTGTTACAAAAACATTGGAAGGGAACATGCAAAGTTTTCACCAGTTGGTATGTAGTACTTGATATTTAAAGTGATGATTTCATTTGTTTTGGAATTAAAATTTAAATGTTCTCCCCTCAACTGAACATTCATACATTTTTTTTTCTAGTTATTGCCACCTATAGACTCCTTCCACAGTTAAGGTTGCTTAAAGAAATAAGTGGAGAAAGAGCTCATAGATTAAAAGGATGTTTTCCTGAGGAAGTTATTAAAATATCTGATAAGAAAGGTACTTTTCTTCGCTCAGTATTAATATCTATTCTTATACTATACTAGCCACTGTATGGCCAGCATGGCATTGCCAGTGACACTTCTATTCATGGGGTCATGTGTGACCATTGCTTGCTAACTCCCGGTGATTGCTACGAATTCCCATTTGGTTCGCCTCGCAAACCAACACCACGGGCAAGGCTGTGATGGCCAATGTGCCCAAATTCGATTTGTGTAGAGATCCAATCTGCGTGACGTCACAATCCCTTGTGAAAATATAAATATTCAATTGAAAAATTATGTATCAAAAGAAAATCAAATGTATAAGATATTGATCTAACATAAAATTGTCCTTGCCCATGACAGTTCTTTTTGTGAGGTCACAATCGCGAAGATGATTCCAAAGGACAAAGTCATGGCGTCATTGTCTAATGCGCCCATGTTCGTATTGCAAAAATACAAAAGTTACAATTGAAAAATTATTTATTTTACGAAAATCAAATGTAATTTATCTGGTGTAAAATTTTCCACAGATTTCAAATTCATTGAAACTTTCAATCTTTACAAAAAAGAACTAAACAATGAGTCAAAAATTTTTAATTTGTTTACTTTCCTTTGCTTGAATTATTTGAACGCAGTAAATGGAATATGTGATTTCTTGATAGCGAAGATCAAATTCGTGTGGAGAAAAATATAAAAGTTACAATTTAAAATTATTTATTTAAAGAAAATCATATTTTTAGATATCAATCTAACTGATCTGATCTAAGAACCACTGAAATCGTTGCAAGGAAAATCAAACATGAAAATAAAAATAATAAATTTAGAATCTGTCATCTCTTTATATGGTTGCCATTCTAAGAAAAACGATAATAATTAAATTCCAATTTTTTAGTTTTAAAATGTTCTAGATTGAATTTTAAAATTCGGGCTGGACCCAAAAACTCAGACTGCCTGTGTGGCAAATTTTATAATTGTAAGTTACATAGATTCGCCAGGGCACTACATTGAGACACACAGGCAAACACTTCCTTTTATAACGGTAGAAATGTGTATAAAACTAATGATTTTCTGAAATTTTGTTTTATCTGAAAGGTTTTTATTAGGTTAGGAGAGTGGCTAACGAAAAGATTTTATTGGAGAATAGTAAACTCCTTTGTAAAACAGTCATGCTGTTTTTATAATTACTTTAAAAAGTTCATAATTACAATATGTGATGTATATTTTTTTATGAATTCTATTGTACTTTCATAGTAAAAGGAAGATTTGTCTTTAATCTTTTCTGATGTAGGCAGAGAGATAGCAACAGTAAATAACCCCAGACAAATAATGTGCAGTAGGAATGTGCTTTTGCATGAAGATTTAAAGGATGATCTTGAGATTTTGAAAGTAAAAGATCACTTTATATGTAAGTATAAAATGTGAATTTACGTTTTCGTTAATTCAAGTATTTGATTAGCGTTAATTAAAATAAATTATATTTTTAACATGTGCACATACACACTGCTTGAGAAGTATACTTTTTAATATGAAAAACAAAACAATGTAGAATAATTTTGTTTTAAAAAATTAACTATGTAAGGTTATTCCCTTTTTATGTATTTGGTATATTATATTTTCTGAAGTTTTAGTGTTTCTTTTTAATATTTTGTGTGATTTTTACTGAAAACCAATTATATATTACTTTAATGACAACCTTGCTTAATTTTTTTTTATCACTTTTCTTATTAGATTTAATGGAATCAATTATATGCTTGTGATTATTCTTTGGCAAAATTTTTCTTTGCAAGACATTGAATTTGTAAATGCTTATAATTTTATTATTTTGCTAAACAAACTGTATATTTTAACTGTTTATTGTGTCAATGTGAATTTATTTCTGAAATTATTTATTATTAAAATTAAACAAAAATTAATGGGGCTCTTATTAATTTATAAACTTAACTTTTCTTTGTGTTTATGTCCTGTATCGTATGTATTGGCATGTGCATTATTTGTTGTTTTATATGAAGAATAAATGTTTTTTTTAAATATTAATAGATTCAATAAATGCTTCTTTTATTATGTTATACAATAATTTTTCTTGCATTATTTGTATGCAAATATTAATTTAGAAATTTTTCAGTTAAGAAGGTTTTTTTAACTAAATTATTTTGTTCTAACGAAATATGCTTTTATGTTACAGTTAATGTGGAATCGGTTGGTGCTCTGCCCCCTGAAGTACTAGTCAAAGAATCCATCAACATTTTACAAGAAAAGTGTAGATACTTTTTGAAAGAACTTAAATCATTAAAACTGTAAAAACTTTTCTATACTTGTACATAAATGTAAATGTATTGATGTAAATGCAATTGGTTATTCCTAATAATTAGTTATTTGTTACACAAATTTTTTGTTTTAATATCAATTTCTCTCTAATTTAAGAATGTTAAAGGACAATGGGGCCTCTGTTTTGGTTCCGGCGATACAGGAACAAAATATAAGCAAAAGAAACGCCATCAGAAAGTCTAAAAAAATAACATGAAATTTTTTATACCAATTTTTGATGCTTCATTTGACTGCAGTTTGTTTCTTACACTAATTTATAAATCTGAAAATTTGCCAGTTGTAGCAACACCTCTTAAAGAATTATCAGATTTGCATAGTCAGAACCAGTTAATGTTTTTTTTTTTTTTTATTCAAGAGCAATTAGTATCACAAGTCATCTGGCATGATGATTTTAGATTTACTGCTTTTTCATCTGCATAAATACACAACTCATACATTATGTGGATTGAAAAAAATTAATTTTATTTATATTTCTCAAAAACTGTACAACTTAAAAGTATTTACATTCAAATACTACTTAGATGATGATTATGACAAATGTTCAAGGTTTCATATACAATTATTTCTCTGATGAAAAAAGTACTAATAAATACTCTAAGAGAAAAAATGGCATTGAATTATTGATATATGATTAAAAATTCAATAATAATATAACACAAATACCAATTCGACAGAACTGGACTGCATAAGTGGGAAAAAATTGCATATGATGATGCAAATACAGATTTGAACAATATTTCCGTTCATTAAAATTGCTTTGACAACATTACATTGAACTTGACTCCCAACACTATGTTCGAATTTGATTACAAGTTCTGCATCTTTAATTTTCCATTTATTTGGCAACTACAAATGCATAAGTTGAAGATACTATCAAAATTTATTTTAACAAATCATGCTTATTTTGCAACTGGAAACATACAAAAGAGGTTGCAACAGATGATGCCTAAATTGGCTTGCAAATAACTATTCTGCTGTATTGGCCATAAGCAGCATCTCCTAGCTGTATTTGTTTAGTTGATTGTTATACGCTGCATCTAACAAATACTGTGTATTAGCATGATTGTTTAACAACAGCAGCATTTTGATACCTATTAACCTTAAACTTGTAGATTCTTCTTTCTTCACTAGCATGGCATGATGCTAAAGTGTTACAAGGGTAAAATAATTATTTTTAGTAAACGAATAAGAACTAAATTTTCTAAATAACTTCGTTATGCTGATGTAGATCAATTTTATCAGAACTTATTAGCACAAAAACAAATCCATACAACCAAATCAAAAAAATATTTCCATAGAAAAGAGATGTGAATCAAAATTTTGATGTTATTTGTAAAATAGTGGAAGACTTTCCCTTAAGGCTGTGTTTCTCAACATATAGGGCATTTAGGCCACAAGGAAATATTTTTAGAAATATTTATTAAATTGTTTTTTAAATCTTTCTTCATTTCAACAAGAATTTAATTGAAACCCAGGACTAAAACCTTGTTAAAAGCTTTTCAAATTCCCGAAATACTTCAAAAGTACCGGAAAATGACCAAAAAACTATAATCTGGTATTGGAAGATTGAGAATTGCCATCTGTACCTGCAGGAAATTTGTCTAGTAAAAGAACGTCAAACTTTTAGATTTCACTCGGGATCAAACTTTTATCTTGATGGATGGATATTTCTTAGTTATGATAGTATTAATTCGATTTTGACTTATTCTTACTGAACTTCGCAAAACTAAAATATAATAAAAATGTTTTTTTTTTAATCTAAACTTTGTTCAACTATTGACCACCATAATTGTTTTATATTTATAGGGCTGATAAAATTTTTTGAAGTATAAAGGTAAATAATCACTGCCTTGGAGTTGGTTGGATTTCACAGTGGCCAAACAACAAGTTAATAGACATACATTTGAAGTAAAAGTTCTACTGGTATGGGAAGAGAATTTGTGCAAATAGTTTGCTAGCATAGTAGGCAAACCTGCTGAGCCATTGCAACTTTCACTGCCTATCTATGAGCAATATACAATGAAATATAATGGAAAGACTGGTGATGTGGAAATTTTGTTTCCTCCATAATACCTCCGTTTTCTTGCCACAAGCCAATTTTCTTTCATCAAATGACAATCACAAGAGTTTAATTGAAATAAAGGGCTCACTCGTTCTTCTGGTTTTACTAAACTGTGACAATACTCTTGTTAGTGCGTTGTACAGCGGCGGTCTGATCTTTTTTGCTCTTGGATTATAAGTATCCTTGTATACATTTATACAACCAGAAAATTTTCCGTCGCATCTGCAAGTTGCTAAGCCACAAGCATGGTCCGATTTACCTAGAAGAGAAATTTATAGAAGCAATTGGAGGTGTCTATATATTAGTCGCATTTGTTATGAAAACTGGAAATCCGGGTCAGGGCATGGATGTAAATTGTGCTGTCCTTTGTTAGGGACAATGATGGTCCTCGCACTGGGGGCCCCTTCACAAGTGACCATCACTTCTGGCCTTGTATAAGGCTACAATGACTTCGGTCAATTCTGTACTGTATTGTATTTGTCTGCAATCTGTACCCAGCCTTGCCATTGGAAATAAAAAAAAACATGTCCTTGACTCGTATGTTAGAACAGGTTCCCAACCTTCTCGACTAGGAGCCCTTTTTAGAATCAATTGCTATGGCAGAGCCCCTATGTTTTACAAAATGGTATTTTCCTGGGGAGGTAGCGGAGCACAGGTTGGAAACCTCTTGCAGCAAAAGAACTTTGTATTTGACGTCTATATTGGACAAAATAAACCATTTTCTTCCTATTGGCTTTAACCCCTTGCATACATATTTATTCGGAAAAAAAATAGTTCGGACTATCGTTTGCGCATTAGTTACTGTTATATTATTACCTGTACACTAATTACTGTTGTATTATTATCGTTTGCACACTAGTTACTGTTATAATTTCGTTTGATAAGAATGGCAACAGTATGAGAGATTGCATAGCTTCTGATCTCCGCGTTCATTCCCAAAAAGAATGTGATAACGCAGCCGTGTAAATATTTCTCTGTATGGAGTCGAATTAAATAAAGTGCATTTTTGTAAAGAACGATTGAATAATTTGATTCACAGAGAGTCTCGTAACACCAATTACTCTTACCAGGAACAAGAATGTATGTTTTTGTCCTAGTTTGAATGACATATTAGACTCGTAATCCGTAACTTTAGGCAAAACAAGTGCATGACGAATCTCAGTCGTCAAATGTACACATGGGGTCAATGTGATGATGCAAATACTGTACATATTACATTCTTGGGATAACAGAAAAATCTTAGCTGCTGGTTGTCTTCTCCTTGTATACGATTCGTTCGGTTTTCACGCTACAGTAGTATGCCTCATTGTATTGCAACAGTTCTACGCTCACGTGGGAGCCCAGGGTTCCCACGGTCCTTGAAAAGTCCTTGAATTTTGTTTTCTTAACTAGGGTCCTTGAAAATTACGAAACTTGGTAAAAAGTCCTTGATTTTTTTGACTAGTACATAATTGCGTTGGAACTTGTGTCCAAACTAGTTTCCTTCACGGCAGGTGCGCAATTTTAGCATCATTCTGAAGTGTTATGTGTTTTGACACCTCGTTTTATATATATGAACAACCATAATGGGTGATGTATACATGAACCACATGATATGTATATATGAACACACAAGGTCATACACCATGTTTCATTGATGCGTCGTCCCATCGCTTTTTTGCATAAACTATACAAACATGAAAGAGTTTCGCCTCTTTGAACATTTCTTAAAATTGTCTCGGGGATTAATGAAGAAATACAAAGAAAATATTAAGGTTTTTTGAAGGGGGTCACTGTTTTTTTTTTTTCATTTTTATAATATTAAAGAAATTATACAATTGACGTTGTACGTTCAAGAATGAAAACTTAAACAGTTTAGGATACTGAATTATCCGTTTTTGTAAAACGAAGAAGTTTCTTCAAGCACGCTCACAATTCGGTCTTTGCATAAAATTTGGACTACCTGAGGTATCAATCTGGTGTAAAATTTTCCGCAGATTTCAAATCCGTTAAAATGTTTGCTCTATTTTTAACGATCGCGAAGATAGGAAACCTCTTATAGACATTTTTTGTGTTCGTAATGAATATCTTCGTCAAATGTGGCCGAATTCGTATTGCGAAAATATAAAAGTTACAGTGGAAAAGTTATTGATTTACAGAAAAGCACATTTAAGGTATCCTTGTAAAATTTTCTACAGATTTCAAATGCGTTGAAATTTTTACTACCTTTAACGATCGTGAAGATAGAAACTTGGACCAGAGAACAAAAAATCCGTAACACTGCAGTCAAAACTTTGGATTTGTTTTGTTTCTCAAACAAAATAAGCCACGACAGCCATCTTCTGTAGTGGCCGTGGACAAGAGCAAAATGAAAACGGAGATTGTGTCGATCGAACCATGTGTCAAGCTCCCATACTCTTCCTTGTGCCACCAAAGAATTTATCGTACGATATTTTACCGCACGACCGAAATTGATATGTGTGCAAATAGCCTAATAGTTAGCATTGAGACGAAAAGCCTACTTTGCAAAAAAATTCACAGGTTCTGTGATAAAAGAAAATCCAAGTTATAACCAAAATTGATGACAATCTTTCCTCTTTTCTTTGACTGTCAGAAGTTTAAAAAAGAGTAACAAAAAAAAATTGGTGTTTTTTTTTTTTTTTTTTTTTTTAAATATATTTTTTACATTTTTTTGTTTAACTGACAACTTTTGCACATGCTTTGTTTTAGGTCGCTATAAAAAATTTTAGGTCCTTTAAAAAAATATTTTTGGTTTTGAAAAGTCCTTGAATTTTTTTTGGACAAAGGCTTGGGAACCATGGAGCCCTATCGAGTGTTGAAGTAATGCACCAGTTTGTCTGGCACTTCAATGTAATACCGCATTTATATGAGCTAAATCGATCGGGGGCAAAAAATTTCGTGATCAGTTAATTGAGACTAAGACTTATTTAAAGTGACCAACGGTATCAGTTTTTGCTAAAAAGTTGGAAGCCCTTGGTGAATTTATTGTGTTTGAAAAATGGCAAAAATATTTATATAAACGTTTGTGAAATACTAGTTTATGATTTGAACTTGACAATACTTACTACAATGTACCTTGCCCATTGCATACTTCCAATGATATTTAGCAAGATGTGGCTTTTCATCTGTACAAACCGTATCTGATATTTTGTCATAACATAAATCGTGCATTTTACAGCATCTAGTAAAATTTGAAAATACCATTAATTACAGTTCATTTGCACTCAATGATGGCTTTGTCCATCAGTTAACATAACACAAATAAATAACATTAGAGAGCATGATCAATCTAGTAAAATAATTCTTAAATTTTCCACATTTCTAGACAATTTTCTTTTACAACTTGTGCCAAAAACAAGACTATGATTTACGTGTTCCCAAAACTCGAATTAAAAGCGGGGGTATTAAACTCAAGAAGGCTTACCCACTGCTCTAGCAACCTGCAAGGTGTAGGCAACGCGAGTTCGATTCTTCCTTGGGTATATTTCTTCTGTGTTAGTTAACTTTTCCTTGCATTTGTATGTGTATTACTTAATATTATGTCTTGCATTTTTGGCGCACCAGGGCCAAATATGACTCTCATGCCATAAAAACTCAATCCAACCAGCTAAATTAAAAGCATCTTCTGAATCATAGGTTGGAATGGTGTGAAAGTTTGGAGAGCGGTGTGCCATCTCAGGCACTGACCTCGTCATCTGAACCGTGATTTAAAATTACGAGGTTTTGTCCTCGGATCTTTCCCTTCGGGATTGACCCCGGACCGTCGCCATTAGCCGATTATGTTGCTCCAGTGCGGTGTAAATGTAAACACCTATCAGAAACTTAACTACTTAGTTATATTTGTTCCTATGTTAAAAGGGTTGACATGACGTTAATTCATTGCAGTTTGCCTAACTAACTAAATGCTTGCGAAGGAGTCCTCCCTGGTTGTATATATCTTTTCTGTATCAGTAAAACTTTTCTTGCCGTGGTTTAAGTCCATTTACTTGATGTCGTTTGACACAGCTTGGTCAAATATGGCCATGTAGTCCACTACTATACAGAAAAGGTAGATGAGTCAGAATAATGAAATTGTCTTCTTACAACCGTCTAAAGGTAATTTTTGGTTATGGTAATTTTTGTTAACGTCGTACTAGAGCAACACAACGGGCTATTGACGACGGTCCGGGATCAATCCCTTAAGGAAAAGAACCGAGGACAACACCTCGTAATTTTGAACCGCGGTCAGATGAAGCAACACCTGAGCTGGCACCCCATTCTCCAAACTTCCACACCAACCCAACGTGAGGACTTTCGGCCACGACAGATGTAAGGTGCACCAGCCGCCTCTACACCATACGCTTACAAACACCCGGATTCGAACCAGGAACCTTCCGATCCAGAGGGTAACACCTTAACCACTATACCGGCTGGTCGGCGGTACTAATTGGGATATTTGACTTAATAAATTTTTTACAATATATTTTGTCATTATTTTAAATATGTAAATTATGTTCTGAACGGAGGACGTTCAGAACATATATAATTTAGGTGGACTGGAATAATTTTAACGCAGGACGTTGACACCCCGGCGGTATCAACTTCGTTTGCTCCTGATCCAAAAGAGTTTAACTGGATCTCCTTCCCGGCAGGGCCTCGGTAGCCCGGTTAGTAGAGTAACGGTTAGGGTTGCGAGTTCAAAGACCGCAAGCAAAGGGGGCTGGTGCACGTAAATCTGTCGTGGTATCAAATGTCCTCATGTTGGCGGGGTGTGGAAGTTTGGAGTGCTAGTTCAGGTGTGACCTCGTCATCTGACCGTGGTTCAGAATTACTGGTATTGTCCTCGAATCTTTCAATTCGGGTTTGATCCCGGACAGTCGCCAATAGCTCGAGTGTTGCTCCAGTGCGACGTTAATTAAATACATACCAATCTCCTTTCCCAGCATGTTCTAAGCATTCGCTCAAATGTTATTTACCAAGTGCAATACTAGATTTAAGTGTTAATAGCTAGAACCTTTTCTGTCTTATAAATTAAGTTGGATACATCGAAACTCACCTGTCTATGCTATCAACAGTATAGCCACTACCTCCTAGACCACACCAGTGACCATAATTCAGGAAATCTAATGGATTTCTGTTCGTTGTGACTGCCAGCATATTGCTCAAATCCAATACAGTAGCGCTAAATCCTGCATTAAAGAAAAATATTGATTAAATTACTTTAAGAACAGTTTGCCATTTGGTTTACTCAAAAACTGAATACTAATTCTTTGTCTCTTCAAGAGAGACAATAAAGTTGTATTCCGTGATTATTTCAAAACGCAATATTAATTCCCAACTATCCAATTGAGTCCAAATGCCATTTGGAGTTTTTGAGAATCTCATTGAATTGCCCAGTTTAAAATAAGAATAGTTTATTTTGTGGAAAATTTTATTTTTTTGGTGGTTTTACGATTTTTAAAACCAAAACAATTTAATTCAGTTTTTAGCAAAAGGATCAAATCGAATTATCGTTATGACAGAAATATCTCACATGTTCTCAGGTTGGTTTTGACACATTTGGCCAAGTTTGTATGTTTTGTAATGAGCGCCATCACAAAACAAACAACGTCAAGTAATAGACATACACATACAAGGAAAGTTTTGCTAACATAGAAGAAATACACGTAGGGAAATGTACAGCAATTGAATTTGCGCTGCCTGTAACATACAGGTTGCTAGCGCAGTGGACAAATCCACAGACACTACGGTTTTTCAGGAATTATGAGTCTTGGCTTCGAGGACCCCTTCAAGGGGAGTCTTCTTTAACGGGGCTCGAAGGCAAAAGGGGGCTCAGAAAAGTTTTAATACTGTTATAATGTGATGTGTATTCCGTTTTTCTAAGTTTGAAAAGTTGTATCTTCATTGTATTTATAACAACAAATCTGTGCAAGAAGTGTGCAAAAAATAGAGAAAACCTAAACATTTCTGGAAGTTAAGCAATGAGTACTCGGGGAACATAATGAGTACAGACAGTTTATGATGAGCTCGTCTTCTAAACAGGTTTCAATACCTGAAGGTGCCGATGAGGAGGTCCTATTCGACTCATAGAAAGGCGGTTCGGAAATTTTTTTTAACAATTTTTAATGGACTGAAGATAAATTTTTACTATGAAATTAAATGTCCTATTTGATAGCCCTTATTGCTAACTCTTTTCACACCTTAACTTTCATGATAATAATGACTTTTGTAGTATAGACAGAGCTATTTTGTTCCCTTCTTGTTACACAGTTTTCCAAAGTCCTTAAATGTCTTTCGGTCGATGTTTCGATAGTTCTCTTTTTAAAAGTTTAAAAGCACAAAAGTCCATGGGTGAGACATCTGGAGATTTATCAGGAATATCAGAAATGAGAATTATGCCAGTTTCTTGCTCCCATTTGTCAAAGAATTTAATAATAGATTTAGATGTGTGGCTTCTTGCTTTATTCTGATGCAGCTCTGCTGATTGATAGCTCTGTGGGTAAATACATATTTCTTTTTGAATATTGTGGATAAAATATGGTCTTAATAGTATGTGGGAGTTTATTTTTACATATTTTCCTATTATCTTTACTTAAAATTTTCATTTATAAGCAAATCCGGCAACAGTCATAAATCCCTTCGGCCGCTGTTACGCTATAAAAGTTCTTTGACAAATATCTTTTATAAAACTTTTATAAAATTTATTTTATAAAATATCTTTTAAGACAGTAAATAGAACATATTGCACTCTATAAAAGATTTATAAATTATTTTATAAAAGTTTTGATAAGTTTGAGTTCATTTATGTTGTTACCGGTGGTAGCTATGGATCAAGTATTTTTACAAATTGCTATAGCAAATTTATCATTTGCATTCATTATAATGGCTTCGATTTTAAAGAATAAAAACAAAAAAAGCGCGGTTGTGTGTGGGTAAGACCATGAATTGCTTGGTGAGAGTTGAAAGGTGTTCATAATAACTTGCTTAAGGAGTTGGCCACGGAAGATCATAGAAGTTATATGAACTATTTAAAGATGGATGTAGGTACTTTCAATTTTATTACTCTGAAAGTGGGACCTTTAATATCACGGCAAATGATGCATTTGCGAAATCCAATACCTGTTGAGGAACGGCCTATAGTTACTCTGCGATTTCTGGCCACAGGAGAGAGCTACTCAAGCCTGCAGTATATCACACGTATCCCTCAAAGTACTGTGATAGTTTTAAATTGTATTAAAGTGAAATGGGGATGGATGTAATTAAAAATAAAAGTGGTTAGTATTTTGAAAAATAAAAGTGGTTAGTATTTTGAAAAATGCCAGCTTGGAAGTGAGTTCCCGTTTCTTATAAAAATAAGAAGGAGACTTCCAGCAACAACACCGGCAACTTTCAATAATAAAAAATGAATTCTTGAATATACCGAAGAAGATATAATATATATGTCATTTACATTAACAACATTAAAAAAGAATTCGGGAGATATTTCTGATCCGATAAAAATTATAAAATAATATAAAAATGGCCAGCCAACAATATACAGAAGGCTTGTAACTATCGTATTCGTCAGCTCCACTTTTCATACTGTTTGTTATCTGTAATAAGAACCCCCCAAACTATAATGAAAATTCGAAAATTAAATTAACTTAATTTAAAAAGTAATCGAATTTCCTTAAAAATAAGTGAATTGTTGTATTAGTTTGTTTAGATTATTGCTTAACAATCATATTAACCTGTATAAGAATATATATGTACTAGGGGGCCCTCCCCCTGCTCGCTGACGCTCGCCAACCCCCGGAGCATTGCTTCGCAGTCCTCATTGGTTCGCTGCGCGAACCTATGCTCGCTTCGCTCGCCTCAATGAAGACATGTGTCCCAGCAGAAAGGATTGTTTACAAAATATGATGTTTCAAAAAAAATGTTTTTCAAATCTAATTTTGTTGTATTACAGAAAATATATACAGTACCTCTGAAATTAGAATTCAAATGAAAACTTTGAGTAAATTTTAACTCGAAATGTGAGCGTTGCTTTAGAAATTGAAAACCCAGCATGATGTTTGTGTGTACATTTCCCCAGCACTCGAACGACCGACACTTTTTCGTTGAGTTTGTTGCCGAAAGTTGTAGTGCAAGCGTCTTGTTGAACTATAATTGTTGGCCCTGAAAAGGACCGTTTTTTAAATGGCCCTGAAAATATCCTTCGCTTTCTTTGATTTATATTAAAAGCTAACTGCAAAAGCCGGTACAGCTACACTCTACGTTTATGAGTGATGGCAACGGCTTTGGCGATTTTTTTTGGCGCACTTCTAAAGTCGCCAAGGAAAGAATTACTTTCTAACTCTTTTAGTGTCACAATTTTTTTTTCTTTTTACAACACACTTTTTAAGCATATTTCAGAACGTTTTAAAAAGTATATTTTAAAAAAAATTTCACAAAAAGTAGAAAGCTTAAGCACATATCAAAACACATTTGTGAACCAGCAGAGAAACTAAGCTACGAATGGTAAGAATACCCTGAAACTTATCAATTACACTAAATAAAGTGAGCATGTTGGAAAAGAAAAAAGATTTACGAAAGAAATAATACCTGATAAAGTCAGAATTCTCTCGTAAAAAAATAATGAAAACGAAAGTGGTAAAAAAAACAAAACTCTTAATCCTGTCGTTAAAACTATTATAACAAAATAAAAATTCCACAACTGTCAAAATACAAATAAAAGGACCAATGGTATCACAGAAAACGATTTAAAAGGACCAATGCAATCAAAGGATATTTTAAAAACAAAATAACCAATGGGAGGAAAGAAAAAATTTCGAACGAATCAATGAAATCAAACGACTTGAACGGATTTCGGAAGAACTTTCTAGAATATTCAAAATGAAAATTAAAAGTTTCCGTTTGTCGAGGTTGCCATGAAAACCACAACAACAGCAACGAAAGATGGGTTGCCTTAATTTTTCGTAACTCGCTACTAGAAGAGCGCCAAAAAAAATCGCCAAACCGTTGCCATCACTCATAAACGTAGAGTGTAGCTGTACCCAAAAGCCTAACTAAAATTCTTTTTTTTTTCAATAAAATTTCATCCGATAACGCTATAAATTCAATTGATGCACGGGACTTTGTGGTAAACAAAAAATCGTACAATGTTACCAAAACGCGATAACAAATAACGTCTTTTTTGCGTGCCACGTAAGAGAATTATATATATAGTTTATTAATAATAGCGTAACAATTATTAATTTGTACTTGCACTTCTAACTTTTTCGCAAGGTACTGGCTCCTTAACCTATTAAGTTTCTTTCTGACATCTCCATTGGTGTACTGAAATCCTTTTTCTTTCAAAACATTAACTATTTCTTTATATATATATCCAACCATTTGTTTCTGTTTTTGTAGTCAGCATACCGGGCATCATGGACATATTCAAACCCCTGATATTCATATATTAAGAAATTTGTACCTCCCACTGACAACCTATCACTCATTTTTCAATTATTTGATCAAATCACAAAGTATGTTGTGGTGTCGTCGCCCCAAACGGTAGCGTGAAAACAAATTAACGGTCTCGTTCGTGATCCTCTACAGGGAGCAATCCCCTTTCTTTTCCAGAGTGGAACGTTCCTTGTTTTCTTATTCGGAGCGTTCCCAATAGGAACATTCAAATTCAAGACTTCAGCAGTTGAAACTGCAGAATAGAAAGTGCATCAACATAAATCTTTTATCAAATATTGAATGAGGGGGCTAACTTTTATAAAAGAAACTTCGACGAAGCGCGTATTTTATCAAAGTCGACCATTACACTATCATATTTCGTTGTCAAACTTATTTTATAAAAGATCTTTGTCAAAGAACTTTTATAGGGTAATAGCGGCCTTAGAGAAAGTTTCTTTGTACCACGCGCGCGTTTTTAAAGGTTGTTTTCTCTTTTTTTTTACGATAATAAATTGTTCGTTTTTTATTGCAATCATTTAAATACACCCATGCCTCGCCTATTGTCATAATATTTTCCCATATTTCTACAGTAAATGTTTCTCATACAGAATTTTGCAACGAGTTCTGCGTTGGGCAATTTGTCGTAGAAATAGACGATGAACATTGTATTTTTTGAACTTTTTAAGATTCAAATCACTGTTAATTATTTTATTTACAGTTGAAACTGAACATTTTAATGACTTTGCAATAGTCCTTTGACTTGGCGGATTCTCTTTTATTCTCAAATATTATCAGAAATTATTTCCTGTTATGGATACGTATTTGAAAGTATTTTTCCACTTTTACGTTTTTACACAGGTAAGAGTTAATTTTTATTATATTTTCCTATTTCATTAAACTTTTAAAATATTTTTACCAGAAGGTTCTACTAGATCGGTTCTATGATGGTTACAGTCATAAATAGGGCAACTTTTTGCAACAAATGCAACTTTTTTTTCACACGTTCTACGATGCATGTAAAGTACTAAAACTAAAATTCCTCCTTCATGGGGTGTATTGTAAGCGAGTTATAACCGCAACATAAATGCAACCATCTGCAACTTTTTAAAATTTTGCTTAAAATAAATTATTTTTGTAATTACTATTTCATTTTTTGCCATCTGAACCAACCCTTTGATCAGGTGTGCCCGATCTTGCGAATGCCGAAGTATGGCGGATCAAACAAGAAGTTCACGAAAAGAAGGTGTTCATCCTAACAGATGAAAGTGAAATAAATGTCAAGAAGTACTTTTAACACCTTGGTTGGAACTCTTGATAATCCAGAGGAAACTTGCGAAATCAACTGCAGAGTTAGTGATGTGAGTGTCGATCATCAATACGTTGTTCGCCTGGTAGATGACGTTTTAAAACCTCTGTATGTTGAGCGAAAGGATTTTGCGCTTCTGCTATCCGATACACAACATTATATGAATGCGGAGGATCGGCCTTTCAACATTCTTCTGTATTTCAGTATGTACTATAACACTGTTGTACACGACGAGAATTGTCAATATATTTTGAATTTTTTCATTCTTTACGAATATTTTATTTTAGAATATAATGTACCAAAAATAAATGCAACTTTATTTCCATAAATGTAACTTTAGGGAATGATAAATGCAACTTTTCCTATTGTTACTGCAACAAAAAAGTTACTGTATATATATATATATATATATATATATATATATATATATATATATATATATATATATATAATCACAACATAAAATATACAAAATAACATAAGACACACAAAATAACAAAATATAACCAAACAGCCGGGGTGCATTAACCAGAAACCGAAACTCGAAACTACCCATGTTCTTGAAATGTACCATTGTGTTCTTGAAATTATATATATATATATATATATATATATATATATATATATATGTAACATTCCTGTAACATTCTTGGTTGGAACTCTTGATAATCCAGAGGAAACTTGCGAAATCAACTGCAGAGTTAGGGGGGTCCGACCCTCTACCTCTATGCGTGATTTGCACACACACACACACATATATATATATATATATAAATAGCTATATTACCATATCAGTTCCAAATACTTTAAACAAATATGTTTTTAAACACAGTCTAATTTCATATTTTAAAATAATTTTATTCAATATCAGTTTTTAAACCGATCAACTGCACACAGATTCCACAATCTGTGAGTCACTGAAGTATGCAGTGTATTATTTTATAAGGATGTGTTAAAAGTACGATACGAAATTTAACCACACCAAATCTCTGTACCCATCAAAATAACCAAATATATTTTAACATTTGTTGAAAAGTGTTAGAAATTGCGTAACGTGTGAAATCAAACACACTAAAAGTTTTGGCAACCTTCTTTAAAAAGTTGAAAAATAAACCCATGAAAAACCATGCTTTTATCGATCGTTTTTGCCACCTTCTTTAAAAAGTTTTAAAAAAAGAACACATGAAGATGCTTTGAAAATTGATAGTTTTCTATCCGTATTTTGTCTTACATTGCTTTATGTCTAAAAATCATTGTTTCAACCAGGTTTTTGGACAAACTGGAACTAATTTCATTCTATTATGCTTGAAGTAATAGAATTAAATGGTTTCAATGATTTCACTATTTAATGACAAAATATGAGTAATTTGTTCTAATTTTCTTATGAAAGTAATGATAGGTTATAAATCTTTTAAATAAGGTTAGATTTTTAATAGAGTTTTATATTTTTAAACAAGATAATTCATTCGCATGCAAAGCACTACATTTTTATTACTCTCATGGTAGAAAGAAATCTGTACTTTAATTCACAACAAAAAATTTTCAAATTTCTTTTAAAATATCAATACACACATATTAAACCTTAGAATTAGAAAAAAATTCAGATCTATGTACTCCAGCTTCCGTCACACAAACCCAGATCAAAACAGAATATGCTCTGAATTCGGCCAGTTGCATGGATATTACATTCATTGGAGGACTGTGATAAAAGTTTCCTTGTCTGGCATAAAATAGCAAGAACATAAGTCAGCATTAAAAAATTGTTTTCAACACATCAATCCAGCATTGAAAATGAATTTTTAATACGAAGGAAGCTCAAATCACAGTAGTCAATAGCTGAACATTCTTTTTAATGATCTGAGTGTGCGTGTCTGTATAGCGGAAGTAGATACACTTAATTTATTAGTATTCCTAAAGTTCAATATGATTATAATATTGATCTTTTTAAAATAAATTTGAAAATTTGTGGCGATAAATTATTGTCCTTTAGATTCGACTAAAGGTACCGATTTGAGTCTAACATGAGAGGGAGCAGTAATCTTAAGCTTAATGCTTTGCATACAAAGGTCTAGATGGCTATAAAAGATCAGAACGAATTCAAATCTATCCTCAGTTATAAAGTTTTGTATTCTATTATTCTATTGTTTAGTTAGGAGGCTAAAATATAGAGACACGGCTTTTATGTAGTAAAGTTTAAATCCTTTTTTAACTAACATTCTAGTGAGTACATGAAAACAGAAACGTGAGGTGATCAAATGCTTTTGTGACGCACACTACTGTTCTTTTCCGTACTTTTTCGAACTAATTTTATTCCATTAGTAGGGGAGAAGGGGGCTATTTTAAGGTAGTGTGGACAATTTTTATAAATTTTTCAAAAAGTATACTAAATATCATTTTTGACACAATAACTATTTTTTTTACAATAATGTACTCTTGTACTTTTAATTTGGTTGATATATTAAAAGTATTTGCCAGTATAGTTTCGTAATAATCTTTTGTTTAAAAAAAGCTGTTTTTGTCTACACTAGCTCCATCACATGGGGCTGGTATGGACAAGTTAAAATACTGATTATATAGTGTAATACAACCCATGAAAGTGTGTAAAACCATAATGGAATCAATTTTAACGTAAACAGTATAATTCCTTTAAATATTAATCTTAACAAAGCATATTTAATTAATGTTAAGCCCAAATATTTGTAATTAGGAACTGCACTAAATTAAAGAGGTACTTCAAAGACAAATCAACACAATAGAAAGCTATTTTTAAGTTTTATTTAGTGGGAAAATGATTTTAAAATGTAGAAATGGAACTATGCTTCTATTTTGCAATGTATTTGGATTATTTAACATTAGATGTCTACTAATATGCAATGCGAATTGTGCTACCGGCAACATCTGGAGTTGGTAATTCAGCTACAATATAATTTCTTGAGATTTGTGATATGTCCTTTTACATCTGGGAAAAAGAAATATTCACAATGCTTATTAGATTATCAGCTTTGTGTGTAAAAATGATACAATTCCTTGTAAATTAATTTACCAATTCTCAAAAATCAATTTAATTTAATACAAAAAAAGCATAAAAAGTAAAAAATATAATTATTTGTGAATGAATTTTTTATCTAAACAATCGTATTTAATAAATAGCCTAAAATGTAATATTTAACCTATGTTTTTACCATTGAAAGCTCTATGGGGCTGGTGTGCATATGTCTACAGTAGCCCCACCACCATGAGTCCACACTAGCCTCATGGAGGTATTTATTTATTTAGGCCTACTTCTGGTTAATTTAAACCATGTAGCGCAAAAGTTAATATCAAAATAGCTATTGAATATATTCATTTATAACATACTGTCACCTTTTTCAAAAATATTGAATTGAAATAGTCTAATATAGTAATTAAAAAACAAATCAAGAACTTACTTTTCCACCAAGAAAACCTAGTTTTATAAATTGCTACTTAACTATCATGTGTGTTGTCATGTACTGCACATGGAAGTTTATATCAGTGTTGCTATTCTGCAAAAACTTGCAGAGAGATTTTGACTGACAAATTGTAGAATTATTCAAGTTGTCCACACTAGCCCCCTTCTCCCCTATACCAAATAATTCTGCTACATAATAGCTCCAAACAGCAGTCCTAAAAATATTTTATAATAGTTCCAACACTATTGTGTTCTAAATATTTCTATTACACAACAATATTAAAAGTAGTTATTTTCTGTAATAATTCAAAATAATTATGTTATACGAATAGTTTAATAATAGTTCAAAATAATTGTATTTTTGAATAGTTTAATAAGAGTTCAAAATAATTATATTATATATTAATAGTTTAATAATACTAATAGTAATTATATTCTATGACTGTTGCAAAGTTATAATTTTACCTCATTGTATATAGTTTCAAATATTTCTATTCCATAATAATTACAAATGATAGTATTCCTTAATAACTGAAAATGGCTCTATTATAGTTTTTGAAAACACAGCAAATACTACTTTGAATTTGGGCAAGTCATTTTTACTGATAAAACTGTGACATAAAACCTATAATTTCGTATATATGATGTAATTCTTCAAAATTTAAAAACTTTTGAGCAGTGATTTTCAACGTACGGAATGAGACTCAAGAACTGTCTCGAAGATCATTTATGGAACTCCAGTTCTTACTTTATCAAGTTAATTTAGCGCTAATTAGATCTGGAATAAAAGAAATATAATGAATAAATTATTTATCGAACTGGTCGAGACGAGATCAAAGCTCACGTTGAAGCTCCGACTAATCGTTTAAAGCTGAAACAACCTATTGTATGTAAGTTCTCGTCGAAACATAAGCATAGAACCATTGATAAGTATCAGTCGTGACATGCTTTATTTACGATCTGCTTTCGAGTTTGTAGGTTTGTAATGTTTGACACAGACATTCATTCGTGTGTTACTGAATTGATCAATGAACCGAATGCTTTTCGTGCAGGTCAAGTGTAAATCTTCGAGTTGGATCATTCATGAAATACGGAGGAATATGATTGGCATTAGAGACTGTCTTGTAGTGAGGGACTTTATGTCTCCTAGTGTATGATTAAGTACAAAACATTTTTCTATAAAGAAGATTCGAAAGTGTGTCATGGCCACTGAAAGATTAAATTAACCTTGGATGTTTAATAAATGTTTGAATTTACTTATGTTCTAGGCTTGTTTAGGGAAAAACTGATGAAAATTATTCTTTGAAACAAGCAACTAGGTACCGCTCAAACGAATTTTACAAAGTGTCTGATTTAATGTATTATTATAGGGATCGTAGGGACATGTCCTCAACACTGTAAGGCTTCTTATCAGGGGCATGAAATTTTCATTCGATATGTCAAAATAATTTTCCTTTAAAATGTCACCTGTTCATAATTGACTAAAAAATGTAATGATGTTTAAAAACTAACTATGTTTTCATGCTCCCTTGTTTATGTGACGAAACGTTTTGTTCTAAGGCTTTGGTATTTTACCCTTTCATGCCATCGACTTGTTTGATGTAAACAAGAAATTGCATGATAGGCGATTACTGCCAGTTGGATATATACAAATCGACTTTTGCTACAAATACATGCAGGATAATGTTTCAAAATGCGAAAGTGTATTGTTACAAATTGTTCCGATGTTGAAGGAACACGTAATAAACAAGAAAAATGGAATATAACCATTAAAAAAAATATCATCTACATTCACTTTAAGAATTAATCGTTCAGAAAATAAACAAAGGAAGAAGAGAGGAAACAAAAATTATTGATGCATATCGTGTAGCGTTAGTTAATGCCTTAAATACGGAAAATATATGTTACAATGATTACAAATATATAAATGATAAAGCAAATTATATTTTATGCCACAATTAATCTCGAAGTTTTCCTCTGTTACTTTTTTGAATCATAATCTTTCTTGTGACATCACATTGATCATTTATAAAAATGAGATTCTTAACAAGAGATAAGTTTCTTCATTTGCTTTCCTTTATAGATAATTAGTCCAGGACCTACGGTAAAAAAATAACTGATGCTTGATTATATGCGTTGAACTAATTTCTTGCATATCCGTTAGGTACTGAAATGCTATTGTTCTATTGAAAATTTAAAATGAAAATTTTTCTTCGTTTTCTGAATTAAGCAATTATTTCATCAGATGGGAAGATATTGCCTTTAGAAATGGAAGACCATTTATAAACCTCAGTTTAGTTTCAACCTTTTGAAATAATTGGCTCATCTCAAAAATAAAATTACTTTCAAACTCCAAAAAACGCAATTTGTATATTTTAATTAAAATATTTGTGTGATTTCTAAGTGCTTTACTTCAATTAATTGAACTCTTTATACAAATGGAAGTTTTGCGTTTTTTCAAAAGACTCGTAGTCAGCAATAAAGCGAAATGTAAACCTTTATTTACACATCGCAGAAAGCAAATTTTAAAAAACCACAGGTTAGTTGTAATTAGCAATTGACAGTCTAGTTATTAATTCAATTTTGTTTATTGTGAGGGAACGTTAAGAACATTTTTGTTCACTTTATTTTTATCTTACTAAAGTTATTAATATTTACACTTTCGTAACCGCGCAAGAGTAATGTCAAGTGCGGAACAGCAAAAAAAAAAAACCGATAAAAAACGTGCAAACGATAAAAAATTGAAGTACAAAACTAATAGTTCCCGGTTCAAAAATATCATTACAATTTGATGGCAAACGATTTATTTTTGTAACTATATTTGATAATGGCATTGTATAATTTTATAACTAGGGCAATGTTTTGCAACAAATGCAACTTTTTTTTTACACGTTCTACGCTGCATGTAAAGTACTAAAACCAAAATTCCTCCGACATGGGGTGTATTGTAAGTGAGTTATAACCGCAACATAAATGCAACTTTTTGCATAAATGGAACCACCAGTACCTTTTTAAAATTAATTTATATGAAATTACTATTTCATTTTTTTGCCCTCTGAACCAACCCTTCGATCACGTATGTCTGATCTTGCGAACACCGAAGTATTGCGGATCAAACAAGTTGATGGAAAGAGTGTGTTCGTCCGAACAGACGAAAGGGAAATAAATGGTAAGAAGTACTTTCAACATATTGGTTGGCACCCTTGATAATCCAAAGGAAACTTGCTTAAGTATTGCTGAGTTTGCGAGGTGAGTGTTGATCAATATGTTGTTCGCCTTGTAGACGACGTTTTAAATTTTGAATGTTGCGCGAAAGGATTTTGCGCTTCTGCTATCCGAGACAGCATATTATATGACTGCGGCTGGAAACACACTCAAGGTGCTTTATCCGCGATTGCTCTGTTACTTGTGCGGCACACTTGTTTTGCAACTGCAGAAAAGTCCTCGCAATTTACACAAATGTTGACAATTTCATCGCTTGTATTAAGGCAGCCACAGTACAAAACAGCTCCAAAAAGCCGCTTTTCAGACCACTGTAAAGGACATTGCGAGCGGTTTCAGTGAGGACGACATTTAGCGTGTCGCATAGAAAAAAGCAGTGTGACCCAGAGCTGCCAAAAAGCTTGCTGAAAATCAAAAGCAGCTACGAATGTTTGATTTGTCTCGTAGAAATATCGGAATCGAAAGCGTAGAACATCGAGACAGCGTATGAAGATATCAGATCGATGGATTTTAAAGAAACCTTAAAGAGTATCTTAAAAAATGATTGGAAAAGATTAAAGTCCTGGCGGTTATTGCTACACTTTCTTTCCCGAGATGATTTCCATCTAAGTCAGTATTTGCAATAATGTCAAGCAACATCAGTCTCTGTTGAGCACAGTTTTTCAATGTTAAAGAAATTACTGGCCAATGATCACATTCAACGATATCTGCTGTACACGACTAAAATTGTCAATGAATTTTAAATTTTTTCATTTATTACGAATAATTTATTTTAGATTTTAGCGTATCGAAAATAAATGCAACTTTTTTACAACAAAAGGAACTTTAGGGAATAATAAATACAACTTTTCCCATTTTTATTGCAACAAAAAAGTTGCCCTACTTATAACAGCATCAAAAAACAATCATAAAATGCATCAAACGATATGTATTACCCCATATAACGTTGATTATTAATTATTTACGGATTCTACTACTGCCATGTTTTGCTATTTCTCTTTTTCTAAATAAACCTAAAAATTTTTTCTTCCTCCTCGAAATTTTAGTTATTTCAACGTGAAAATAACCTTTTTATTTCACAGAAATAATGGCATAAAATATTTTAATCGCGAGATATCTTTTCTTGTTCTAGAAATTAAAACTATTACAAAATAATTTATTGAGTGTGGGAAATCGTAAAAATGTTCATAGAAACTATAATTATATACTATATAAACTATTGTTATAGAAACTGTAGTTAGGAAACCAGTTAGATTCATAAGTATATAATTTCTTCCAAAACAAAAATATACTTATACTTTTGTGCTCGGATGGCAAAATGTTATAAGTCCCTTTTCATAAAAAAAATGAGTAAGTCCCATCCTGGAGTCTGGTTTGTTAATGTTTAGAAGGTGGCAAAATGTCGTAAGTCTTTCTCTTTCAGCTTAGGAGAAAACAAAGGTGGGGAAATTGTAATAAATCAAGAACCACATATTGAATCCTGAATTTTAAAATTGCTTTCACGAAAACTTAAATAAAGTAACTTATAACATTTTGCTATCTGAGCTCAGATTTATTAAACCATAACACTCACCTTTCAAAAAGAGTAACAAAATCCCAGGTGTTAGCGCCCACGCGAAAAGCAACATTTTTCTTCCACTCTCAAAAGCCTGTGACGGGGTGTTGTGGACGGACTGCGACACTTCCTGATTGAAAAGTGAAAACGAATTGATCAGACTGTGGAACAAAGAAAAACACGGAACGACCTAAATAGAAAAAAGGCTTGTACTACAACTTTCAAGCATGGCCATTCAAGTGAAACTAAGAGATATCTTCCTTAACACATGGTATCAAAGTTAAGAGGTTAACTCGGAAGAAACGTCGTTTTTGGTATTTTACGCAATTTCGGAAGACACGGATGTTTTGGGGGCAAATGAAACAAACCTTTTCGTTTAGGTTAAGATTATAAAAGCAAGAGTTTCAAACAAAAAAGTCTCATGAAGTTTCAAAAACTTTTAACCAAAAACAGGCATGTAGCACAAGTTGTCTAAAAATTTTGTTAATCAATTTTCGAATTTATAGATGAAGAAATATCGCCAAAAAACTATCGCAGAAACTCATTAACTGACATTTTTAGGAAGGCCTTTTTTTTACTGTAAATGATTATTTTCATGATAATGAGAAATAAATAGTTGTTTGTATTCGGTTAGAACGTATATGTAACACGTTCAAAATGTTTAGAATTTTTATTTTGGATCTAAAAACTACAAGTTTTTCTTACATTTTTTCTTGGCTGTCCTGTAATTATTTTTGCTTCAGTTGAGGATTTTCTGCTGTAAGCCGACGATATTTTTAGATAAAATTGAACAATGAGTTTTAGTTTTTGGTTAGACATTCGTTAGGGACAACAATGGAATTTCGATTTTCAACTTCAGTTTAACTACCCAGGCATTTGTTTTTTCGATATTTCGTAATTTTATTGATTTTGCAATTCTATTTTACTTGGGACATCCTTGGGTGTTCATTTGCTACTCAAGTTTAATTCGCATTTGCCCACGTAGAAATACGTAATACTTGTTCTAATGAATTACCTATTATCTAATCACCTGCCCCACTTTTTATTCTATTCCACAGTGGAATATCGAGGGAAGTTAATTATCATTTTCTTATGACATGTGAAATAAAAATTATTTAATGGAAATACTTTGATACAGCAAACTTGAACCCTAAGGATAATTTTTTCTTTGTACAGTATACAATATTTTTATGGATAAATGATATTTATAATGAAATTATACATATCTCTATAATGAATTTCGTACAGGATACAATACACTCTCACAACAGTATGCGTTTGACGATAAAGTAACAGCGTCTATTTTCTGTCAATTTAGGAACATCAACAATCACAGTAATCATAATAACTAAACATTTATAATATAAACTATTTGTCCCCATTGATCACTTGTTTAAACTATTCCGATAAATAGATAATATTTTATCTTTCCGAAAAATTAACACACACTTTGAAAGTAAAGAGAGGAACATTCTTTACCATTTCAATAGTTAATAAATAAACTGCACGAACAAGAAAAATTTAACACGATAAAAATTAAAGAGGAAAATATACTTTACCGCTTGAATTCATTGGAATTTTGAAGGCATATTTATTTTAGCTTTCATATATAACCTTCTGCCAAATTTTTAAATTGCATATTTACAGTAAAAGAAACTCTTAACAATTACAAAAACAAACTTGCAGCAACGGTTCGTTCCAAAATCGACAGTTAACGCTTCGAAGCTCCATTACCTTTTGAGAAAATTACCAGACGGATTCAGAATCCACGTAAAAATCCTTCAGCGGATTGGCTTAAAACAGTCTTAAAATACAAGGTCCGCGATTTAAATATAAATCTCCACGCGCAACAATAACGCCGAGCGTTTTTCTCATTGTATTAAGACATAAACGACGAAAGGCCATTTTGGGAAACGACTACTGGGGAGCTATGACAGACGACGCATTTACGCTCTAGTGACAAGTATAAGGCTTTATTGCAACAGCAGACAATCTTTTCATAATAAGAGGATATTTAATATTATTATGTCGGAGGGCCAAAAAAAGAGCAGGATACTTATAAAAGTGGATTTCTTTGTTTCATAAGATAAGCTTCGGTGATATACTCTGCCCTCCAAAAGTTAAGCACCGAACAATAAATGGAGCATAATTCATACAATTATGCTCAGGTGGACTCCAGGTAATTCAGAAAAGTACTTTGATGAGTTATTTACTCGTACATTTAGAAATAGTACAGTGTGTTTTTCAGGGGCAATTTTAACCTCTGAATTTCCATTTCCAGGGCTCCAATATAAGCGGGAGTCAGTCGTCAGTACTTTGGTACCTGTACCTAAGGCTAGAGAAATGTAAAGTTTTTTCTACTGTAATGTTCAACCCGTCTTCTGAATTTACAACAATATATATTTACACTGCATTTGTAATAGAGCTGTACAAGTGTTGAAATGAAATAAAATTTGTTTTAGTGCAAGTTAAACATTGAGTACTTGAAATATACATGTACTAGGGGGCCCACTCCCTGCTCGCTAAAGCTCGCCAACCCCGGAGGATTGCTTTGAAATCCTCATTGGTTCGCTGCGCGAACCTATGCTCGCTTCGCTCGCATCAATGAGGACATGTGTCCTAGCAGAAAGGATTGTTTACAAAATATGATATTCCAAAAAAATATTTGTCAAATCTAAATTTGCTGTTTTACAGAAAATATATATACAGTACCCTAGAATCAGAATTGTGGTCTGTCCGCAAGACGTCCATTGCTTCGTCTACCCTTGACGCACAACCACAGACGTCTCCGCCGCCAATGGTGCGATGAAAGTAGGACGTGGACGGCAGAATGGAATGAAATTGTCTTTACTAACGAGTCACGCTTCTGTCTGCAACACCACGATGGTCGGATACGAGTCTGGAGACACCGTGGAGAGAGGATGTTGTATAGCTGCGTTATGCACCGCCACACTGGTCCTGCACCGGGTATTATGGTATGGGGCGGTGTTGGATATCATTCTCGCACTCCTCTAGTACACATTGCCGGTACTTTAAACAGCCAGCGCTAAGTCTCCGAGGTGTTGGAGTCAGTTTTCCTTCCTTACCTTCAGGGCTTTCCCACAACCATATTTCAACAGGATAATGCGCGACCACACGTGGCACGCATTGTCCAAGGGTTCTTCGTCAATCGCCAGATTGAACTGCTTTCTTGGCCAGCTCGCTCTCCGGATCTTTCGCCGATAGAAAACATGTGGTCCATGGTTGCTCAACGATTGACCCAGATTACATCTCCAGCTGCCACACCAGATCAACTTTGGCAACGTGTGGAAGCTGCTTGGTCTGCTGTACCCCAAGAACACATCCAAAGTCTCTTTGAATCAATGCCGAGGCATGTGGCAGCGGTGATCTCCAACAATGGCGACTACTCTGGCTACTGATTTTGGCAGGAACCACACTTCTCAGAAGTCTATAAATTTAATAATTTGATACTTGGTCAACATGTTATCTACAAAATAAATTTTGTTGTGATATCTCTTGTCTTTCTTGGTGTTGCAATTTGGGTGGCCAGCAGTGTAATTTAAACAGACTATGTAATAACTACTTCATAAACATATTTTTGGAACACGAAGGGAAATATTTCCGTTCAGAAATGAAGCCGAACTAATGTTCTGATACTTCAAGCTCATTCGTTGAGCGCTATTATACACTACCCTACAATAATGTACTGGACGCAAGCGAATTGCATAAAATCCGACTGCTTGTTTGGAGGTGTTTTTCGTGGTATGGCCTGGGACCTTTGCATCTTGTTCCTGGTAAATTGAACGCCGACGCCTACATGAACATAACTATTTTGGACAATCAGGTTCTTCCTACGCTCTGGCAATTTTATGGAATGGACGAATGTTACACCCAAGACGACAACGCTCCATGTCATGTTGCAGCCTCTGCCAAGCAGTGGTATCAAGATATGGACGTAAAACGTCTTCCCTGGCCTGCTCAGAGTAAAACCTAACCTACCTAAAACCCATAGATGATTTTTGGGACGAGTTAGAGCGACGTTTACGGACCAGGGAACCACGTCCGAAATCTACAGCTGAGATGGCGACATTCTTGCAGCAGAAATGGACGTAAATACCCATAGCTGTGTGTCAAAACCTTGTTGAAAGTATGCCCAGAAGGGTTGCTAGTGTAATTGCAGCACGTGGGGAACCATCTCCCGATTGAAGCATCTATTATTTCCGTTATACCATCACATCTTGCTGTCCGCTACATTATTGTAGGGTTGTGTATGTACCTACATATGTAAAGGATTGCTTCATATATCTGTTAGAAATAGTAAATCTGTTGGAAGTTTTCTCTATGGGAGGGGGTAAACACGAAGTTCAGGCTTTTCATTTCATCAGCCTAAATTAATGTTTGACTAAATAATGAAAAATTGTTTGTCCGTTTCAGCAACCACTTATTAATTTGCCCTTCCATCCACGGCATATTTGAATGGAATTAATATCAAGGTACGCTTTAGAAATTTTGTATTTCCACAAATTTGTCTTCGGAAGTACATATTTAGTCAATATTTACAAGCTCATCTTGTCCTTTGTTAGACCTTACTTCACAAATCCCGAAATCCCACCATACGTCAACATTAACATAGCTACAAAGAGTCGCTGAAACAATAAACAATGCTACTATAATACAAACAAGCTATTAATAATGTTCATCTCATTGACGAAACAATTTTCTCGAGCCACCTTCGCGTGACACCCGTAGAGTTCTGACATATTTGGGACATGTTTTCACTGACTCATCAATTGTCGGAAGCTGAGGTGAAAAACAAACAGTAATGTTCAGTATACCTGACACAGATGGGAAGAAAAGTTTTAAAGTGGAGCAAACTCAAGAGGTGTTGTTTCTTTTCGCAATTCGGTCTCTCTTGAGTCGAAAGCGAGCAATTATGTGGGAAGGGGAAGCTTCCGAAAGTGGAATCGGAACTGCATCAAGCTTCAAGGGTGTGCTTAGATTTTCGCAATACGAGGAAGTAAAAAACTCCAAGGTGTTGAAATCGGGTGTTAAAGGAATAAAGGAAAGTTGTTTCTCAATAAGTTTAACCTTTCAAACTCCATTTATAAATGATATACTTTTACAGAGTAAAAGCTTTTTTTAAAGAGCATAAAAAAAAGTTGAGAAATTCATTTTTTAAACAGCCTTTTAGCCTCTCTTGACTTTCGAACTCTGTTAAGCCTTTGTTCAAAGAAGCCTCTGAGCCTAGAATTTGTACTGTGAGCTTTAATGTTCTTTTTATTCCATCTAAATGGAGAAAATGTAAGCAAATTATTTGGTTTATAGAATTTTAAATAATTTGTTCTTTTTTCCTATGTCTATTAAAGTACACGAATAAGTGATTCATAGAAAATGTAAATGGATGGGGAATAAATTTAAGGAGTTTTTGAAGTGCTATTGTGTTTAGGTCAGGCTTTATGCAAATGCATATATATATTTATTGCAAACAAAAGTTATTTAAAAAATATAAAAATATAACACACAATAATAAAAATATAAAAATTAACTTTTGTTTTTTAACTTTCGTTTACACTTTCGTTTTCTGGTTAAATACCCATGCTTTTTATTTTTATTTTGATCTTTCATTAAATTACGTATTTGAATGATATAAATATATTTATATACGTGGTGAAAATAAGAACCAGTGAAATATTTACTCAAACGCAAAAGTGATTACATCACCTTATATTTGATGATTTGAGGAAAACACAATGTCCGATCAAAATATCAAAATATAATATTTCAAATTTTTACCATATAAAAACTATTCACTGTAATACCAATATAAATCAATTTTACGTACAAAATCGCTAGTTATAAAAAATGTCTAAATATACTTTCGACAGTTGACTTTGATTGATTACACATGTATGAGGTCTGTCCGGAAATAATCCATCCATGAAATGAAATGTATCGTACTGGGCACTTTTTATGTCTAGTTTCCTTCAAAGTAGTCACCATGGGACCTCGCACACTTCTCCCAGCTCTAATCCAATTTTCAAAAGGCACTGTTAAGTCCATTGTTAGAGTCAACATTAGCTACCTTGTCTTGTACTCCTGCCTATCATCCACGGTTCTAAAATCCCTTTCCTTTCGAGGAGGATTTTAAATTTAGGTAGATAATTAATTAACATCGCACTAAAGCAGCACAAAGGTCTATTGGAGACGGTCCGGGATCAATCCCGAAGGGAATAATCCCAGGAGAGCAAGTTAAGGGACAAAATTTGATGCAAATTCATTGTTCTACTCACTCGGTCGTTGAGAATGAACCGGTCTCAAAAAACATACTCTCACTCAAGGGCGAAAAGCACTTATCACACCTGTGCATCATAACTTATCACACTTGTGCATCATGACTTATCACACTTGTGCATCAATATCTCCTCTCCCTTGTTGCAAGTTACATCATTCCCGTAACAACTTATTTCGTTATATTAGCAATGGATGGACACTTTCCTGAGACATGGACCTTCAACGAAAGGATACGTTTATAAATAACCGTTGAACATGCTCAAAATAAGTTTTACTCTAGCAGAAGCTGGATCGATAGCCAAGAGATTAGCTCTGTGACTGATGGTTCGAATTATGGATGCTCATAATAGTTCTTAATCAATTTCGAGCTGTACGTCCCATTCTAACTAGTTGTCTTGCTCCAGTCTGACGTAAATTTAACTGCCAACCAACCCAGTCTACTTAACCATCGTATGAGAAACATTTCTGTCAAGCAAAATGCAGGTGGCGGTAGTGTTTCAGTGACTGAACGCCTTTTCAGTAAGTATTTAGAAAATTTTGTCAATTTGCTAGTTTTTCGAATACGATTTTAGCAATTCGCCAATAAAAATATCATAGAATGAATTTCGTATCGATGTATGGCAGTTGATTGGTGAACGCCAGTTCTATTAAACACCAACTGTCGCCAAAACTGTGATAAACTATATTTTAAGGTAACGACGAAAAATGTATCATTCAAGATCATTTAGGTAGCGGAAGTAAAATCTTCAAGTTTGCCTGAATATCCCTCTTATAACAACAAAAGATAAATGTCGAGCGACATACTAAATCAAACCACAAACTGAAGCATAAAAGAGAAATATACCTAGGGAATTCAAACCTTTTCAAGTGTGTAGGCTTCTAGCAAATCCTTGAGAGTGGAGACACCTAGATCAGTCAGGATAACAATAAACTCCCTATACCACTTAGCATAATGCTTTTATCATTTCATCAAATGTACACTTTCCTTTTTGTTCTAACAAAACTTCATCAATTCCTCATGGTCCCGAGGAGTTTTACATAAGAAGGAATTTCAAGACACTATCCACTCAGCGATGCTTTCACAATTCGCGTTTTCAAATTTTATTTCCAATGGCAAGGCTGGGTACAGATTGCAAAGACAAATACAATACAGTACAGAATTGACCTAAGTCATTGTAGCCTTATACAAGGCCAGAAGTGATGGTCACTTGTGAAGGGGCACCCAGTGGGTGGACCATCATTGTCCCTAACAAAGGACAGCACAATTTACATCCATGCCCTGACCCGGATTCAAACCAGGAACCTTCCGATCCAGAGGCCAACACCTTGACCACTAGACCGGTTGGTCGACGCGTTTTCAAATTAAAACGCAATATTAAATTTTATCCATTACCTGAACTGTACCCAGATGATCGACAACTTTAGCCTTATGAATTATTCGGGTTACTAATAAACACTGTTTGAGTATCAGTTTATGAAGTCGTCAATTCCACAAATTTTATTTGCCCAGTTTTAATTTGGTCTTTTGAAACAAAGAGTCATTTAAAACGTAGTAGTCTTAGCCAAATTATCATACAGACATAAAAATTTATACAGCAAAATAAGATTTAAAAATAGGTTAAGTTATTCTTAGATTTTACAGTAAGATACGGCATTAAATTAGTTGGGTTTTCATTTTAGTCTACAGCTATTTTTATTTGTTAATTGGATAAATGTTTTGAAACTAATGTACTTTTTATAGAAAAGTAAGTATAATTCTGTGCTCAGATGCAAAACGTTATAAGTCACTTTTCCGAAAAAATTGACTAAGTCCCATGCTGGAGTCTTTTTTGTTAATGTTCAGAAGGTTGGGAAAATTGTAATAAATCAAAAATAACAGAGCCACATGTTGAATCTTAAAATTGCTGTCAAGAAAAATTAAAAAAGTGACGTATAACATTTTGCTATCTGAGCACAGAATTAATGTAATTGGAGTATGTTGTTGTTGTTGTCGTGTCTATGCATACAGTACTAGTGCAAAAGTTTAGAGTCCTCCAAAAACCTTGGTGGCAAGATAGCATAGATGCATTATATGGTACATTTTGAAGAAATTTTTTATCGAATTCAAAGAGTTTCTCACTAAGGGCTGTAGAATATTTGAGAAGCTTGGGATTGATATAAAATCACTCACATAATTAAATGAATACCAATTCTCAAAATGTCAAGAAATTTTGCTGTGCCTTTGAATTAATAAATTCCAACAAGTAAATTGTGTGAATTTTTTTCAGAGGTATTCTAAAAGCATAAAGTTTTCGGAAAGTGTAACTCTTATTATGCTCTTCATTGTTGTTGCTGAGTAAAAAAAAAGAATTTTCAGAATTCGAGTATCAATTTTTTTCGGTTAATATTTGCTCTCCATATAACACAAAAAAAAAAGTTAAGTGCGAGTGACAGTTTGTAAAAGGGCGCTTTGTCCTAAAATATTTGCATAAAATATTACAATTTTGAATATTTGTCCGAAAACAGAATATTTCCTAGAGCAATGCGAATGAAACAAAAGCGCTAGTAATGTATTCCATTCTATTAATACAACACTTAAAAGTCAATTCTTTTCAAGCACTCTCTTCAATCATATTGCAAAACAGCAAAAAAAAAAAAAAAAAAAAAAAAATAACTTCTGGTGAACATAAAACAAGAGAGAGAGAGAGGGAGAGCACTTTTCTATGCTTTGACCTGACATCCATTAACAAATATCAGGAAGATTTTGCTTGTCTTTATGCATAAAAAATAATTAATTACAAAGAAATTAATTTCGGGAACATTTATATGCTAACAAGATTTAATATGGTACACGAATTAGCATGTATTTTATCCTTATCTTCATTTTAAATAAGCCAATTTTATGTTGGACAAGGTGACCTCAGTCTTATTTGCCCCAGGTCCAAACAAGTCTAGCTTCACCTCTGCGATCGGAAGCCCTAGTTTTAAATAAAATCTTTTATCAGAAATCTAGGAGGTGCCTCTTCTTAAACGCGGGGCCCAAAAAAGGGTAGGCATTGAATTGCTTTCAGTCTATCTTGCTGCCCTTTTTTTCTACTTTTGCCCCACATCTCGCTATCCAGATCCTTTCTCACGGGATATCTTTCTCTTTCCAATACGTTAAAGCTACTTCCGCATTGAAACTAATTTGTCTTAAACTCTCTCAGTTCCTTGGCCATTTGATTCTTTGAATATTGTCAGAACAATTTCTAACACTTCTTAGAATAATAAGGAAGTGCGACAACAACATAACATTCCTTTACTGTGAGTGGTCAATCTCAATTATCAGTACTCCTTTGTTTTGACTTATATTTTTGTGACAAGCTACTACTACATTGATACCAACGTACTTTACGTGCAATAGAAAATCATCTCATTGGGAGATATTATTGTACTTCGGTTATAAGAAAGTGTCCACATCCCGATGCTATAACACCTGCTTTCTTCATATCACCGTGTAATTGGGGAGTGGTCCCTTTTCTATAACATCTGCAGCTTAAAAAACTTTCAACAAAGATAGATTATTTCTTAAAATTTATCTGATACTATCTGAATACTTTGTTTCTTGTATTGAAAGATGCGTTTTTTTAAAGAATCGCTTAAACAGAGTTGTAGGTGGTGCAGGTTCAATTCCTCATTGGATATATTTCTCTCTTCTGTGTCAGTAAAGTTTTCCTTGTCTGTCTATTAACTAGACGTTGTTTGGCTCAGCTTGGCCGAATATGATCCTTGCGCATTATATGTGATGTATGGCTAACTCGGTACATTAGATTTATTTTTTCTAGTTTTCGTAAATATTATTTAACTCAACATTTATTTTGAAACGTATGTTTGAATCATATAATTAAAAAAGCATTAAATAGGCAAAAAAGTGGGAATTTCCTTATATAAATATTGCAACTTAATAAACTATCAAATTTGAAATTTTTAAAACAAAAATTAATGATTTTGAAATGTCAATACTATGCTTCAAAGTCTTATACGAATTAGTATTTTCACTTCCAATATAGCCCGTTGAAATTAGAATACAATGGTCTGTTTAAATCTTTTATAGCTATTCAAGTGCTTTTTATTTTTTGCGGAGTAATCGTAAATCGTGAAGTTGAGTGCGAATGGACACATACCTTGATATATTTCATTGTTCACGGATAATTACAACTCAAATTACTCAGGATTCAATTAATAAATGTTTCAACTCAAAAATATATCTCAGTCTCAGTAAAAATCTCACAAAAACTCAGTAACAGAAAACTTATAGCTCAATAAAACTCAAAAGTTCAAAGCTACATCTCAATTAAAAATTCTAAATGGAACTAAGAAATTTAACATATTTCTGGCTTTTTAATTTTACTAAGCATAGAAAATTAGATAGTAATAATTTAATTAAACTATTCCATGCTCGTTTGCACTGTTTGAGGTAGGTAGTGGAATTGACATCGCACTGGAGCAACATAACGGTCTATTCGTAATTGTCCGGAATCGAAGGGAAAAGATCTAAGGACAATACCTCATATTTTTAAACCATGGTCAGATGACAAGGTCAACATCTGAGCTGGCACTCTTTCTCTCCGAACTTCAACCAGCGTGAGGACATTTGATACCAGGACAGATTTAACATGCACGGCGTACGTACACGACAATCTATAGTTCGACCTAGTTTCTAACTCCCAACCCTTTGGTTGCTAATCTACTCTACCAACCGGCCTTCCACAAAGTTTCAATATAAATATTACTTGTTCTTTCTACGAATTTATCATAAATATTGTCACTTGCATCACTCGTTTCCGAACATCTGTGTCACGATTAAATATTTATTTAATGTGCGTGAGCAATTTCTCCTGAAAGCATTTAAACATTTTATTTAACTTTAACCATAATAGTGCCGACCAACCGGTATAGTGGCTAAGGTCTTAGCCTCTAGATCGGAAGGTCCCCTGTTCGAATCCAATTTCGAGCATGGATGTTTGTAAGCGTATACCAGCTCAGGTGTTGCTTCGTCATCTGAACATGGTTCAAAATTACGAAGTATAAATAGTTAGGGGCATTGATGGTCCTCCCTGTGGCAACTTAGCCACAGATCTCCAGATAATCCCTATGAAAGGGAATTTGTAACGCGCGTCTTCCCTACCCGATGGGGAATTCGTCAGATTGGCTTGGAACGTGGTAGCTAAAAGACCACGTCGAATACGATTTTAGCAATTCGCCAATAAAAATATCATAGAATGAATTTCGTATCGATGTATGGCAGTTGATTGGTGAACGCCAGTTCTATTAAACACCAACTGTCGCCAAAACTGTGATAAACTATATTTTAAGGTAACGACGAAAAATGTATCATTCAAGATCATTTAGGTAGCGGAAGTAAAATCTTCAAGTTTGCCTGAATATCCCTCTTATAACAACAAAAGATAAATGTCGAGCGACATACTAAATCAAACCACAAACTGAAGCATAAAAGAGAAATATACCTAGGGAATTCAAACCTTTTCAAGTGTGTAGGCTTCTAGCAAATCCTTGAGAGTGGAGACACCTAGATCAGTCAGGATAACAATAAACTCCCTATACCACTTAGCATAATGCTTTTATCATTTCATCAAATGTACACTTTCCTTTTTGTTCTAACAAAACTTCATCAATTCCTCATGGTCCCGAGGAGTTTTACATAAGAAGGAATTTCAAGACACTATCCACTCAGCGATGCTTTCACAATTCGCGTTTTCAAATTTTATTTCCAATGGCAAGGCTGGGTACAGATTGCAAAGACAAATACAATACAGTACAGAATTGACCTAAGTCATTGTAGCCTTATACAAGGCCAGAAGTGATGGTCACTTGTGAAGGGGCACCCAGTGGGTGGACCATCATTGTCCCTAACAAAGGACAGCACAATTTACATCCATGCCCTGACCCGGATTCAAACCAGGAACCTTCCGATCCAGAGGCCAACACCTTGACCACTAGACCGGTTGGTCGACGCGTTTTCAAATTAAAACGCAATATTAAATTTTATCCATTACCTGAACTGTACCCAGATGATCGACAACTTTAGCCTTATGAATTATTCGGGTTACTAATAAACACTGTTTGAGTATCAGTTTATGAAGTCGTCAATTCCACAAATTTTATTTGCCCAGTTTTAATTTGGTCTTTTGAAACAAAGAGTCATTTAAAACGTAGTAGTCTTAGCCAAATTATCATACAGACATAAAAATTTATACAGCAAAATAAGATTTAAAAATAGGTTAAGTTATATTCTTAGATTTTACAGTAAGATACGGCATTAAATTAGTTGGGTTTTCATTTTAGTCTACAGCTATTTTTATTTGTTAATTGGATAAATGTTTTGAAACTAATGTACTTTTTATAGAAAAGTAAGTATAATTCTGTGCTCAGATGCAAAACGTTATAAGTCACTTTTCCGAAAAAATTGACTAAGTCCCATGCTGGAGTCTTTTTTGTTAATGTTCAGAAGGTTGGGAAAATTGTAATAAATCAAAAATAACAGAGCCACATGTTGAATCTTAAAATTGCTGTCAAGAAAAATTAAAAAAGTGACGTATAACATTTTGCTATCTGAGCACAGAATTAATGTAATTGGAGTATGTTGTTGTTGTTGTCGTGTCTATGCATACAGTACTAGTGCAAAAGTTTAGAGTCCTCCAAAAACCTTGGTGGCAAGATAGCATAGATGCATTATATGGTACATTTTGAAGAAATTTTTTATCGAATTCAAAGAGTTTCTCACTAAGGGCTGTAGAATATTTGAGAAGCTTGGGATTGATATAAAATCACTCACATAATTAAATGAATACCAATTCTCAAAATGTCAAGAAATTTTGCTGTGCCTTTGAATTAATAAATTCCAACAAGTAAATTGTGTGAATTTTTTTCAGAGGTATTCTAAAAGCATAAAGTTTTCGGAAAGTGTAACTCTTATTATGCTCTTCATTGTTGTTGCTGAGTAAAAAAAAAAGAATTTTCAGAATTCGAGTATCAATTTTTTTCGGTTAATATTTGCTCTCCATATAACACAAAAAAAAAAGTTAAGTGCGAGTGACAGTTTGTAAAAGGGCGCTTTGTCCTAAAATATTTGCATAAAATATTACAATTTTGAATATTTGTCCGAAAACAGAATATTTCCTAGAGCAATGCGAATGAAACAAAAGCGCTAGTAATGTATTCCATTCTATTAATACAACACTTAAAAGTCAATTCTTTTCAAGCACTCTCTTCAATCATATTGCAAAACAGCAAAAAAAAAAAAAAATTAACTTCTGGTGAACATAAAACAAGAGAGAGAGAGAGGGAGAGCACTTTTCTATGCTTTGACCTGACATCCATTAACAAATATCAGGAAGATTTTGCTTGTCTTTATGCATAAAAAATAATTAATTACAAAGAAATTAATTTCGGGAACATTTATATGCTAACAAGATTTAATATGGTACACGAATTAGCATGTATTTTATCCTTATCTTCATTTTAAATAAGCCAATTTTATGTTGGACAAGGTGACCTCAGTCTTATTTGCCCCAGGTCCAAACAAGTCTAGCTTCACCTCTGCGATCGGAAGCCCTAGTTTTAAATAAAATCTTTTATCAGAAATCTAGGAGGTGCCTCTTCTTAAACGCGGGGCCCAAAAAAGGGTAGGCATTGAATTGCTTTCAGTCTATCTTGCTGCCCTTTTTTTCTACTTTTGCCCCACATCTCGCTATCCAGATCCTTTCTCACGGGATATCTTTCTCTTTCCAATACGTTAAAGCTACTTCCGCATTGAAACTAATTTGTCTTAAACTCTCTCAGTTCCTTGGCTATTTGATTCTTTGAATATTGTCAGAACAATTTCTAACACTTCTTAGAATAATAAGGAAGTGCGACAACAACATAACATTCCTTTACTGTGAGTGGTCAATCTCAATTATCAGTACTCCTTTGTTTTGACTTATATTTTTGTGACAAGCTACTACTACATTGATACCAACGTACTTTACGTGCAATAGAAAATCATCTCATTGGGAGATATTATTGTACTTCGGTTATAAGAAAGTGTCCACATCCCGATGCTATAACACCTGCTTTCTTCATATCACCGTGTAATTGGGGAGTGGTCCCTTTTCTATAACATCTGCAGCTTAAAAAACTTTCAACAAAGATAGATTATTTCTTAAAATTTATCTGATACTATCTGAATACTTTGTTTCTTGTATTGAAAGATGCGTTTTTTTAAAGAATCGCTTAAACAGAGTTGTAGGTGGTGCAGGTTCAATTCCTCATTGGATATATTTCTCTCTTCTGTGTCAGTAAAGTTTTCCTTGTCTGTCTATTAACTAGACGTTGTTTGGCTCAGCTTGGCCGAATATGATCCTTGCGCATTATATGTGATGTATGGCTAACTCGGTACATTAGATTTATTTTTTCTAGTTTTCGTAAATATTATTTAACTCAACATTTATTTTGAAACGTATGTTTGAATCATATAATTAAAAAAGCATTAAATAGGCAAAAAAGTGGGAATTTCCTTATATAAATATTGCAACTTAATAAACTATCAAATTTGAAATTTTTAAAACAAAAATTAATGATTTTGAAATGTCAATACTATGCTTCAAAGTCTTATACGAATTAGTATTTTCACTTCCAATATAGCCCGTTGAAATTAGAATACAATGGTCTGTTTAAATCTTTTATAGCTATTCAAGTGCTTTTTATTTTTTGCGGAGTAATCGCGTAAATCGTGAAGTTGAGTGCGAATGGACACATACCTTGATATATTTCATTGTTCACGGATAATTACAACTCAAATTACTCAGGATTCAATTAATAAATGTTTCAACTCAAAAATATATCTCAGTCTCAGTAAAAATCTCACAAAAACTCAGTAACAGAAAACTTATAGCTCAATAAAACTCAAAAGTTCAAAGCTACATCTCAATTAAAAATTCTAAATGGAACTAAGAAATTTAACATATTTCTGGCTTTTTAATTTTACTAAGCATAGAAAATTAGATAGTAATAATTTAATTAAACTATTCCATGCTCGTTTGCACTGTTTGAGGTAGGTAGTGGAATTGACATCGCACTGGAGCAACATAACGGTCTATTCGTAACTGTCCGGAATCGAAGGGAAAAGATCTAAGGACAATACCTCATATTTTTAAACCATGGTCAGATGACAAGGTCAACATCTGAGCTGGCACTCTTTCTCTCCGAACTTCAACCAGCGTGAGGACATTTGATACCAGGACAGATTTAACATGCACGGCGTACGTACACGACAATCTATAGTTCGACCTAGTTTCTAACTCCCAACCCTTTGGTTGCTAATCTACTCTACCAACCGGCCTTCCACAAAGTTTCAATATAAATATTACTTGTTCTTTCTACGAATTTATCATAAATATTGTCACTTGCATCACTCGTTTCCGAACATCTGTGTCACGATTAAATATTTATTTAATGTGCGTGAGCAATTTCTCCTGAAAGCATTTAAACATTTTATTTAACTTTAACCATAATAGTGCCGACCAACCGGTATAGTGGTTAAGGTCTTAGCCTCTAGATCGGAAGGTCCCCTGTTCGAATCCAATTTCGAGCATGGATGTTTGTAAGCGTATACCAGCTCAGGTGTTGCTTCGTCATCTGAACATGGTTCAAAATTACGAAGTATAAATAGTTAGGGGCATTGATGGTCCTCCCTGTGGCAACTTAGCCACAGATCTCCAGATAATCCCTATGAAAGGGAATTTGTAACGCGCGTCTTCCCTACCCGATGGGGAATTCGTCAGATTGGCTTGGAACGTGGTAGCTAAAAGACCACGTCGAATACGATTTTAGCAATTCGCCAATAAAAATATCATAGAATGAATTTCGTATCGATGTATGGCAGTTGATTGGTGAACGCCAGTTCTATTAAACACCAACTGTCGCCAAAACTGTGATAAACTATATTTTAAGGTAACGACGAAAAATGTATCATTCAAGATCATTTAGGTAGCGGAAGTAAAATCTTCAAGTTTGCCTGAATATCCCTCTTATAACAACAAAAGATAAATGTCGAGCGACATACTAAATCAAACCACAAACTGAAGCATAAAAGAGAAATATACCTAGGGAATTCAAACCTTTTCAAGTGTGTAGGCTTCTAGCAAATCCTTGAGAGTGGAGACACCTAGATCAGTCAGGATAACAATAAACTCCCTATACCACTTAGCATAATGCTTTTATCATTTCATCAAATGTACACTTTCCTTTTTGTTCTAACAAAACTTCATCAATTCCTCATGGTCCCGAGGAGTTTTACATAAGAAGGAATTTCAAGACACTATCCACTCAGCGATGCTTTCACAATTCGCGTTTTCAAATTTTATTTCCAATGGCAAGGCTGGGTACAGATTGCAAAGACAAATACAATACAGTACAGAATTGACCTAAGTCATTGTAGCCTTATACAAGGCCAGAAGTGATGGTCACTTGTGAAGGGGCACCCAGTGGGTGGACCATCATTGTCCCTAACAAAGGACAGCACAATTTACATCCATGCCCTGACCCGGATTCAAACCAGGAACCTTCCGATCCAGAGGCCAACACCTTGACCACTAGACCGGTTGGTCAACGCGTTTTCAAATTAAAACGCAATATTAAATTTTATCCATTACCTGAACTGTACCCAGATGATCGACAACTTTAGCCTTATGAATTATTCGGGTTACTAATAAACACTGTTTGAGTATCAGTTTATGAAGTCGTCAATTCCACAAATTTTATTTGCCCAGTTTTAATTTGGTCTTTTGAAACAAAGAGTCATTTAAAACGTAGTAGTCTTAGCCAAATTATCATACAGACATAAAAATTTATACAGCAAAATAAGATTTAAAAATAGGTTAAGTTATTCTTAGATTTTACAGTAAGATACGGCATTAAATTAGTTGGGTTTTCATTTTAGTCTACAGCTATTTTTATTTGTTAATTGGATAAATGTTTTGAAACTAATGTACTTTTTATAGAAAAGTAAGTATAATTCTGTGCTCAGATGCAAAACGTTATAAGTCACTTTTCCGAAAAAATTGACTAAGTCCCATGCTGGAGTCTTTTTTGTTAATGTTCAGAAGGTTGGGAAAATTGTAATAAATCAAAAATAACAGAGCCACATGTTGAATCTTAAAATTGCTGTCAAGAAAAATTAAAAAAGTGACGTATAACATTTTGCTATCTGAGCACAGAATTAATGTAATTGGAGTATGTTGTTGTTGTTGTCGTGTCTATGCATACAGTACTAGTGCAAAAGTTTAGAGTCCTCCAAAAACCTTGGTGGCAAGATAGCATAGATGCATTATATGGTACATTTTGAAGAAATTTTTTATCGAATTCAAAGAGTTTCTCACTAAGGGCTGTAGAATATTTGAGAAGCTTGGGATTGATATAAAATCACTCACATAATTAAATGAATACCAATTCTCAAAATGTCAAGAAATTTTGCTGTGCCTTTGAATTAATAAATTCCAACAAGTAAATTGTGTGAATTTTTTTCAGAGGTATTCTAAAAGCATAAAGTTTTCGGAAAGTGTAACTCTTATTATGCTCTTCATTGTTGTTGCTGAGTAAAAAAAAAAGAATTTTCAGAATTCGAGTATCAATTTTTTTCGGTTAATATTTGCTCTCCATATAACACAAAAAAAAAAGTTAAGTGCGAGTGACAGTTTGTAAAAGGGCGCTTTGTCCTAAAATATTTGCATAAAATATTACAATTTTGAATATTTGTCCGAAAACAGAATATTTCCTAGAGCAATGCGAATGAAACAAAAGCGCTAGTAATGTATTCCATTCTATTAATACAACACTTAAAAGTCAATTCTTTTCAAGCACTCTCTTCAATCATATTGCAAAACAGCAAAAAAAAAAAAAAAAAAATTAACTTCTGGTGAACATAAAACAAGAGAGAGAGAGAGGGAGAGCACTTTTCTATGCTTTGACCTGACATCCATTAACAAATATCAGGAAGATTTTGCTTGTCTTTATGCATAAAAAATAATTAATTACAAAGAAATTAATTTCGGGAACATTTATATGCTAACAAGATTTAATATGGTACACGAATTAGCATGTATTTTATCCTTATCTTCATTTTAAATAAGCCAATTTTATGTTGGACAAGGTGACCTCAGTCTTATTTGCCCCAGGTCCAAACAAGTCTAGCTTCACCTCTGCGATCGGAAGCCCTAGTTTTAAATAAAATCTTTTATCAGAAATCTAGGAGGTGCCTCTTCTTAAACGCGGGGCCCAAAAAAGGGTAGGCATTGAATTGCTTTCAGTCTATCTTGCTGCCCTTTTTTTCTACTTTTGCCCCACATCTCGCTATCCAGATCCTTTCTCACGGGATATCTTTCTCTTTCCAATACGTTAAAGCTACTTCCGCATTGAAACTAATTTGTCTTAAACTCTCTCAGTTCCTTGGCCATTTGATTCTTTGAATATTGTCAGAACAATTTCTAACACTTCTTAGAATAATAAGGAAGTGCGACAACAACATAACATTCCTTTACTGTGAGTGGTCAATCTCAATTATCAGTACTCCTTTGTTTTGACTTATATTTTTGTGACAAGCTACTACTACATTGATACCAACGTACTTTACGTGCAATAGAAAATCATCTCATTGGGAGATATTATTGTACTTCGGTTATAAGAAAGTGTCCACATCCCGATGCTATAACACCTGCTTTCTTCATATCACCGTGTAATTGGGGAGTGGTCCCTTTTCTATAACATCTGCAGCTTAAAAAACTTTCAACAAAGATAGATTATTTCTTAAAATTTATCTGATACTATCTGAATACTTTGTTTCTTGTATTGAAAGATGCGTTTTTTTAAAGAATCGCTTAAACAGAGTTGTAGGTGGTGCAGGTTCAATTCCTCATTGGATATATTTCTCTCTTCTGTGTCAGTAAAGTTTTCCTTGTCTGTCTATTAACTAGACGTTGTTTGGCTCAGCTTGGCCGAATATGATCCTTGCGCATTATATGTGATGTATGGCTAACTCGGTACATTAGATTTATTTTTTCTAGTTTTCGTAAATATTATTTAACTCAACATTTATTTTGAAACGTATGTTTGAATCATATAATTAAAAAAGCATTAAATAGGCAAAAAAGTGGGAATTTCCTTATATAAATATTGCAACTTAATAAACTATCAAATTTGAAATTTTTAAAACAAAAATTAATGATTTTGAAATGTCAATACTATGCTTCAAAGTCTTATACGAATTAGTATTTTCACTTCCAATATAGCCCGTTGAAATTAGAATACAATGGTCTGTTTAAATCTTTTATAGCTATTCAAGTGCTTTTTATTTTTTGCGGAGTAATCGCGTAAATCGTGAAGTTGAGTGCGAATGGACACATACCTTGATATATTTCATTGTTCAAGGATAATTACAACTCAAATTACTCAGGATTCAATTAATAAATGTTTCAACTCAAAAATATATCTCAGTCTCAGTAAAAATCTCACAAAAACTCAGTAACAGAAAACTTATAGCTCAATAAAACTCAAAAGTTCAAAGCTACATCTCAATTAAAAATTCTAAATGGAACTAAGAAATTTAACATATTTCTGGCTTTTTAATTTTACTAAGCATAGAAAATTAGATAGTAATAATTTAATTAAACTATTCCATGCTCGTTTGCACTGTTTGAGGTAGGTAGTGGAATTGACATCGCACTGGAGCAACATAACGGTCTATTCGTAACTGTCCGGAATCGAAGGGAAAAGATCTAAGGACAATACCTCATATTTTTAAACCATGGTCAGATGACAAGGTCAACATCTGAGCTGGCACTCTTTCTCTCCGAACTTCAACCAGCGTGAGGACATTTGATACCAGGACAGATTTAACATGCACGGCGTACGTACACGACAATCTATAGTTCGACCTAGTTTCTAACTCCCAACCCTTTGGTTGCTAATCTACTCTACCAACCGGCCTTCCACAAAGTTTCAATATAAATATTACTTGTTCTTTCTACGAATTTATCATAAATATTGTCACTTGCATCACTCGTTTCCGAACATCTGTGTCACGATTAAATATTTATTTAATGTGCGTGAGCAATTTCTCCTGAAAGCATTTAAACATTTTATTTAACTTTAACCATAATAGTGCCGACCAACCGGTATAGTGGTTAAGGTCTTAGCCTCTAGATCGGAAGGTCCCCTGTTCGAATCCAATTTCGAGCATGGATGTTTGTAAGCGTATACCAGCTCAGGTGTTGCTTCGTCATCTGAACATGGTTCAAAATTACGAAGTATAAATAGTTAGGGGCATTGATGGTCCTCCCTGTGGCAACTTAGCCACAGATCTCCAGATAATCCCTATGAAAGGGAATTTGTAACGCGCGTCTTCCCTACCCGATGGGGAATTCGTCAGATTGGCTTGGAACGTGGTAGCTGAAAGACCACGTCGGAATGAACCTATCCATTCTCTTTGTGTTTCATCGTCTTTGTGTCAGTGTTCTGTCTTGTAAATAAATAGATGTTCAAAATAGAAATGGACTCGATGTAATAGTTATCACGTCCGGGTCACCAAGATGTGACGTAATAACTATTACATCAAGTCCATCTCCCATTGGGTGCTCCTTCACAAGTGGCCATCACTTCCGGCCTTGTAGTGGCCAATGACTTAGGTCAAATGTGGCCGCCATTAGGAAAAAAAAAACCATAATAGTGAGAGGATAAAAAGGATTTACGTCATCTCATGTTTTTTTTATAAAGAAAAGAATTGTATATATCTCTCTCATATTATGAGTGTTTTTTTTATCGGCAGTTTAAAAATATGATGTAATTCCGTTTGTGTGATGGTTACATTACATAATATTCAGAACCATCTTATGCTTAAATGATGGCTTTCGTCTATTAAAAGGATTATTCAAATCACTATCTTGATCGAATTGCATCAATTGCGTTAAATTAATAGGAAAACTTAAGAATAAAATACCTCACTTAGAGGGGATTTCTCAGTTATTCGAATTAATTTTCCTCTGAATAGTTTTCTTGTCTTCGTGCGTTACGGTTCTCTAAACTTGATTGCATGCTACTTTACGAGGTATGGGGAAATGCAAATCATTATTAGTCATTGAATAGATAAAAGTACCGAATTGTTTAATCTTCTTTGGAGGAAATAACGTTTCTTCAACTTCGGTGTCACCTGATGTCAACTTCGATGAGATACCTTGACGTTAAATTTAAAAATGGTTTATTTCCTTGTAACCTTTACAGTCGATCTCGTGAGCTGACATTTAATATACTTGGAAATAGTCGTGGGATTTCAATGCGAGTTAATGAACGAATTGTTTTAGATGGAGTAAACGTCATCGCGTTGCATCAATTGACCTTCTAATGAAATAGACAAAGAGGGGAAAAGCTTCATGTTATTTTTTACAGTGTCACAGTTTAAAGATATGTCAGGCGGTTGTGCGAAAAAGAGGAATCTTTATATGGGACAAATTATTTATTGGTTAAAGTGATTATCCAGTGTGATTAAAAATACTGATCTGGGCATCAATAGCCAATCAGCTTAGATCGATTCATATGCCCACGTGACTTACCCTTCTGAAGAGACCTTACGCGCGACTGCGAATACGCCTACAAGATCATTCGAATGTCAATACGTTTTTACATCATGGTGTGGACCTTTATAAAAGAAGAACAGAATATCTCTTGATGAGATAATATTTTATTCTAAGTAAAGCGCATTAGAGTTGCATCAATGAAGTAATAGTCCTTCATGGAAATGCAAGCTAGAAAAAGGAGCCTTTGCAATTAATTGGTCACACACAAAAAATGAATATTATGTTGCCGTTGAACTTCCTTATTATGTTAGGAAGTGTTGGAAATTGTTATGACAATATTCAAAGAATTAAATTGCCACGGAACGTGGGTGAGTTTTAGACAAATTAGTTTTTTATGAGGAAAAAGCTTTAGCGTAGTGAAAAAGAGAAAGAGTTCATGCGAGAAAAGGAAGGAATAGCGAGAGATTTGAGACAAAAGTAAATCTATCTATAAACAATCTCTACAGTGTAAAGCAATGAATGGTACAGTTATGACGTAAACATCAAGTAAACCTTCTGATGAAATATCTGATGAGATCTCTGAAGGATAAGTCCCTTAGGTTTACTAATCAACATAGGCCGATTGGCTATAGCAGCACAGACTTGTGTTTTTAATCATGCTGGATAATCACTTTAACCAACCAATAATTTGCCCCACTTGAAGATTCATACTTTTTCCGCAACCATGTGACTTCCTTAACCAATAGCCGACTAGCGAAAGATTAAAAAAAAAACACCCCCCCTTCGTTGTTTACAAAACGGTTTTATTCAACTACATGCTTTGAGCATTTGAAAATTAATCGCACGTCAGGATTTAGAGATGAAATCGAAATAGAAAAGAACCCTATCTACCGTAAAATCTTACAGATAGAAATAATAATGCATTAGTTATTAGAACTTCAATTAAAATGAGGATGGAGGCACAATTATAGCGTAGTTCAATGCAATTCAGCCAAAACAATTACCACGACTGGACAACTTTTGTAATTTGAATCAACTTTCTATCGTACACTGTATTTTTATTTAATTCAGTGGTAAAAAAGAGGTTATTACATTCATAAAAAATTGTAAAGCGGGTTTTGGCGTCTCATTTGAGTTTGATTTAATTTTTATCGAAAGGAAAAAGGTTTAGCTTCGATAATTTAATATTCAAATCAATGGTTAACACGATAATCGATTATTGGAACAAAACGTGTTCAATATATATAATCCTTTACGATTGAGTTGAATCAGCATTTATGCTAACTAAACCGTAACATTGAAAATGATAAATCAATTAGTGATAATAATATTTGTACTCTTAGCGAGGATAGAAATGACAAAAAGATAAATTAGAAAATATAAGAAGACAAATAATCATTTATTTCTATTGAACTGATTTTCATATTATTTGAAAATGCATACACAGATAATTTTGCAATTATTTATTTACTCAGTGAATAGACTAACATTGGTAGCATTTGCTGTCCTGTGTCTGCGTAATGAATAACTATAAAAATAAATTAATAATTTTTTTTAAGCTTTCGGGTATAAATAATTAAGCTATTTAACAGCACTCTTCTTTTCAAAAAATCTAATTTAAATACACTTATTGATTGATTTGAAACTGTTCAAATCAAAACGAAGAAAACACGAAAATTAGTTCAAAATAAACACTAACCTCACTCAGAGCTGCTGTTAGAAATATCTTCCATATTACCAACACCAACCAACTAAGTAGTGTTAACAGTACTCCAAAATAATATCATTGATTTGTGAAACAATATAACTCAAAACGAAGAAAACTTGAAAATTACAGTTTAAAATATATAGTCGAACCTATTTCACTGTATCAGATATCCCCCTTCCAACTATTACAACTAAAAAGGAAGAAAACACTAATATTATAGTTTAAAATATACTCGAACCTCTCTCACTGCATCAGATATATCTCCCAACTATTACAACTCAAAACGAAGAAAATACGAATATTACAGTTTAAAATATACTCGAACCTCTCCCACTACATCAGATATATCTCCCAACTATTAAAACTCAAAACGAAGAAAATACGAATATTACAGTTTAAAATATACTCGAACCTCTCTCACTGCATCAGATATATCTCCCAACTATTACAACTCAAAACGAAGAAAACACGAATATTACAGTTTAAAATATACTCGAACCTCTCTCACTCTGTCAGATATCCTTCCTACTTATCAATTTAAGCGAAGTTAACAACACTCTTCTTTTCTAAACGATGTAATTTAAATACAGTTATCGATTGATTTGTATCAACACAACACAAACTGAAGAAATCGCGAGAAATACAACTCAAAGCACACTGACCTTTATCACAGCTGCTGTCAGTAATCCCCTTCAAACTGCCGAAACACCGACCGAGTACAATTTCACCCGTCCATCTGAGAGCAAGTCACCGCTGGGCCCCTTTTAAAGTCGATCTACAAAACCCGAAAAGCGAAGACCGGGTCAATTCTTATTCTTCCGTATAGGGAAGGGACACTGGGGGTTGAACTGTTCGAATCCCTCTTCCTGATTTTAGACAGGATGACCCAGGGGGGATCCACGGGTAGCCTCTGACACGGAATATTCTGACCCCATTCTGCGACATCCGTTTGGGTACGTATATTCAAACAGATTTGATTTGTTGTGGGGGGAATTCGTAATGTGAGGCTGTGGCTTATGAATAGCGATCTGCTTGTTGACAGCTCATTAAAGCAGAGGTTTCGGTTTTGTTTTCGATAATTCAACGCTTAAGGAGGCTGTGGCGGTTAGTGTGGTTTGGCGAGTTTGTTTCTTTGCTATAGAACGGAATAGATTATAACAAAGAAGTCGAGGTCTAGAAATACTGGGATTTTATTAATTTTATCGGCTGAACGACGATGGTTATTATTAACTGAACCACGCGTCTGCGATGTTTCTTTTGTTGAACCAAGTAAAAAATGCAAAGAAAGTGTACGTGTGAATTGTTTCGAATAATCGAAGAAGTTATTTTTATATGACAACTATTGTAGTCTTTTTTTTTAAAGCAATTTCTTAGAAAGAGTTGAAATAAGAAGTCTTTTAACTTCTATGATTGCTTTTTTATGGCACAAACGCAAGGTCCGACCACGTTCTGTCAAATTATCAGTAATTAAATAAAGAATATCATAATACATCTGTAAGTTAAGACAATTCATAAAAATTTAACAATGAGATAAAACTGTTCAAAACATATTCAAATTTCAAAAAAAAAATTTTATATATATATATATATATATATATATATATATAAGGATAAAATAGAAACGGATTTGCATAAGGAGAGTCCCATTGAATTAGTAACAGTATAATTAATAGCACCAAAATTATTGAGTCTAGTAGTATTAAAATCAGGGTTTCCACTTATAATGTGCCTGACAGATACACTTTTATCACATTTATATCATAAATCGGTACGCAGGTTGTTGAATTTACATCTCACTAGAACAACACAACAAGCTATTGGGGACAGTTCGGGATCAATCCCGAAAGGTATGGTTCGAAGACAACACATCGTAATTTGGAACCTTGGTGAGATGACGAGGTAATTACCTGAGCAGGCACCCCACTTTATAAACTTCCACGTCACACCAACGTGAAAAAAATTTAGGCAAGAACAGATTTAGCGTAAACCAGCTCCTAGAAGCATGATGGCTTTTGGATGGATCGAGCTTCGAACTCGCAATTCTCAGGTTGTAGAAATACTACTCCACCTACTGGACTTCCACAGCCCTTATCACACGTCGGCCTTATCACACGTCGGATATGTCGAGGTTAGTCCCATTCGTCTTCTTAACAACGTCAAATGCAAGGCAATGAAATGTACCAGCATGTAATTCCAGGGTTATAAGTTTTGATTTCAGCAACCATATGAACTTTAAAACGCAAGATTTTGTATAGAAAACTGTTTTGCATTTCAAACAATAATTAAGTTTTTGATTTGATCAAATTCTGAATAAATATGCTATGTATTAAGGAGAGGCAAAGCATTTCACATGAAAATGTAAGCTTAATTCTTAAACAAAAAATACTTCTTTTAAAAAGACTATAAAAATTGTTTTATAAACTCTATTCCCACCTAATTTTTTTTCTTAGAAAATCACAAATCGATCGCTAACAACGAGAAAAAAATAATATGCTCAATATATTTTAAATGTAAAGGAAAGAAAACGAAACGATCCTTATGTTTTCTTCATTTGAGAAATATGCAGCTTAGTAATGATTACATTATCTAAAGCTTATTGCTAATTAACTACTATTCTCATTTCTCTGACTTTTACGAAAAGTGTCTTCGAAATACGGTCATTTAAATTCAAGATAAAGTTCTGAATTATACATTCAGGAATAATCTAACCGACTTTTTTCACATTAAATAACCCGTTATTTGGGTACTTTGAAAATTGAAGCAACGATTGTTGTACTACGAAATAAGAAGAATCAAAGTAAAGCATGTTATTTATTTACGCATTCGTTAGTTGTCTAGGAGATAGTTCCCATTAGCTTAAGCGATATTTGTTTTGCAATGTGTTCAACGAGTGTCATGCATTGCCACTGATGACGTCTTTTTAATGGATTCCTTTTATTTTTGATTGGGCGTCATGACTTTTTCCAGGAAACAATTGTAATAAAGAACACACAAAATTATATTCCTTTTCATCGAAATTTGTTCCTTGATATTATGAAAACATAGTTCCTTTTTAATCATAGCCAAAATTTTAAAAGTTCAGAGCTTTAAAACAAATACTTAAAAAAATTTGGTCATGAAAAAATTGTGGTTTAAAGAGCACATTCTTAAAACACTAGGTCAATGTAGAGTAAATGTTATTTTCATTTAAATGTCTCAGAAATTATTTTATGATAACTGAATCAAATAAACTGATTTGAATTTAAAAATCTGTATAAATACCATAAGTGTGCATTAATGAGACATTGTTTATAGTATTAGATATTAAGAACCCACGTATTTAAAAATAAGTGTTTATATTTTTCTTTCTGTATCAAAACAGTTACAATTGAATCGTACATTAGTTTCAAAACATATTTCCATACATAACAATACTCGAATTATTTATAGCAAAAATAGTTCATAATTAATACGATTAAAGAAATTACATAAATAACCAAATTGACATATTCAAAATATTTCATAACTAAAATTGTTCTTCAATAGCCATTAAAAGCAACTTGTATGTTTAGTAAAATAAAATCCTAATCCGCATATATTCAGTCCTCTATATCTATTAATACACCCAAACAATATCCAGGATTACATTTCGGTGGGGCCTTAAGTAAGAAATACAAGTTTGATACAAAATACAGAACTATACTTTATTACAAAAGAGTTTCGTGAAATGTTCTTATTTTGTGTATGTTGTCCGTAGACTAAACTATAAAGTAAGGAATTAGAGAAAGCATGCATAGTGTGATGGATTATGGGTTGATCGGAGTACAAAAAAAACTTTACGTTTGTTGAGTTCACCAGATATTTGTAATAACTGTTAGGCAAGACAAGTATTCAAACCCTGTTTCATCGAACTTCATGGTTTAGGTTTTGCCACTTTCAAAGTATTTATACGACACGTGGATCTACGAGTCTATGGAATGTGAATCATTGAAGAAAAAAAAAGGATATATAGTATAGTTACGCGTGTTTAAAACCTACCAGTCTCTTGTTTTAGAAATTATATTGCTTACCATGCTATGTCTGCAGCTTTCAGCGGGCTTGCATGGTTAGTTTTAACTTTCGTTTTCTGGTTGTATTCCCTTGCTTTTCATTTTGTTTCAGACTTGGACCAGAATCCGCATTATAGACGTAAACTGTGGAAGGGATTTGTTTACGTAATCATCAGTTCCCTAATTTAACTAATAAACTCGTTCAAAACCACGTGTCTTGAATGCTTTCTCCAGAGAGCCGCAGTATAATCCAAACCGACAGTCGCCGATTTAGTGAAACTTGAATAGACAGTGCAATTAATTTTGCACAGATCCCAAACTTATTTACATACTCTCAATAGATTCATAATTACTTTTAATACGTCTGATGAATGCACGAAGCAAACGACATTCAGCTAAAGAAGCAAAGTTTTTCTTGAATGATTGACTGTATATTTTCTCTAACACTACATGTATTCACAGTCTGTTTATTAAGCATTTGTCATTTGAATGCGATTTCTCACACTTTCTGCCCATAGGTAAGAGCCGGGATGATAAATCATCGTTTTTTGGAAGAAAGAGGTTAGACATCACTCTCCTTACGACGACAAGGCGAGCTGATGATGGATGATATCGAAGGAACAGGCCGACACATATCATAGGAAGATCGGATCCATCTAATTGGATGTCTGGAGATACTTTCGAAATAAAAAACTGCCTTTCAAAAATAATTCAGATCGGCATTATTTACGAGGTTTCCCTTGTCTCTTCCTTGTATTGCCAGCGACGATGCAAGAGAAGAAAACAGTTGGAAAGTGGCGAGACTACTTTTCAATCTTTGATTAATTGCAGCAATAATTCTTTTAAAAATCTCATTTGCATCTATCTTTTGTGAATTTATCGCTGTCATTAGGATAACAAACTGAATCAGCTGCTTGTTCCCTCATGATTGACTTAACTGTTTATTCTCTGAAAGTGCAGATAATATACAGGGTGTCCTAAAAGTTTCCGTACTCTAACTTTAAAAAAATGTATTGTCCGTGTTTTGTTTAATTATTGAATTTTATCGTCTGCTTATAGTTTTATAGGCTTTTTAATTTTTATCGTTTGATTTTCTTCGCACACTAGTTGTGCGATAATAAAGTTCCACGTCATTTTGTTCTTCATTGCAAGATGAATTTTTCTCGGACTCAGAGAATTGCGTTGTTTGATGCTTATTTTGAATGCAAATCTTATGAAAGATGTAAAGAATTTTGACGACATAAATATCCAAATGATGCAATACCGAGTAAAGATACGCTATAACAACTTTTTCAACAATTTGTCAATATTAGAAGTGAATGAACGAGACTCTTGATTCCAACAAGATATTGCAACCTGCCATGCAAGTTATGAAACCATAGGCATGCTTCAAGATTTTTTGGCGATCGACTCATCTCAAGAAACCTTTGGCCACCTCGTTCCCTGATCTGCGCATCGCTGACATTTTTTCTGTGGTGATATTTGAAGAACAAAGTTTATGAAGATAATCACAAAACAATAGGTGACCTGAAAATTGCCATTACTCAAAGGATACAAGAAGTCACTCGCAGCATCTTTTTTTTAAACGCGTTTCTAAAAATATGCGCAAAAGACTTCAGCTTTGACTCCACGAAAAGTGCGGAAATTTTAAACATTTATTATAAACGTAAGTTCAGATTCTTTTTCCTGCAATAGGTTAAAAGTGCTTTTCACCATCGGCATAAAAATAATTGTTTTAAAGTTTGTTGTTTTTGTATAATAAATTCACAAATCGTCAGTACGGAAACTTTTAGGACACCCTGTAGAACACCGCAATAACTCGACAGGTATTTACATGTAAGACAGTCTTCTGTATTGCGTGTAGGCACCGATATTCTGTTTAGAGAATAATTTGATAATCATTCTTTTAACCCTTGTGCTTTCGACGAGATATCTCGTCAACCAAGAACTGCTAATGGTTTTGCTAATGACGAGATATCTCATCATGACAACCAAGAGGTTTTAATAAAAGCACGAAAAATGAAACATGTTTCATATTATGTACATTTTCTGGAATATATTTTTAAATAACATAATTTTCATGTTATATAACATTCGCTATTGTAAATGAATCTTTTAAATTATTTAAAACTTATAGACAAGGCTTACTCACATTTCGCATCTTATTTCAATCCATTACTGATGAATATAGTATCCATTTGCAACTTAGAAGAAATAACGAGACTATGATTCTGGTGGGGTTTAAGATCAGACGTGAAAATTTAAACAACCTAAGTCAGTAAGTGTACCATTCGTAAGAAATGTAGTACATTACTTGTGATTTTAGATGCAAAGTTGTTAGAATACATTAATGGATGAGAGGTTTTTGGTTTGCTGAAGAAGAATTTATTTTGAGAATGGCTTATTCTTCGAAATATTCCGATTTCGTCTAAAATAATCCGAACATTTCCAATGCATGATAGAAGTATCTATTATCACACACAATAAGAATGGAGTGTTTGTTTGTACATTGAATATTTTCAACAAATTTCAAGTTTTCTATCCGTTTTGGACCCTTCTGATGCCATATCCATCTCTTGTGCGTTTGGTCGTCTGTCCACCTGTATGTATCTGTTTCAATCTGTCTGTATATGAGTGCCCAATGAACGTCCAAACGGTTAAATATATTTTCATGAAACTTTGCATACTGTGAGTGCTTACATTCATTTAATGACTGAACTTGGTTGCTTAAGTTTGTCTGTCCGTCTTTCCATTCTATGTTCGATTTTGTGTTTGTGTGTTTGTATAGGCATCACATGAATTTTATTTCATATATTTTATTGCAATGTGTTTTATTTTGTATCTATTATCTATGTAAACAAGAATGGATGTTTGTACATTGAATATTTTCGACTCATTTCAAGTTTTATATCCGTTTAGGACCCTTCTGATGCTAAATCCGCCTCTTGCGAGTTTACTGTTAGTCTGTCTGTCTGTATGAATTGTATGTGAATAATACACGTTCACACGGTTTAATTTATTTTTATGGAAATTATCATACAGTGAGTACTTATCTTTATTTATTGAGTGAAAATGGTTGCGAAAGTCTGTCTGTCCGTCTTTTCGTTCTATGTTCGATTTTGTGTTTGTGTAGGCATCACATAAATTGTATTCCAGATACTTGATTGCAATCTGTTTTATTTCATACATTATCTATTAGTTTAGGGAATGCAATGTTAAACATTTCTTTATTGTAATATTTAGTTGAGTTTCATGCTAAAACACCTGAGTAAGTATACTTAAATCAAAATAAATTTGATAGTTTTGGAGAAATTGGAATGTATATAGAGTATTACGATTATTTTGATTTGTTTCACCAGTACCCCTGAAAAAGCAATTATTTTTCAAAAATTATTTTTTATGGAATTTTAACTATGATACTTCATTTATTTCGAGTCTTATTATTATTTTTTTTTTCGAAATAGAAACGATTTTCGAATATTTGGGAGAGACAATATTTTTCAAAGAACGGGATCGGAACGGAACTCGTGTTGGTTGCAGTAGTATTTTCTATTTCTTTCGCTGGGAATTAATTTCAAATTTCTAAATTTTGTGCTCTTTCAGCTGTTAGTAGTGAAAACTATGCGAGATCCAAGAGATAAAAAGAATCATAAATATCTTTAAAACAACGTTTTTCCAGACAAGTTTTATTTAGTTTTATTTAGTTGTTTACTGTTTTCTGTTTTAAATATTTACTATCTCAATAAATTAAATTTATTTTTCATCATACCCAACACCACCACAAAGTATTCGATTCAAAGTGGAAGGTAAGTCGGAAAAAAAACAAATTTTCAATGTAATTTTGCCGTTATTGAAAGAATAACATTAAAAAAATTCCAAACGAACTTTTGAAATATTTTTTTATAATGTCATGTTCTTTGTCATAATAGTCAAGGTGGATAATTTTACGAGTCGAAGCTATATTTAAGCAGCTTATTTATGTGTTAAAAGTTCATTAAAAACTATGTTTTTTTTTTATTTGAAAAAAGCTGTCAAAACAAAAATCGGTTTGCAATTTTTTAACTGGTAATAAGTTACCTTTGTAGTTCTGTACTGAAGGCTTTCAATTTTAAAACAAGTTTTTTATTATTAGACGTGTCACAAAATGCAATTAAAAAAATATTCGTTTAGAAAACTTAGTGATAAATATCTTATCATTTAAATCTGTCATCCTTCCATTAAAGATGACAAAATTTGAGAATATCGCATGCCTGATGCAAGAGAGCCTTCAAGTAAAAAATATATTGTTTTGTTGACTGCCGCACTTGCCATAGATTCGTGATTTTTGTGAATTCAGTTAAGCAATTTTTTATATCAAAATAACTTAAGAAAGAGAATTCCAAATCCCCTCAAATAGTTAGATTTTGTGAATTTGTGACAAATTCTTTTGGTGTTTAATGTAAAATACCACATACCTTCATGTTAATTAGTAAAACTCGTAATCCCTTTGTTAACATACACTACCCTACAATAATGGACCGGACAACAAGATGTGATGGTATAAGGGAAAGAATACATGCTTTAATAGGGGGATGGTTCCCCACGTGCTGCAATTACACTAACAACCCTTCTGGGTATACTTTCAACAAGTTTTGATACACAGCTATGGGTATTTGTGTCCATTCCTGCTGCAAGAATGTCGCCAGCTGAGCTGTAGATTGCGGACATGCTTCCCTGGTCCGTAAGCGTCGCTCTAACTCGTCCCACAAACACTCGTCCTATGGGATTTAGGTCGTGTTGTATAACGTATTTGCTCATAGAACTCTTAGTATCTTTCCTTGTGCTGCTATTGATGAGTCATTCATTCCAGGCAGCATTTTTGAATGTTCTATAGCTTTCTTGTACGTCCGTTCAATATAATTGAATCCTATTGGTAAGTTCTGCAATCCCCTCCAATCTGTATATATATATATATATATATATATATATATATATATATATATATATATATATATATATATATATATATATATATATATATATATATATATATGTGTGTGTGTGTGTGTGTGTGTGTGTTATGTCTTCAATAAATCCTCTCTTTCACTTTTGCGATCCACATGGCCTGTGTTATTCCTTTCCTCTGAAGGAATCGTATTTAACAGGTCGTGACTCTGAGCCGGCCAGGAAAAACGTTTTACATCCATATCTTGATACCACTGCTTGACAGAAGCTGCAACATGACATGGAGCGTTGACGTTCAAGAAGTAACATTCGTCCATTCCATAAAATTGCCAGATCGTAGGAAGAACCTGATTGTCCAAAATGCTCATGTATGCATCGGCGTTCAATTAACCAAGAACAACATGCAAAGGTCTCAGGCCATACCACGAAAAACACCCACAAACAAGTAGTCGGATTTTATGCACCGCTGGTGTCAGTCACCGCTACAGTCAGTCCATTATTGTAGGGCAGTGTATAGCTGTTACGAGTTTTGCTAATTAGCACGACGATATGAATGACAATTCTGACAATTTTTGCAATTTTCGTATAACTAAAATTTTTTAAGCTTGATAAATTGCTATTCACATATGAACTTTAGTTAAGTTTACCATGATTTTATTTATTAACCCTTCAAGTGGTTTTAATGAGATACCTCGTTCATCAAGATCTAAACAATTTTACGAATGACGAGATTTCTCATTGTCAAGGTATTATTGCTGATTTTTTTTTATTGTAACGAGAACGTTTCAGAATTTGATGATGATAAGACCATGTGTCAGTTTTTGTCTAATGACGAGATATCTCATCTATCGCGATCGAGTCAGTTTTGCTAATGATGAAATTCTTCGTGAAGACAACCACCATTAGGGGTAAAAAAAAACCATTTCCCTGATTAGGACAATCTTTTGAAATCAGATATTCTATTTTATGTGCATTTATCATACATACACCTAGAGTTTACTCCTACACTCAGGAATAATTTTCTATACAATTAAGGACGACGATTTATTCGCATCTTGAAATAAAATAACAGTTGTTACGAAAAATAACAGTGATGTTAAATTTATAGCTTATTTCTTTTAACCCTCAAATGATGGGGAGGGGTGTGTTACAAGATAGTGCTACCAATCGAATTCCATTAGCAATTGCTCTTGTGCGGTACTTCATAGACTACAGGGATCCAAGCAACAAGGAACACTCTGTCCAGGACTATATACTTGTTTACCGTGGGATCAAGAGGCATGAGCTTCTCGAACAACTCCAGTTATGCTTTCTCTTTTTTAGAGGTGTTATTGGCCAGAATAGATATAAAGGGATGGAATATTGATATAATAAAACGAAGAATAGCAAAAGATATGCTTGATGAAAAATTCAAATCCGTGTTAATTCAGAATAAGAAAAATGTGAGATAAACGAATTTTTTCCGTGGACAGAAGTAAATTTTGACTTTGCTTTAGCGTTAAACTGATTGTAATAAAATGTTTCTGTTGTTGTATGTTTATTAAATAATTACATAATTAAATTTACAAGGAGTATTCTAAACAGATCACATAGAAATATATGCGAACGATTAACTAAAAAAAGAAACATACCAACGAGTACCACAGTAGCAAACGATTTTTTTATACATTAAAAATGTAAAGTATTTATCGTTCCATTAAAGTTGCAGTTAAAGAATAAATTAAAATCCAAATAAATATTAAATTGAGTTGCAACCATCGTAGCGCGCATAAGAAAAATAATTAAGAAATCATAACGCCTTCTTTACTTACCAAATTCAGTCACCCATCCTCAACTCTTTGTGGATTTGGAATAAGTCACCAATTTCAAGTCAATGTTTTAGTCTGCGTGTATTCAACTTAGCAAATAAAGATGAAACTGTAAAAGATGTTTGCGAAATCAAGTAATAAAACTAGTACGGACACCTTTTAGTGGATGTCTACAAGTGCTTTTATTTGAACACATTTTGTTTTGTTTGAGCATATTTATGTGGATATGTTGAATTTAATCTATTTGTGTTTTTCACCATGTTGCTTCAATGCTTTAACCTTGTCTAATGTCAAATTTTTTTTATCCTTACAGAGCTGAAAATAAATTGAATAAAAATAAGTCTTGAACAATTACGAGGTCGTACCAGATAGTTGCAATACATATTCAGTGACAGTCAAGCAGCCTTAAAGGCAATAAACTCATTCCAAATAAGCTCCAAACTTGTTTGGGAATGTAGGAACCTTCTACATGACTTGGGGACCCATAATAGGATCTTTCTTACTTGGGTACCAGGGTATACTGGTGTAGAAGGAAACGAAAATGCAGATAAGTTAGCCAAACTGGGGACTGCAGACCTACCTTTAAGCCCTGAGCCTTTTTGTGGGATCTCTAAGACTACCGCAAAAAGGGTGATAGGAGAAAAAATGCTTAAAGAAACTACAAAAAGGTGGAAGCAAACCACCGATCAAAAACATGCAAGGCTTATGATTCAAGAACCTTCCATGAAAATATCATCTCAGATCCTTCGTCTTAGCAGGGATAAGATGAGGGTGATAGTTGGATTTCTCACGGGTCACTATCACCTAAGAAAACACCTTCATAGGATGGGAATCTTTAAAGAAGAACCTCTATGCAGAAAATGCAATATGGTGGAGGAAACTGCCCACCACATACTTTTTGAATGCGAAGCTCTGCTTCACATAAGGCACTCAAGTCTAGGTCTTGGAACAGAACTTGATACAATTCACGAAGAACCTGTCAAAAGCCTTTTGGCCTTTCTCAAGGAATCTGGCTTTATCTGACAGGAGTATCCGAAAACAATGGGGTTTGGTGCAATATTCCCTAGTGGAATCAGCACCTAGGGCTTTCCTGACCTCCCCACTCTATATGACTATGAATATGACTATAGATAGTTGCAATCACATTACAGTAAAGTACAGTGCATATTTTGGGACGTTTCGTTTGTTTGTAAGGAACATGTCAATAACTATTTTTCTGCATCACCAAATTTATTCAACCACATAACGTAGCATGGAACGATTAATAAGTAAATTATATAATTATACAGTTTCATGGTGTTATTATTTCTTACATTTTATAGTAGTTTTCTTTTTCAATATTTGATTTGGTAGGTATTACTACACAGGAATATACTATTTTTTACTGAAATGTTGAAAGGAAACGCACGTGATTACTTGATTACAACTAAAGCTAAATCACGAACTTTAGTAAACGTCCAATAACTAAAACTAAATAATCATTACGAATTAGTCATGATTACTTTTTTATTCATTAACTTGCAGTCATTTGTCGTCTTAAACTTTTCTCAACTACTTTGGAGTTCGTAAAATAGAACATTGTCTCAAATGCTCTAACACATCAAAAAAGTACAGCATTATCATTACATTTCATCTTTTACAAAGTTACAAGTGAATGCAACTTTTTGCCTCGAGTACATTCAATCAAGAGGAATTATCTCTAATAAAAAGTGTCATTCCATCCAATAAAAAAAAAATCATGTGAATAATAATGAGTTAAAGTACACTAATTATCTCGAAATATTAGAACAGAAAATCTACGAAAGCTTTGTGCTGTCATCGATGACGAGATCTGTGCAGAGACATAATGGGAATTACTATTAACCTTAAAAAAATTCCACAAAGCGAGATCCAATTTCAACCATTTGATTGAGTGGTATTGTAATTATGGGCAATCGCGTATCTCGAAGTTTGAGTCGCAATGCCTTGTGACGTATCGAAAATGTTGATGTTGATAGCTGCCAGGTGGAACCGGAAGACTTACTGACAGCTTAGTTATCAAATCGAGAACGCGAGGTAAAAGACGCTTCCTTCTACTTCAAATGAAAAGAAATTACTGTCCTTTCACCGAACAGCTTCTGAGCTGATACTATTGGACAATGATACCATTGTTCGGAGAAGGCATGCCTTATAATCGTATTTTTACTGGCCAAATGATGGAAGTCCCATTAGAGAAGACTTTCTTCGTGGAGAAATAATATTTATGGTTTCTACAAGTGAAACTAGATTTTAAAAAAATGCGGACTGGACCATTTTCTATTTCCAGGTTTTGCATAACAAAGCAACTTGAAGAACGTGGACCTGGAAACCCCGTTAATACTGTGCCTTTTCCTGGTTGAAAAAATATTACTTTAAAAAAAATGTATGTTCTTTAAGTAGCTTTTAATGTTTTAGCTACGAATTCATCTTCACGGAATCTTTTTATGAGTTGTAGCGATGAAACGCTCTTCCTTACTTTCATTCTTTCATTGTTGATTCAGTTATTAAATTTGAATGAGCATGTGGATTACAAATGAGAATTTATGCTTTCATTTACTTTGGACTGGTTAGTTGGGTTTATAACACATGGACCCTATTTGGCCAAGCTGTGGTACAGACAGACAGCATCAAGTTATGAACATTCACACAAGGAAAGTTTTACTGACACATAAGAGAGAAATACACCCAGGGGAAATTCAAACTGCGCCACTTACAACTCTCAGTTTGCCGTATAGTGAGCAAACCCACTACATTTACTTTGGGATCTTATACTGCAAGTTAGTTGGTTTTCATAGCGCAAGTGCTATATTTGGTCAGGCTGTGGTAAACACAAGGCAAAGAATGTCAAGTAATGAACATACACACTCAAGGAAAGTTATACTCACACTGAGAAGAGAAATGCAACCTGAGTAAGTTACAGGAATTGAACCAGCCTTATATTGTAAGAGGTAGAAAGTTGAATTTACATCACATTGAAGCAAAAAAACGAAGTACTGGTAACTATCTAGGATGAATTTCAAATGAAAAGATCTGAGGATAACACCTAGCAATTTTTTGAATCACGGTCAGATGATGAGGTCAACACTTGATCAGGTACCCCACCCTCCAAATTTAGAAATCACTCTAAACTGGTGTCTTAAAGAAGTTCCTTTAGGTAACGAAGTCTGCTCATCAGATACACATCAAAATGTATTTCCAAACTAAAAATAAAAGTTTTGAAGATATTTAAAAAAAATTTGTATAACCTTCTTCTTATTGAAATTCAGAGTTATCTTAAATTTTCGATATACATGAAATGGACGATGTTAGCACCCACGCGCACAGGTAAAGCAGCTTACCTACTGGATGCTCCTTCACTAATATACGCCAGTTATTCCCTAGTGGTGCCTACGGCCGAAGAGGTCTGTGGTTGAGCATTAAAAAAGGTACATGAAAACTGAACGGAAAATAACCGACATTCATTAATTACAAAACATCATTCATTAATATGCAGACTACCTAACAGTTGTGGCAGAAGATCACTCATATTGTTAACAGTATCTTTTATTTTTCAGGTATGGGATCGTTTCGTTTTCTCCATTGAAACAAACTGAAAGTGAATTCGAATAGGTTGTAAATACGTAAGACAACTTTTACCAGACGCACTTCTGTTGCCTGAAAGGATGAATTCGTGATCTAGCCATAGCTAATGTAATCTTAAAAATATTTTATCAAATATCAAGTATACCATATCGCAGTGCAAACCATCTCTTCGCGTATTCGAAATGTCGTAGAAAATCCGAAGCCCTTATAAATACTGATGTCTAAATAAGTCTGTAAGTTTTCAACTAAAAGGACAGACAGTAGAGTGTTAAGACACTCGCACATATTTGAAGAAAAGATTCTTTATTTTAAATATTTTATGAATTCAGTAAATCTGTGTACCGATGATGATCGGAAATGTTTTTTCAGACTTTGCATTATTAAGATTTGATATGCTAATGATATACAAACGTTTCCAAAAATTGGTAATTCTGTATACTTATAAAGCAGGGTCAGCTAATCTCAATCCAATATTAAATGCTTGGGATGTTCTCGGACGTTGCATTATAGCCTAAATACCAAAGATTGTACAAGAGAAAAACCTTGCGAGACACCTTGCCTCAGGAGTTCTTGGACAGCCTTGTAGAAAGCACGTTGTGAGACCTGCATTAGGGTCAAAGGTCAACACACATTCCCCATTAGATTTCTTTTTTAACTGAACAAAAAATATTTTTCAGCAATAACTAAAACCTGCAATCTTTTCACCTATACACTCATTATTTTTTTTAGTTCCCATTGGTATCACGTGGTATGTTGGTGCTCCTATTTGATTCTATGTTGCTTGTCGAATGTTCGATTGTCATTTGAGGTACTTCAGAGCAGGAACTTGGGGGTTTCGGAACTAGGTTGGGATTTCGGGTTCCTCATGAAATACCAAGAGGAATCCCAATACTCATTGTTAAACTTATGCAATCTTCATAATTTTTAAATACATAGCTGTACAATAAGTTTGATAAGTAAAAGAGTAAAAATTATACACTTGCACAAGTTAACCAAAGAGTACTTGGCATACTTGGGCATTTCATAAGAAACCTGGAATCCCAACCTAATTCCAAGACCCCAAGTGCCTGCACCAAAGTATTCAAATGACAAACGAACATTGAAACAAGCAATATGGAATAAAATAAGATAGATTCGCCGTCGCAGACGATTGACTCTGCAATAGAAATTTTTTGTTTTGCGAAGCAAACCAAATGGGATTGCGTAGCAATCTCCGGGGGTTGGCGAGGTATGCGAGGAGAGGGAGGAGCCCCCTAGTAGAATAAAATAAGAACACCAACATATTTCCCATAGTACTAATTGGAACTAAAAAAATTAAGTGCTTAAATGAACACATTGTATGTTTCAGTTATTGTGTGAGGAAGCTTTTTTTACTTAGAAAATGAACCATCCATTACTGTGTGTGTTTCCAAATATCCGTCTTTCCAGTTTCTCCTCTTACCTCGGATACCGGAACCATAGCACCAACGATACCGTCTGAGGGTCCTGTTGAATGTAAGCCAATCTGGTAGCCGAGCGATTTGGTCCTCTATTCAACAGGCTCAGGGTTCGAATCCCTGTGTTCGGCCAAATACTGACGAATGCAGATCTGTTGGAACTACATGATCATTTTCCCTTTGAATTGGGGTGTTTGGAGGGTTGTCATCCGGGGACTAGACTCGAGCGAAAAAATTCCGTAGAAGACATGAGAGTGACAGAATACAGACAAGAGACAAAGACAGACTCGGGGTAGACACGAAGCGAGAGCACTTTGAGTCACTTGAGGTGAATATGTATCATACCCAGGAGACCAGATTTTCTTACTTTTGAACAGAATACCTTTCATTTACAATCGAAGTGTATAATAATGTGTATCAACTATGGTACTAGAAATGAAATAAAATGTATTACATAACATCAGCATGGCGTCATTCTTAATAGGAAGGGATTGAAAACTGTTTAAAAACCGGTATCGATATGGATTTTGCTATTTATTTCGAATCCACTTTAAGCCTTGGGTTAGGGTCTAATCAGCCTCGTGTAACAAAAAAAATGACCGCAGACTGACAAACAAAACCTCTTTTACGTAGCCTTTGCTAATAAAAAGTTTCTAGTAAATTTATTTTTGGGTTGTTTATTTATTAGGCGAAAGTTTTTAATCACAACGTTACAACACACACATTGAAAGGGAAATAAGAGCTTGTAGTTCAAATGAGTTTAGTTTGTGGACTAGTGAACCGTTTTTGTTTATGCTTCTCTACTAATTTCGATGCAATAAAGAGGCGACCCTATTCTTTTGGGGTCAGTCTCAGCAACTTTTGTTCGCCAGTATCATCACCAGAGATTATTGTTTTTAACCTGTCAAGAGATTCCTGCACTTCCACTCCACAGCTGGGCATCGCGTGCTGGTCGTGTGACATGTAGCCATAGAAACCATACGAAGTGCCAGGGGGGTGAGCCGTTTCCACTTTCGCAAATAACAACGAAGACGTTGCGAATCATCAGACAGAACACACCTGGGTAAGTTCTGGCAACAGTTTAAGTCAAAAAGGGAAAAAAATAAGAGGGTATTCTAAAAAAGACTCGTGTTTTCAAAAGGGCCTTTTCTCATTCGGATTCATTTCTAGTATTTAACTTGTGAGAAGTTTTTCAAAAATGGAAACGTTGGTACGTATGCTCTTCGATCTTTCTAATGTTATTATAATTTTTTTTATGAATATTTATATTAAAAAACATTTTTGTTAGTCCAATTATCAAATTTAATGGTGACTAACATCACACCAGCACAAACTCCCATGTACTGGTATAAATATAAAGTAGATGAATTGTCATATTCTGGTATGAAAATGAATTGGTTGACGAATTTTCTAAATATCCTTCCAGATATGCCCATCAGTTTCCACGGACTTCCAAAATCAACAATAGAAAAAGGAAACTATGATAGTTCACTAATTTATTGGCAAGAAAAATCTGGTCTATTGATTAAAAAGGTCAAATTACAAAAAAAAGTCCATCGATACAAATGCGCCTTCAGAGAAATATTAAGCAATGTTGCATTCGAATTTTCATCGGTCATGAAAGAATTAATTTCTACTTTTATTGTTTCAACTTTATAGATTCATCATTCTGCAACTGTGACAATTCTGTAGTTAAGACAGCGATCACGATCACTCTTCCATTGCCCATTAATTGATTTTGATGGAAGATTTCTCATACAACTTGCCATTTATTTCTCTTGGCCACTTCTGTATAGTCTACTCCCTACTGAACATTATTAGTTTAACTTTTAAAAATTTCGTTTCTGGTGTAATTTTGTTTTGTACTTATCTGATATAACATGCAAAACTCTTGTGGAATGTGCAACAAATTTAAATAATAACAATAAACACACACTCGTGCAACGAGATATTGAAGAAGCAATGTTCCTGTGAATTTAAGGTGGTCGACAGGTTTTTTTTAATATGTCAAGATGCTGTTGTTAGACGACAGACTGTGATGAAGTGCAGATGTTGGCACTACATCACAACTGAGTGTCCAGAAGGCTAGTTTGCAAGCAGGGTTAAGAGGTGTTCATAAAATCTACTTTCGAAAACTAATAAAACTTATGGGTACCTGTCACCAATTTTGGCGTGGGCTTGACCTACACTCGAGAAATGGCAATTTGAATTCACACCTTTCTGTTTCTAATCCATTCTGAGTCCGAGTTTATGAACTTTCTATCTTTACCCCGTCCACACACACACACATATATCTTTTAATGAGTTTTCCCACCTTCAATACACTTTCATGTGGTAGTTTGTACTTATTTAATTCAGAAATTCAATACGTGTGTTTAATCATTCTAGTGCAAGATATTTGAATCCAACACTCTAAGAAATTTCAAAATAGTAGATATCAAGCTGATAATTTGTTACGACTTCACACATACACGCAAACACTGTTAACAACTCATTTGTGATGTTATTTTCGAATATCGTCAAATCTATATTCTTCGTTATCATACAGATGAGTTAGCTGCATGTTCCATCTACAAAATACCTTCATTCGAGAGGATAGCAAGAACACGCATGTCCAAAAACAAAGGATAGTTCTGAATTCGAATCAAGCAAAGTAACCTGATCTCAATCCAATAGAGCATACTTGAGATGTTCTCGGATGTCACATCGTAATCTAAACATGTACAAGGACAAAGAAGTGCCCAAGAGCTCGAATGGTCTTCCTCGTTAAGAGGATCATCGTGGTTGAATGGATTTGTCCACTGCTGTAGCAACCTGTGAGTTGTTGGTGGCGCGGGTTCGGTCCTCCTGGTGTGTGCATTTCTCTCTTCTGTGTCAGTAAAACTCTCATTGAGTGTGTATTTGTCCATTACTCGACGTTGTCGTGTTTGGTGTAGCTTGGCCAAATAGCTTTTGAGTCATAAAACTCAATGTCACTGACCAACCCTCCTATATAAGCCTAAAGTAAAGTATGCTTTCACGTTATGAGGTTTGTATTAGGGTCGGAGGCCAGCACATTCCCTTTAAGGCTGCTTCAAGAGATCAAAAACACTTTTTAGGCAAACAGTAGAATGTATTCACTAGAGGATAGTTTTTCATTTCTTTTGACACCACGAGGCAGGAAAGTGTTCTTATTTTATTCCACAGATTGTGGAATATTCAAATGTCAATTCTTAAGCAACTTATGCCTGTTAAATTATTTTTTTAAACTGACTTTCTTTTTAAAAATTACTGTCAAATCAACCCACAAGTTTTGAAAAACTGTCTATTCTGAAGACTTTCAATTTTAAAACAAGTTCTTTGTTTAACACATATAACTGAATGTAATTTTCAAGAATAAAAGGAATTTCCTTTAAACTAATTATTCATGACTGTATTATTAAATTAATTTATCATCCTTCCTTTATGACGAAGAACTTTTTACCATTGATTCTTTTTACACCTCGTCACCCAATTTGTTGGGTTAACTCCCCAATTTCTTCATTTTTTACTTTTTTCATCATCCGTGGATTTTCAACATATTTATAATTCATCAGTTTATGAATTGTATTTTACGAATTTTTATCGTCAAAGAGTTGGGATATAACCATCATAACTCTCATTTTATCTTAATAGGTTTTTACATTTTTTTCGTGATTAAAATTTTAGACCTCATATTTTATTTTTAGATTAATCACTGAATAATATTCATTGAATATTTTAGAAATGCTTGAGGTTATTTAGATGTTTTTTAAATATTTTTTTTAGATTTTATTTTGCGTTTAATAGAGGGCGCAGCTTATCCATTCCAGATCTAATGACATAAAGCCAAATCAACCAATTTTTAATAACGATGAAATTTGAAATTGGTTCATCCCTGTATCAAGAGTACCAAAAGTCAAAAACATTGGTAGGAAAATTGCGAGTGGACAATACTGTTTACCGTGTGATACGTTATTTTTACAATTTGAGTTAGTATGCAATCTTTGAGGAAATGAACTTGAAAAGGGGCATTTATAATCTCCCCCAAGCTTGAAGTTGACTGTTGAAGTAGTCACCTTTTGTAGTTGTCTTACAAAAAGGTGTGTTGTATGTGAAATGATTATGTATGCATGTAAACTATATGAATCCACAATATGTTGCATAAATTATAAAATTATCGGGAGATGTTAAATTATTTTCTAGGCATTTAAATGAATGCTAATATTTTTTCTACGAGAGAGAAAATATACTATTCTGATCACTTTTTCAATCTATATTCAAC